>JAMPIV010018675.1:135000-615000 GCA_024509875.1 Oreohelix idahoensis | reverse complement strand
CTGTTGTGTTGTTTGTTCCACAGCGAGTTTTCACGGTCTGTAGGAGGGGCAACCAGCCTCTGTCCTTTACAACAGCAAGTTGTCATCTCAGGAGCATATAGCTCGCATTATACCACTTTGACAACAGCACGTGGCTGGGAGATTGGTCTACAGTTTTATACAGCCATTATCAAGCTGTTTGTCCATAAACCTTGAGCGGGTTAACGGGGCAAGTAAGAAGTCGGTCAGCAGCCGTGAAGCTTCTACAAGTGATTCAAGTACCTCGAGCTTGAAACCCAAGTCATCAGTGCAGAAATCAGAAGCAGGAGACAGGGATATCATTCCTGGTTCTGAACGTTATCAAGAGAAGAGGCGTAACGGAGACCCCACATCAGCAGACGTCGAGTGATAGAGAGACACTGAGACCAGGCGGAGAGAGAGAGAGAGAGAGAGAGAGAGAGAGAGAGAGAAGGAGGGAGAAAATAGACAGGACCAGTAGGGTCTTTTTTATTATCCATTAGATGGATAGACTCTGAGCCATAGTTGTAATCTAAGTCTACTAGGGTAGCAGTCCAGTGGTGTTAAAGTAGCGGCGTGTATATCGCCTAAAGAGCCGGGAAGCTGTGTGTGTGTAGACAATAATTTAGGCAGGGTCAGCAGAACAGTGACAGTAGGAAATAGATTGTAGTAGGGAGTGGTGGCTAAAGTTGATGGCTCCACCCATTAATTGTGGTTAACTCAGTATTCATTCTATTTTTCCCCAGCAGGGTGAAAGAAGGAGTGAAAGTGGTTGTTTTCTAATATCTACCAATTTAATTGTCTTTCTTGTTTTCAGGGCTGTGCAACATTGCATATTACTGATTTTGTTTCTATGTGATTTGATTATGTTGATTATATTTTTTTGTAATAAAACTATATAAATGTCCACTGGATCAGGTTCTCTAATTTATAGCTAACTATACGGTACCTATATGTTGTCTGTATAGTGGTGTCTGTGGTCCTGATTTATACCTTATCTCCTTTATTGGCAGTAAGAGGTGGTGTGTCTATAGCTATTATAGTAGTCACAAGTGGCGAGGGAGATTCAATCCCGGTTCTCATCTCTCGGGCCAATAGGCTCATCTGTCCACATTCACTATAATTTTCACATCTAAATCTATCTTCTCAGTCTATCTCATACTAGGCTCTTGTCTATACACTGGACACACTCTAACTTAAATCCACTTTGTGACAGTGCTACAGCCACCAGATTGGATAATTGAAGAGAAGAACCAGTCCAAGGCCCCTGTGGGCATCAACAGCGACTTAAAAAGACGACAACAGACCCCGCAACAGTTGCTAAGTACCCTAAAGCGCAGCCAAAGGATACTTACAATTTAGTTTTGTAAAAAAAATATCCACCTACAATTTAGATTGTCCAAGGAGGAAAACATCAGTTCTTCATTTTTTATAAACAACTCTATTTTAATCTTGTTAAATTATCAGTGATTATTAAGCCTGTTTATCTGTAACATTAAATCTATAGTTGGATTAATCGCTATTAAGTGAATTGTATATCTGCACTCGTATGACTCATATTGTTTTAAATACATAACAATGCAGAGATATTAAAATAATAATTGCTGAATCGCCTTCGGCTGGGGGCTCAGAAAATACAAGTCGATGAAGGGGCGGGAGAATAATAAGTTCATGACAGCTTAGATGATCTCAGTTGTTGTGCTTGCCTTTCTGTGAAATTCTGTGAGGCTCCCTGAAGTATAAAGCATCATTTTTCTATTTGTGTATCTCTGCCAAGAGTAATCTTGAGTGACGTTCGATACCTTTGAAGACCGACGTTCGATACCTTTGATACTCTAAGTTTGGCCATTGTTTGACCGCTATTGCAGCACAAGAGAGACAATCCCGTCATAGCCTCGCTCATATTAATAATCACAGTGCTGTTTCGTCCCAAGAAAAACACACGAAGAAGAGCCCTGAAGACATACATAGAAAGACCGGTAGTTATTGGCACGCGACAGGAAGAATTTGCATGTTTGTTAAAGACCTAAAAATTAATGTCTATATCTGTTCTTGATTGACTTAATTTTTCCTTCAGTGGCATATTTAGAGGGGTGGCTTCGGGCTTCAGCTTTCCTCCCCTCCACTCCCCCCCACCCCCCCACCCCCCCCCCCCACCCCAAAAAAAAAAAAAATCGGTATTATGTATTGAGTGACTAAGAACTTTTCTGGTGTTGTGTTCGTACGCATATGATTGTATACTTGTTCTGAGAAATGTTTATTCACTTTCTAAATAATGTTTAAAAGGTACTGAAACTTTTTATATAAAATAGTTACGTATCATTTAAATGTACTGTAACTCAGGGACTTATTTTAGTGGAGTTACTTCTGAGTTGATGTCCCCATTTAAAAAAAAAGGACACCACACACCCCATTCAAATAACCCCCCGAAGAAAAAAATCATAGATACGTCACTGGTTTCCTTAAATGTAAAATATTACGTAATTTATATGAATGAGAAAAAAATATCTTTAAAAAGAAACTTACCTGTGCTAGTTTAAATATATTCTTTTTCCTGTCCACAATTTTCAGGGTTCCGTTCTATAAAATATACATACAGCTAAATAAGTGAGAAAAAGTGTAACAAAATAAAATTACATTTAAAAAACAAGCATTAACAAAACCCAAAAACAATTAAAAAACTAAAAATAGTATGGCTACACAAATGCAAATGCAGTTAACATGTTTTTTTGTGTGTGTGTTTTTAAGGGATCCCATAGCAGAAACTCCTAAGGTGGTGAAGTATTAGATACTTCACTATACTGGGTCCATCTTTTTGACGTCGGATGGCCATCTGTTCCTTGCTGCATTTAACGATAAAGACATATTTTAAAAAAATGTCAAGAACAGTAACATGGTAAGGACGTTATTTACCATTAGGCACCATGTGCACCGTGCATATGGCTTTAGGTACCTTAGGTGCCTATGGTTTTTAGGATCTAGAAATGGAGGGGGGAAAATTACAACACAGAGACATTTTACATGAGAAAAAAAATAAAGAATAAATAAAATTGTGAGACAGAAAGATCATGCAACTTAACTTCAAAATTATATTTCCATAAATAATTCCACAAATTCTAGACTACTTAAAATAGTTTTTTAGAAAGTTTCTATTTTCATCTATTCGTTGTTGCAAAGTCCCCTAGTAACGTTCTCAAAGTCTATATTACAAGTAATATCGCTCTCAATGCGCAGAAGAACCAAAAATGAAAACCCATCGTGGCTCTTTGTTGACATCGTGCAGTTCTTGGTTTGCTTAACTTTAGACAGTGATCTTTCTCTTTCTGCATTTGATACAGTTATCAACAGATATATTTTCAAATCAATACACATTATGAAAACGTATAACTAGTTTATCTTTTATTTGGCATTTTATCATCTCCGCTAAAGACATTTTGTCCGTGTGCAACATATTAGTACTCTTCAAACGGGAAAGATTAACCATCGTACACCTTGGCATAGCAAGTTTAGCTAGCATAGCTAGTTTATTTTTAAATTTTGACTTTAAAATCATGTTACATATTGAAAACATATCTTAGCAATAAATTATATGACCAACAACAACAAAATCACACTTTTATGTATTTATGACCTTGAAATAATGCGTAAAAATTCAGAAACATTGCATTTGTTCCGCCTGCCATTGCAGATTTTCTCGAGGTTAACTCGAGTCAAAAGTACTCGGAAAAATTACATTCTGTCAGTCATTACAAAACCTCCAGTGACTTGGTTCTAGTTTAGGGTTCCCAATAACGTTTTGTTTAAAAACCGGGACATTTCCAAATTTTTACCTAAAAAACCTGGAACATTTAGTAAAAAAACGGGACATGTTAAAAATTAAGGTAAAGCACAAATAAATCTATTATATATTATATGTTGCATTTAAAATAAGATACTGGTATAAAAATACACACATTAACTAACACAACTTCCACTTTATCGTTGAAAAGTTTTTTCACGATGGCTGTTGTGCAGTCCATGGACTTAAAGCTGTGGTTATGCATCGCCGTGTGATAAGCAAAGGTTGCTTCCTGTGCTGCCAATGATAACTGTTTTTCCATTTCCTTTTTCACTCTGGGTTTTCGCATTTAAGAAATGACTTATACTGCTGTTGGAAGCCTTACTTTCAACAGCACCTTTATGTTTTTTTCGTTTTCACGTGGTTGACTACGTCTGACCGACCACCATGTGAAATGCAAAATTTAGAGCTGCATAAAGTACATTCCACATTTTCATCTACACCTTTAATGAAGGGAAATTCTCTTGTAATGTTATCATTTATACGGCACTTACGTTTCGGCATTTTACGGATGAAAAACGATAAAAATACTGTATAATAATGCTAATACGCATTAAATCATTTGGTAGATGCTCACTGAACATTGTTTTGGTCGACTTTCGAATTTTTGTTCGAGATTCAAACCGAGGGTCCACTGTAACCGGAAATTGATAAAGTAACACTACTAAAACACGGAAAATCCGTTACCCAAAGATTTTTTTTTCAGGAAGGACCCTTAAAAAGCGGGACATTTGGAATAAATTTGGGACACCGGGACATTTTATTAAAAAACGGGACTGTCCCGGGGAAAACGGGACGAATGGGAACCCTATTCTAGTTCTGATAAACATTGATCAAAGAACATCTAATGAGTCGGATCATGAAAATTCGATATAAAGAGATAGGATAACCAGCCTGACATGCATAGATAATGTTACTGCGTTATTGAAAACAAACAGCTGATTTGAGGTCGAGGTCAAATAGTGATTTATAAAGCTCCTTTTAGGTATCACAGCTGCATTCTATTTATTGTTATAGAACAACGTGTCCAACTGCAGTCCCGTGGTCTAAATGTGGCCCGCGTAAAACTGTTGTATGACCGCGCTCATACAAAAAATATTTCTATAATTATAGGATATAATTAATACTTTTGAGATTAGACTCAAAATGTCCGGAACTAAGCAGTATATTACTGCCTGCAGTCAGCATCCGAAAGCGGATTGATATCGAGACTCTGGTTACAGAAATCTCCTTTCCCCCCCCCTCTTTCCCCACACTTCCCATTAGGAGGTAAGAATAGAATAAAATTATTTCAATAGAAATTCAATGCTAATTGTAATTTTTATTATATTTTATTTTAAATTTCGCACTTTTCGATTTCCATCCATTTTTCACTGAGCTCTTATTTTTTTTTTAATCATGAATGGCTCGCGAACATAAAATTGTTGGTGAAAATTTTGTTACTGAATCTTATTTGTCTTTCAAGATCTTTCTATGTCTTCCTCATCTCTTTCACCCCTGTCTCCGTTCAGTTCAGTCTCCCTTAACCTTTTTTATGCCCTGTGAGTTCCATAATAATGAATGCCTTGTAATACTTACTTACTTACTTAGTCGTTCCCCTTCTACCGTGAGGTGTAGCGGTTTGGAAGAGAGAGCGCCAGACTATCCTATCGGCTGTCTTCCTCCTGGCCTGGTTCCATTCTAGTCCTCGGTCCTTCAAAGATTGTCTAATGCTGTCCTCCCAGCGGACTCTGGGTCATCCTGGGGGTCTGGATCCCTGGCTCATTGTTTCCCATGCTTGTCGTGGTTGCCGATCTTCTCCCATTTTGCAGACATGGCCAAACCATCTTAGTTGGGACTGTTCTACTTGGATCTGCAGGGGGTGGGATTTTAGGCCTTGACGTATCGTCTGGTTGCGGACCATGTCTCTTCTTGTTACTTCAACCACCTTCCTCAGATACCTCATTTCTGAGGTTTGGATCTGGCTTTTGTGGGTTGTAGTCATTGCCCCTCACTCGCATCCATATGTCAAGACTGGGATATAGGTGGAGCGGTTTACAGCCATCTTCGATTTCTTACCAACCCCTCTCTTGCTGAGGAATCCTCGATTTATAGCCTAAAAAAGTCTCCCAGGTGCTGCTTTTCGATTGGCCAACTCTTCTTTGATGCCTCCCTTTCGGTCTATAATAGCACCGAGATATTTAAAGTGGTCGACCTGCTCCAAGACCTGTTCTCCCAGCTTAATCTGATGTCTTCTTTCTTCTCGTGATATCACCATGGATTTTGTTTTAGAGCTGCTTATGACCATTCCTCTCTTCTCCAGCTCTTCCTTCCAGACTTGCAGGTTGGATTGGAGATGTGCCTCTGATTTAGCAATCAGGTCAACATTATCAGCAAATGCAAGCTCTGAAATACAGACCTGTCTCATCTTCCAGTACCCCACTGAATACTTTCTTGTTCTCTCCTTACATGCCTTGATGACATCATCCATGAGGAGTATGAAAGGATAAGGTGACAGGATATCACCTTGTCTTACACCAGTGGTGGTCCTGAACTCTTCTGACTTATGGTTTGCTGTCCTCACATAATTTCTACAAGACTTGTAGAAGCTCTGTATAGCATGAATCAGAGGTGCTGGAATGATGTTCCTTGCCAAACAGTCCCAAAGTTTGCTCCAGGGAACCCTGTCAAACGCCTTTTCCAGATCTATGAAACAAAGATGGATCTCACTCTTATACTCAAGGGCCTTTTCATTCAGCTGTCTGAGAGTGAAGATTAGGTCTTGAGTACTTCGGTTTGCTCGGAATGCGCACTGGACCTCATCCAATTGTGGCTCAGCTAGGCGTCGGAGTCTCTGCTCTAGGATTCTAGAGTAGATTTTACCAGGGACACTGAGAAGAGATATGCCTCTGTCACAGAGAGTTATGATCATTATATTCTCTATATACTCTTCTTTTCTTCACCCGTGTCCTCTATTTTATTATCACGCTTTACCCTTTTCCTGTATTTTTCGCACTCATTCGTTTGCGAAAAATATTTTCTTCCCCATTATCAACTTTACCGTTTTCTTTCTCATACTGGTAAACGCATTTATGACATAACGTGTCAGTCTCTGTACGTGAGAGAGAGCGTTAAAATGCATTCTATCGCATTAGGTGTCAGTGGACGAAACTGTGAATATTCGCTTTCGCCAGACCGATAGGCGACATTTTGTCTGCATTTTCACCTGCCACAACGAGTTGCATCGGCTGAGCGCTCAGGTGAGGCGCGATAACCGACATCTCCTCGGCGCAGTTTGAGACATTTGTCTGGAAATCCCAGCTGACAAGGCACTCACTGTTGGCCCTGGTCAGCGTGAGGTGTGAAAACGCACAAGTGTCAGTTTATGGTTGTCGTAGATTTTTGATAGGGGAATTAAGACTTGGGTTGGTCCCTTCTGAATAGATTAGAATAAGTGATAGTCACAGTGAGAAGTAGTAATAGCAATAGATTTCCACGAGAGAGATGGTAGAAATGTGATAGAGGCTGTCTCTGAAATCAAGAAAAATCTTCTCTCTTTCACCTATCTTCTACGACAGATTTAAATTGAGTCAGACAGTCTACACACATATATATGAAATATATATATCCACTCACATACATACACACATACGACGACAGTTAGACGTACAGACGTGCGAAAAACTATGACAATGATTATATAAATATTCTAGAACGAGCTGACAAACACGCAATAGCCTCCCCTTTCCTTAACACCTTACGTTTAACACCTAAACGCATGCCGTAACTGCCACCTACTGACCGAGAGGGCGCGTGTCAGTTGCGAATCTCAGACAACTCGTCTCCAGTGCAGAAGCAGTTTTTCACACCTCCACGAGAAACTCATCCTGAGAACCATAACTGACACTTTGCTTTCTCGCACCTTACGCCAACACTGGCCGTGGAGCGTGAGTGTCATAACACCTGACACTGAGAATCTACCTTGGAAACTACATGTCAGATGCAAACTACCAGACAAATGTCTCCTCATCATGTCTGACGGAGTGAATTCTCACACTTCAGGCCCAGAAACTTAGCCGTAGAAACACTGTCCCAGGGGAAACTGTAGACAGCTGTCTGCTCCCCTGTCTGACGGAATGCATTCTAACACTCTGCGTCTCGTGTAGGGGCTGACACGTTACATCATAACTGCGTTCTCAGTTTTGAGACAAGAAACAGGTAAACGTTAGAATGGGAAAATAGTAATGTATATAGTCGCAAACGAACGAATGCGAAAAACACAAAAAGGATACAAGAGTGATAATAAATAGAGGATACGGGTGAAAGAAAAAAAGAAGATATATGCAATTTACGATCAATAAACTCTCTGTGACAGAACGTCCCCCCTTTAAGATATGGAATCACTCCATGTCTACGTTATGGGAATAAATTTCCTATATCCGTAGCTTCAGGGTGTCTGTCTTCTTCCCTCTCATCTCCCCCCTCCATCTCTCTCCAATTCCTACTCAAGTCTACTTCCAAAGTTTCCTTTCTCTTGAATGTCTCCCATGCGCGCTTGAAAGAGCGTCGCCGATTCTGACATTTTTGAAAGATTCCCTGTGTGTGCAGTGGAGTTTCCCTGCCACTATCGTCATCTTCGTCAGTTTTGGCGATCGTCAGGAGATGGTCGGAGGTTGGCACTGGTTTTTCCAAGTATCTCTTTAACAGATTTAAATGGAAAACCTTTTCCTCTCCTTGAATAGAGATCTGGTAGTTAGCCTTAGAAATCTTTTTCAGGACGGTAAACGGCCCTTGCCATCCGATCCTCAGTTGGTTGTTTCCGGTAGGGAGTAACACCAAAACTTTCTCTCCTGCTTCACGTTCTCTCTCTTTCGCGACTTTCCTGTATCGGTTAGCGTGCTTTGTGCGTGCTCGCTTAAAGTTGGTCGTTGCTAGGTCCCATCCTAGTTTCAACCTTTCCTTTAAATCTGACACATATTTACTTGCTGAGACAACTGTCTCATCTGCCTTCCGGTCTGTCAGCGACCAAAGTAAGGCTTTAAGCGGGCCCTTAATGGGTCTGCCGAATAAAAGCGTAGCTCGCGGAAATCCTGTGGAAGTATGAGGATATTCTCTGTAGCCAAATAAAGCTGCAGGAATACAAAGATCCCAATCTTCAGGTTTCACTTGTGCCAGTTTACTTAACATCATGTTGAGGTTTCCATTAACACGTTCCACGATCCCATTTCCGGCCGGAGTATAAGGCTTTGTGTAGATGTGTTGGGTCCTCAAGATCTTCACGATCTCATCCATCCACAGGTTTCGGTATGGAGATCCGTTATCCGTCAACACTTGTTAAGGGAATCCCAACCGAGTGAAAATCTGCCCGAGGGCTTCTGCGACATGCTTGGCATCTGCGCATGTTAGCGGGATAGCTTCTGCCCATAAAGTGCATGTATCGACTAAGGTCAGGATAAACCTGTTCCTTCTTTTAGTCCTTTCTAAGGGTCCTAAAATGTCGATCACAACCCGTTCGAATGGTGTTCCCACTATTGGCATTTCACCCAAAGAGACTGGGGGTGTCCGTTGCTTGGGTGGTACCCGTTGGCAC
Organism: Oreohelix idahoensis; assembly: GCA_024509875.1. Taxonomy (NCBI): domain Eukaryota; kingdom Metazoa; phylum Mollusca; class Gastropoda; order Stylommatophora; family Oreohelicidae; genus Oreohelix; species Oreohelix idahoensis. The sequence goes on along the minus strand of JAMPIV010018675.1, from coordinate 605,596 downwards.
TGGGCACAGGATTTGACATATCTGATAATCTCAGTATTTACTCCTGGCCACCAATAATAAGTGGTTATCCGTTGGTTTGTGGCGTTCTGTCCCATATGTCCGCTAAAGGGAAGAGAGTGCCCCATTTCTAGGATTTGGCTTCTGTACTGTTTCGGTACTAGGAGCTGGTTGTAACCTTGGTCAGGCTTGCCCGTTCTGCAATAAAGTACGCCATCCTTAGAAAAAACGTCCCCGTGCTGTCTGGGTTCCTTAGCCATGGGCAGTTTCCTAAAGCACGGTGCCAAAGTAGGGTCCTTTTGTTGCGCTTCTTTAAGTTCCAAAGGTAACAAATTAGGCGCAGGCTCCCGTTCTTTCTTGGTTTGCCCTCTTGTAGTTATTGCTGCCACAATCGGCTCTTCCGGTTTTCCAATACACACGTATCTCCCGCCAAGTATGACTAGGTAGATGGGGTCATCCATAACAGCCGCTTTGATCTCGCCTCTGACAAAATCAGAGTGGATCTCCACCAGTGCGATGGGAAGCGCTGTAGGTGCATCACTCTTAGAGACTCCACAAAGTTCGACGGTCCCTCCTGTCTCTTGACCGGGTTTATCCAGGTTTCTGGCAACAATGCAATCATAAGACAGCCCCGTGTCAAATAAACAAAAAGTTTGAGAACCGTTCAATGTAACAGTACCTCGCGTTGAGGGTGTATCCCCAACAGGTTGGGAATCACTGTCAATAATTCCGCCTTGCGAGACTGTTAGTAAGCATCCGATTCGTTTTGGCTCGGTGTGCTCACTCTGATCATTAGTCCCGTGCGCAGGGGTTCTCCCTTTGCCACCTTGTCCTTTTTGGCTGCGCTGCCATGTAGGGCGGTCGGTTGATCAGACTGTTTACTGTGGTTGGGGTACTTGTTTTTGTAGAACTTGGATTTTTCAGGAGGGGGGGGTTTTGAGGTCCAGTTTCTCTGTGGTTATTCTGATTAGAAGCCTGAGAAGCATGAGAAGATTGGTCTAGATTATTTTTTCGACAATGCTCTTCTGTCGGTTTCCGTTTTATGGCCGGCAGTTCGGCCAGCGCATTTTGATATCGCTCAGACTTTTCTAAGATGTCTTCAAGCTTTTCTGCACCCTGCTCAGCTAGAAATCTCCGGGTATCTGCAGACAAAGTGTTCTTTATTTATTCGGTTAGAACAAATTCCTCCATACCTTCATAGGTAGAGGGGAGCTGAGAAAGCTCCAGGCACTTTGTCAGATATCCCTTCAAACGAGATGAAAACTGTTGGAAGGTTTCAGAGCTCTCCTTCCTGCTGTTGCGAAACAGTTGCAAAAATTTGCGAGCATTCATTTCAAAACGCTCAAGCAAAGCTTTCTTCAACATGTCGTAATTGTCTTGTTGGATGCTTTCCAGTTTGGCGTAAACATCATACGCACTACTTTTCAACGCCCGAGAAAACTTCATATTCCAACGCGACCTCTCTAAACCGTACAGAGTTGCAATTTTCTCAAATTTTTCTAGATACGTGTCAATCTTCTCATTTGGACAAGGGAAAGATTCTAGCGCAAAAGACATAGCAGTGAGGTGAGTAGATTGAGTGCTAGAAGGATCAGTTAAGGAAGAATGAGGAGAAGACTCTCCATTGCTGGAGGTAGAGGCAGCACCATGACTTTGGAATTCTAGAGTTTTAAGAGCCAACTCATGCTGTCTCTCTTCTCTCTCCTTCTCATGCTGTCTCTCCCTCTCCTTCTCTCTTTCCTCATGCTGCATCCTGCGATTTTCCATTTCCTCAACCATCTTCTTCTGCTGTAAAGCTTCGGCTGCTTTTTCCTTCCTCCTAGCTTCTTCTTTTTCCTCTTTAGCTTCAGCTGCTGTCCTCTCCACGTCATATCTCTCAAGTTCGTCTCTGACAAAAGCTTTCGCTTCTTCTCCTTCCAAACCTTCTTCTCTTGCCTCGTCCCTGAGGAGTTGCCTAAGCTTCGCCCTTTCTGCCATAGTAAATCAGTGGCTGAGACTTAGACGAGAAATAGATAAGAAAAGGATACACTGGTTCCTACAACTTGCGAGAAAATACCAAAACAAAAGATGATATACTGTAACCTGGGATACCTCCTCCAAAATATATAGTATCTAACTATCGCTGCTATTAATCGGCAATAAAGCACCTAATGCAGACGGTTACGCCAAATAAATGGTAGTTAAGATTACTCACTGAAAAATAAGTTGCTACAGTGGAAACAAAATAATTTATTGAAAAATTATTTAAGGAAGAAAAAAAAATCCCCTTAATTTTTAATCCACTATCAAGTTTACCCCTGAAGTCAGTTAGGGTAAGGGAGGCAATTTACAGGACGTAATTGTCTGAACGCACTCCTTAGCTTAGCTCAAACACCTACTTCTTCAGAACCCTGTGACTGTTAGACAATCACAAACTTTACCAGCGTTTAGTATTACAAAATCAACAATTAACATATATTCCGACAAAATCAACCTGTAACTCAAATGTATAATGCTCAAATAATGCTGTGGAAAAAAAATCATTAATTGTGTGGTCAGCACGCCCATAAACAGATCGTTAGTCTAGGGAAAAAATTATTTTTAAAGATATAACAACTCACAAGACATCACACTCTTACATATCAGAATAAAGAAAATTACAGACGAGCTGATATTTGCCGTCTCGTCTTCCTATTCTAAATTCAAAATCCCGTTAGACGAGTCCACATTTGTCGTACTTGCTCGGGATTTTCAGTTCAATTCCCGGAAACGAGACCCCATTTGTCGTATATTTTTGATAGGAGAATTAAGACTAGGGTTGGTCCCTTTTGAATAGATTAGAATAAGTGAGTCACAGTGGGAGATGATAATAGAAATAGATTTCCACGAGTGAGATGGTAGAATGTGATAGAAGCTGTCTCTGAGATCGAGAAATCTTCTCTCTCTCTGCCTATCTTCTACGACAGATTTAGAGGAGTCAGACAGTCTAAACACACACACACACACACACACATATATATATATATATATATATATATATATATATATATATATATATATATATATATTAATATATCTCTATCCACTCACGTGCATGCACATTCAAGTGACGACAGTTAAACACACAGACGTGGAAAAACTATAACAGTGATTATATCGAAATTTTGGAACGAAACTGACCGACACGCTGGAATATTTTCTAAGATGTCTTCAAGCTTTTCTGCACCCTGCTCAGCTAGAAATCTCCGGGTATCTGCAGACAAAGTGTTCTTTATTTATTCGGTTAGAACAAATTCCTCCAGACCTTCATAGGTAGAGGGGAGCTGAGAAAGCTCAAGGCACTTTGTCAGATATCCCTTCAAACGAGATGAAAACTGTTGGAAGGTTTCAGAGCTCTCCTTCCTGCTGTTGCGAAACAGTTGCAGAAACTTTCACGCATTCATTCCAAAGCGCTCAAGCAAAGCTTTCTTCAACAAGTCATAGTTTTCTTGTTGGCCACTTTCCAGTTTAGAATAAACATCATAAGCAGAACCTTTAAGGGCCTGGGAAAGTTTCATACACCAACGCGACCTCTCTAAACCGTACAGAGTTGCAATTTTCTCAAATTTTTCTAACCATGTGTCAATCTTCTCATTAGGACAAGGGAAAGACTCAAGAGTGAAAGACATAGCGTTGAGTTGAAGAGATTGAGTGTTAGAAGGATTAGTTAAGGAAGAATGAGGAGAAGACTCTCCATTGCTGGAGGTAGAAGCAGCACCAAGACTTTGGACTTCTAAAGCCTTAAGAGCCAACTCATGCTGTCGTCGTTGCTCATTTTCTCTTTCCAAATGCTGTCTTTCCTTCTCTCTTTCCTCACGCTGTCTTTCGTTCTCTCTTTCCTCATGCTGTCTCTCCTTCTCTCCTTCGTTCGCCCTGCGAATTTCCATTTCCTCATCCATCTTCTTCTGCTCTAATAGACGGTCTTCCGCTTCTTTCCTCCTTGCTTCTTCTTTTTCCTCTTTAGTTTCAGCTGCTTTCCTCTCTGCGTCATATCTGTCAAGTTCGTTCCTGACAAAAGCTTTCGCTTCTTCTCCGTCCAAACCTTCGTCTCTCGCCTCGTCCCTGAGGAGCTGTCTAAGCTTTGCCCTCTCGGCCATAGTAATTAACTGACTGAGACTAGACGGGAAAAAGATAAGAAAAAGGATATAACGGTTACTACCATTTGCGAGAAAATACCCAAAAATCAAAAAGATGATATATTTTAACCTGGGATACCTCCTCCAAAAATATAGTGTCTAACTATCGCTGCTATTAATCGGCAATAAAGCACCTAATGCAGACGACTACGCCAAATAAATGGTAGTTACGATTACTACTGAAAAATAAGTTGCTACAGTGGAAACAATAATTATTGCAAAAATTTAAAAAGAAAAAAAAATTCCCTTAATTTTTAATCCACTATCAAGTTCACCCCTGAAGATAGGGTAAGGGAGGCAATTACAGGACGTATAGTCTGATCGCGCTCCTTAGCTTAGCTCAAACACCTACTTCTTCAGAACCCTGTGAATGATATACACTCACAAAACTCTACCAGCGTTTAGTATTACAAAATCAGTAATTAACATATATTCCGACAAAATCAACCTGTAAACCAAATGTATAATGCTCAAGAATGCTGTGGAAAAACAATTATTAACCGTGTGGTCAGCACGCCCATAAAACAGATCGAATATGTCTAGGGGATAGTTATTTTTTTTAAAAGATACAAAACTCACAAGACATCACACACTTACTCTATATCAGAATAAAGAAAATTAATCCTGCAAACGAGCTGATATTCGTATTTGCTCAGGACTAGAGTTCAATTCCCGGAAAAAAACGAGCCACCATTCTGTCGTAGATTTTTGATAAGGGAATTAAGACTTGGGTTGGTCCCTTCTGAATAGATAAGAATAAGTGATAGTCACAGTGAGAAGTAGTAATAGCAATAGATTTCCACGAGTGAGATAGTAGAAATGTGATAGAGGCTGTCTCTGAAATCAAGAAAAATCTTCTCTCTTTCACCTATCTTCTACGACAGATTTAGATTGAGTCAGACAGTCTACACACATATATATGAAATATATATATCCACTCACATACATACACACATACGACGACAGTTAGACGTACACACGTGGGAAAAACTATGACAATGATTATATAAATATTCTAGAACGAGCTGACCAACACTCTGATTAATTTCAAGAGAAATTTTAATTATCATCTAAAATTTCTTCACAACACATAGAAATTATATCAAAGCATATACACTTAGTCATAAAAAAATCAAGGAAGTGCTACAAGAAATGATAGACCCACAGTTAGATCTTATCCCTCGAGGTATGCCCACAGTCCTGTTGAAAGAAAGTGATAGCCCCAAGAAAACAAGGATACATAGGATTAGGCCTAATATCCCCCCCCCCCCCTTCTTAAGGTATGGACAGACTTGATATCTCTGCTCTATTTTAATGGAAATATGATTAGCAATACTTGTATACAGAAAGTTAAGATAGCAAAATGGGTGCCCAATTACAACAATAAAAAAAAATCACTCCGTCCTGCATTCACTTTATTCATTCAGCCGAGCACACATGCACATGTTCATACTCACAGCTTAGATAGCCACTTCTGGTAATACAATTTTTAGGACATTCACCTACAGACTCTTCAAGAGCAGTCTTTGACCAAGAAATCCCCAGTTCCAAAAAAGCAGGATGAATTCTCTGCTTCCGGGAACGACTCCTTGGGTGTTCTTATTTTTCGGATGTCTGTTTAGGTCACATTAAAATTGTCCAGGCACGAAACATTAACAACGAGCACAGTGTCAATAGCTTAGGTTTCTAGAATTGAGGAATGTCAGATCGGTGTCTACTTTCAGGAAAGGACTATATTTGGTCACCACACCACTAGTCGAAACTCCGTCGGAATGTTACTGACGTTAATATGTTACTTGCCACAACGGCTAAATTTGTACATAGAGTTTGTGCAGAAAATCTGACATGGCTTAAAGGCCCAGTATAAAACATTTAGTATTTAATAAAAACCCGTTAGTGAGAGTTGTACTCTGTCTATTTATGAAGACACCCGCACTGTCAGACAGGTGTTAACTTGTAAACCCACGTGGTTAAAAGATAAAAATGTTTATGTTTCTCACAGGTATGTCTCTGTACTAAACGCCGGCAAAGTTTTGGGTTACCCCAGTATTCACTGAATAGGGAAGAAAAACCACATATGAAATATTTTACATATAATGTACTCACTATAACTTACATTCTTTTTTTTTAAACTGCAAGCGTACCGCTTGACTTATCATTTAAACCTTCCTGTGAAATAAGTTATATACATAAAATCAATCATCATGAATTAGGAATACCTACGTGTTTCGTCACCACTCATGAAGCATCTAGCATTAATAAAGTTAGTTTAGAAAGTTTATTCTCGTCTGATTATTTTAGCAGTAAAATTAAATTCCTTAATAGCCGACTGAGTTTAAGCTAGAAATATAATTTCTGTTTTCCACTGTAACTCGTCACTATAAAATAATACAGACTATATAAATTAAGCGCTCTGCACCAAATCTAACTAGTGAAATAAAATAAGCGATTCAACACTTTAAACACTTCACAAAATACTAAAATATAATATATATAATATTTACCTCAACACAGAACTACTAAGAACTTAAACCACTTCGACCAAACTAAATGCCATTTCTATTAACAGAGATTCTTAGGAATCGAACGAAGGCTTGTTCTAGTCTTGACTGCGAAGTTACTGAGTGAAAATGAAATCTAACTCCCTCCAGTATATATGAAACACCAGACAAAGATGTACACTATTTCCATAAACTACGCAATAGCCTCCCCTTTCCTTAACACCTTACGTTTAACACCTAAACGCATTCCGTAACTGCCACCTACTGACCGAGAGGGCGCGTGTCAGTTGCGAATCTCAGACAACTCGTCTCCAGTGCAGAAGCAGTTTTTCACACCTCCACGAGAAACTCATCCTGAGAACGATAACTGACACTTTGCTTTCTCGCACCTTACGCCAACTCTGGCGTGGAGCGTGAGTGTCATATCACCTGACACTGAGAATCTACCTTGGAAACTACATGTCAGATGCAAACTACCAGACAAATGTCTCCTCATCATGTCTGACGGAGTGAATTCTCACACTTCAGGCCCAGAAACTTAGCCGTAGAAACACTGTCCCAGGGGAAACTGTAGACAGCTGTCTGCTCCCCTGTCTGACGGAATGCATTCTAACACTCTGCGTCTCGTGTAGGGGCTAACACGTTACGTCATAACTGCGTTCTCAGTTTTGAGACAGGAAACAGGTAAACGTTAGAATGGGAAAATAGTAATGTATATAGTCGCAAACGAACGAATGCGAAAAACACAAAAAGGATAAGAGTGATAATAAATAGAGGATACGGGTGAAAGAAAAAGAAGTAGATATAGGCAATTTACGATCAATAAACTCTCTGTGACAATAGTAGTCTTCTAGTTTATGTAAGGTGTTTAAGAATGAGAAGGGGAGATTATTTCGTTTTGCGAAATACGTTGGGACCCCTTTGTCCTGGTTTAAGATATTTACCGGAGTTTGAAACTAGATTTTCATTCATTCTCCAAATTCGCAGTAGACAGGTTGTTCGTGAATAGAATAAGCTGTATAGCGAAGCCCTAGTTTGTTCGGAAATTTACCGAGCTCTAGATTTCAAATAAATATATCAGCGTATAATTCTAAAGTGTGCGATTACCTGTAGTTCTGTGTTGAGGTAAATATATTATATTAAGTATCTAATATTTTGTGAGGTGTTTAAAGTGATAATCGCTTATTTCATATTCCACTAGTTAAATTTGGTGCAGAGTGGTTAATTTATATAGTCTGTATTATTTTATAGTGACGAGTTACGGTGGATAACCGAAATTATAATTTCTAGCTTAAACTCAGTCGGCTATTAAGGAATTTAATTTTACTGCTAAATAATCAGACGAGAATAATTTTTCTAACTAACTTATAAATGCTAGATGCCTCATGAGTGTTGACGGAATACGTAGGTAATCCTAATTCATGTTGATTGATTTTTTTATATATAACTTATTTCACGGGAAAGTTTAAATGATAAGTCAAGCTGTACGCTTGCAATTTAAAAATGTAAGTTATAACGAGTCCCTAGTATGTATGATTATTTTATATGTGTTTTTCCTCTATTCAGTGAATACTGGGGTTAATCCAAAACTTTGCCAGCGTTAAGTACGGATGAGTGATATCTTGAAGAACTAATACATTTTCCTTGAAAAAAGCCTGGGGGCATAATCTTTACAAGTACCCTATAGGTTAAATGAAGTAACTGGCCTATCGCGCCACATTTAATTCTTCCTGAGAAACAACTCAAGTACATTTTTAGCCTATGTGGCAAGTAACATATTAACGTCAGTAACATTCCGACGGATTTTTGACTAGTGATGTGGTGACGAAATATAGTCCTATCCGGAAAGAAGACACCGACCTGACATTCCTCATTTCTAGAATACCTAACCTAGTGACACTGTGCTCGTTGTTAATGTTCGTGCCTGGACAATTTTTTAATGTGACTTAGACAGACATTCGAAAAAATAAGAACACCCAAGGAATCGTTCCCTGAAGCAGAGAATTTCAACCCGTCTTTTTGGAACTGGGGATTTCTTTGTCAAGACTGCATTTGAGGAGTCTGTATGTGAATGTCCCTAAGAATTATGTTCCAGATGCTGCGAACAAAGCTGTAAGTATCCAAGAGAGCACGTGGCCGCGGCTGAATGAATAGAGTGAGTGCAGGTCTGAGTGATTCATTATTATTGTATTTTTGGCACTCATTTTGCTGTCTTCACTTTCTTTATGCAAGTATTGCTAACCATATTTCCCTTAAAATAGAGCAGAGATATCAAGTCGGTCCATACCTTAAAAGGGGGAAATATTAGACAAAATCATATGTATCTGTGTCTCTTTGTGGCTATCACTGTCTTCTAACGGGACTGTGAGCTATACATCGAGGGGAAGGATCCTACCAACGGGTCTATCAGTTCTTGTAGCAATTCCTTGTTTTTTATGACTATTTGTATATGCTTTGATGTAATTTTTATATGTTGTGAGAGAAGTTTGTTATGATAATTAAACTACTCAATAATTATTCCAGCGTGTCGGTCAGTTTCGTTCCAAAATATCTATATAATCACTGTTATAGTTTTCCCACGTCTGTGTGTTTAACTGTCGTCACTTGAATGTGCGTGCACGTGAGTGGATAGAGATATATTAATACGGTATATATATATATATATGTGTTTAGACTGTCTGACTCCTCTAAATCTGTCGTAGACGATAGGCAGAGAGAGAGAGAGAAGATTTCTCGATCTCAGAGACAGCCTCTATCACATTCTACCATCTCACTCGTGGAAATATATTTCTATTATCATCTCCCACTGTGACTATCACTTATTCTAATCTATTCAGAAGGGACCAACCCTAGTCTTAATTCTCCTATCAAAAATCTACGACAGCCTCTATGGTTTCCCCATTGTCGATTGTCACCCTGTTTGAAAATGCGTGTTATGATGGCAATCTTCCAATCCTTTGGTATGGTCTTGTTGCATCACGCTGCCTGTAGGACCCTTAAGAGTAATAGGTCGCCTGATGCCCCCATGTACTTAACCATTTCTGGTGTTATGCCATCATGCCCTGCTGCTTTGCCCATCTTGATTTTCTCCAGTGCTGCCTTCAGTTCTTCCATCTTTATGTCATCTTCATCACCATTGGTTTCCTCTTCTGTGCTAGTGGTTATCATTTCTGATGCTCTACCTTGCTCACCATCAAGGAATTCTGAGAAATATTCTTTCCATCTTTCCATTACTTCCTTCGGGGCAGTAAGCAATTTGCCTTGCTTGTCCTTTATAAATTTGAGAGGGCATTGTTTTTCGTTCTTCGTGTTCTTTAGGGTCTTATAGAACAATTTCTGGATTTCTTGCGCATCGTTTTCTAGCTTTTCTCCAAATTCTTCCCGTGACTTTTGTTTTGCTGCTAGCACCTTGTTCTTTGCTTCTGTTTTGAGTATCACATATTCTCTATATTTCTCTATTTGTTCTGCTGTGTTTTTAGCTCCTAAGTATTGTTTCCATGCCATTTTCTTCTCTCTTATTTTGTCTTTGACTTCCTCTGTCCACCAAGGTGTCCTCTTTCTCTTGTTTCCAAGTCGGACTTCACCCTTGTAATACTGTCAGCAGGTATCTCTAGTGTTTATACTCTCCATTGCCAGTATATTACATGTCAGCGTATCATAATTAATAGTGTCACAGAATTTATGTTGTGGGGTTAGATCTTCTAGCTACCGATTTGTTACTTATTCCCCACAAGCTCGTTATGTGATAGATTACGTGATCATCATACCTGCAGCCAAGTTCCTACGTCCCCTGTATGTAGCCACCCCTCGCTATCCAAAGCCTCCGCTGTTTTCTCTGGTTCTCTGTAGTACTCACTAAAGATGAAATCTGATTTGGCACAAATCTACACAATAAATAAAGAGTTGAAAGTTCATTAAACGTTAAAGCTAGCCCATTGGTCTGCTTTGACAAACAGGATAGATTATGATGATGATGGTGGTTCTGATGATGGTGTCGATGATGTTGATGTCGATGATGATGTCAGTGGTGATGATGACGTCAATAGTGATGATGACGATGATGACTGTAAGGGTGATGACGATGATAATGACGATGATAATGATGATGAACATTATGATGATGTTTGTGATAATTGTGATGAAAAACGTTCAATTCGTTCATTCAATTTTTTCTTTCTACACCCCTCTCGTCATTATTCATTCGATCATTTCTTTTCCTCCGGTAATTATCTTAATTTTACGCCTTCATCTACTGATATTATCTTATCCTAAGTAGGTCACACTTCGACACACCCAGACGTTTTAGGCTTGAACGCACATGTCATGTTATCATTTGATTGTGGACAGACAACGACTAGCCAGATTAAACAATAATATTACGTCAACATTTGGTCTATCGTCTGTTTCCATCTTATTACTGCACCATCGTATTGTCTATATAGACAGGCTATTGAAAGTATTGCATCTATGAAGGCTAGAATGTTTGTTAGTTAAACTCGAGACGATAGTATGGGAGTATATTTGTCAGCGTTGAGTTATTAGAGCACCACATTTAGATTGCGTAAGTATTTCCGGTCAGCCTAAATATAGATGGTGAATTAAAGATAACATGCGGGCATGACTTGCAGAACAATGCAACTACCAATTGTATCGTAACAATCTGGACACCAGACATATCACGTAATGATTTCCAGCAGGTCTCTTTACAACACTTAGTGCAAAACCTTATATGGTCATGTCAATATTTCATGTTGAGGGATTGGGGGAGAATTTTCTAAAATAACACGCCTTACCTTACGATTGGCGCTAAATTAGATAATAATTGAACTAAAGTGTGGGTTTCATCCAAGAGAACCTCACACGGTTAAATTTTGCGTGGGCAAGTTTCAACTTTAAAACCTAGAGCGTTTTGAAATTTCCCCACTGCATTTTCCAATCTTCATCAAGGAGACCAGACTAGGAAGTGACAGACTAAAGATTTTATAGGGAATGATTAGGGCCAGACTAAGTATTGGCTTATGTGAAATTGCCAGTACCGTTATTGGATAAAGGCTTTTATAATCCCGACCCCTATAAATCTGCCCTGTGTTAAAGGCAAATAGCTGTAACAGAGTAATTAATATTAGCTCACGTGAACGACTTTCTGAAACGGCAGCAGGACATTCTATTGGCCATCCTGTACATCAAAGTCTGGGTAATTTAACCCATTTATATTAGGATAAGTTGTAACATGTACATTTTCCTATTTTATATTTGCATAAGACATGAATGAAGTACTTAATGATGTACAGTTGCATGTGGGGCTGATAACCTCAACACATAAAATAACTTGCCCCATAAACCATGGCTGCAAGAGCTGGTGACTGCTTTGTGCAGGTTACCTTACAAAGAACCAATAGCAGAGGTAGCCCCATGCTCCAAAGGGAACAGAAAACACATGATGATGACATAATGGTATATGTATATATTTATGTTAACAATTTGTGTCAGATTTTTGTGTGTAAAAATATATATATTTCTGAAAATAATGCGTTTGTCTTCTTTCGCTCCCCTGATGCTCTTTCATCTGTCTCGGTGGCCTGAGAAATCATTCTCATATATAAGAGAAGCATTCAGAGGGAGATGAAATGGTGGGGGAAAGAGCTGGTCGCCTGATGCTTACATCAGGAGACAGGATATTTGCGAGAGGTATTATTTATCTCTGTCTCTCAGGTTCTGGTACTGTTTACCAGAATTCGACACTAGACACCATCTGTAACAGACGGGCCTAGAGTACACTCGAATAGGCTAAATCTGAGGCGGTTACTCCTGCAACGCAAGGAACGTGCTGCTAGTGCGCCACTCGACTTCTGACTTGAGAAGGAACAGTCAAAACTTCATTGGAAACTAGCAGTGACTGAACCAGAATTCAGTGACAACTCAGTGTCACCATACTGACACTTAAGTATCCAGAACTGGCACTGTTTACGGACTATCTTTGTTAAAACTCAACCATAAAACAATCTTCCAAGGAAGATACGCATTGCATGAACTTTTTCTTGACAAATCGATTTTATTCATTTTTAACCCTGTTGATCGAACATTTCAGAAATAAATATCTTGTTATCAATGTAAATATAAATCCATAGTTGGAGTATATCAGTGAATTGAGCGAATTGATGGAAAATCACCTTCAGATATTCTGAGGTCAAAATAATAGTGCAGCAGGGATACCCCTTATTAACACTTATGTTTTTAACTGTCATAGACTATGTGATGCGCCAGACAACAGTGGATACCCCTAGAGGAATAAGCTGGACAGCATTCTTTCCACTGGAAGACCTAGAATATGCAAATGGCATTGTACTATTCGCACACTCACATCAACACATCCAATTAAAAACAGACAGACTGAATAAATATAGCCAACAGGTGGGACTAAACATTAATTTCAAGAAGACAAAAGTCATAAAACTAAATGTAAGAAAACATGCACCCATAAAAATAAGGGACGAAGAGTTGGGAAATACAAACACATTTACAGACTTAGGAAGCATAGTAATATCAGATGGTGGATCAAGTAAATATCTCAGTAGCCGAATGAAAAAAGCGAGAATAGCCTTCGCCAACCTAAACAACATCTGGAAATCCTCCCAATGCAGTACAAGCACTAAATTAAAAATATATGATAGCTACGTAATTTCTATACGGTGCAAAATGCTGGTGAGTAACAGAAAAAGAAATGTCTAAATTGTTCTCTTTCCACCCAACCTGCCTGAGGAAACTTCTTCGAATTTTCTGGCCGAATACTATCATCAACCAAAAACTGCTAACTCGGAGCCATCAAGAAGACATGCGCGCCCTCATCGCGGGTAGATTCCAGAAGGAAAGCGAAAGCAAGGACGGCCAAAAGTCACCTGGCGGAGAACTGTGGTAGTAGAGAAGCTAAGCATCAACCAGAGCTGTGGCACCATATGAAGGATGGCTGTCGACCGAGCAAAACAGAGACCGTTTGTTGCTCCTCACAAGACGCCACCAGGCGTGATTGTTACTGATTGCTTTGTCAGTCAACGGCCAATGACCAAAGAAGAAGACCTTTAGCTGGGTGCTCATAAAATACGAGTTAAAACATAAATTTCTCACAGAAGTGGGCGGAGAATACAAAGTTTATAAAAAAAACGTTGATGACTCAGTTGTTATAGTTGCTATTCTAAAAATCCCTGTGCGACTCCCTAAAATAGAAGCCGCAATCTGCTTTTTATATCTCAGATAAGAGTAACTTTGAGAGAGGATTGCTACCTATGTAAAGACTCATTCCTTTTACTCGAGTTTTGACCGTTACTGGACCACTACTGTAGAGCAAGGGAGACAACCCGCGAAAATAATGATGATGATAGTGATGATGATAGTGATGCTGATAATGATGGTGGTGATGAAGATAGTGATAATGATGAGAATGACAATGATGAGGGTGATATTGATGACGACGACGATGACGATGATGATGATGGAGGTGTTGATGATGACGACGACGATGAAATGTTACATTAAAATGCATTTTAAATTTGTTTGTTATTATTCTGATAAAGTAACAAAAACTGTTTATGTTTCTCGGAACATTCCCTTGTCTGTTTTACTGACAACAACACTTCATTAGAATAAAGTGCTTTTATCATTGTGTTGGGAACAATGTGTAAGTGCAGGAAGAATGGCATCACTCACCTCGCCGTAGTTGTCCTTGGCGTAGTAATTCATTTCTGGCACGTCAACCAGTTTAACATGGCATCCTGGGAGGGGTGGTCCAACATTTCCTGCAGGTAGAAGCATACAGTTTACAGTTGTTGAATCAAAGAGTTGTTACAAAGAAAAATAGAAAAAATGAGAGGTAGAAAGAATATGATACTTCTGTAATCGAGCTTCAGACAACGGACGGAACATGAAAAAGACATTAGTTATTACTATGTCTCACGAGGTACGGAAACATTCAGTGCATTCATATGGCTTGCAACTATGGTTTCTGTATGTTTTGTGTTTACATAATTAGGTTGCCAGTCTCATGTACTAACATAATACATCTACATTAATTTAAATCATATTGTCTTTTGGCCACAGTATGCATAAAACAAATGGCAACAAAAACTAAACCTGAAAGACAAGACGTTTAAATAAATAAAGAGGGAAACCTGAGGCCTGTAAACAGTCAATAAATATTACACACATAAAGGTATGTTACAGGCGCTCGTGAGAAATAAATAAGTAGAAAACTATTGTTATTGTTGAACAGAATCGATATCATTACACTAGGGCAAACCCATAGGTGCTCAGTCTCCCCCAGTATATGTTGAAGAGTGTGAATGCGAACTATTCCTGTAGCTCGCTAACGTACACACGACGGATGCATCCTCTCGTACGTCCATCTGTGCTAACCTTACATGTGATGCCTAATTCCAACAATCTTAACCTTGATGATTGATCAGCTGCAGTGTTATTCTCTAACAGGCGATCATTAATTGTTGTCAGTATCTCTCCCTTATCCATCCATGTCCAGTGTCCACACTGTGAGTGCTCTTGATGCTAGTTGATGCGTGATGCCATATGATGATGGATGGTATCCGCATGTCTGGTTTTGTGTAGTGTGCAGATGTGTTCAGTCAAACAATGTTCATACAAAAATAACAGGGCAATCCACATAGGACGTCAGTAAACTCACGACGTATAAAGTCAATGATTCTTGTAACAGCCGTTGACGTTTTTCTTCATTATTTATTCTGGACGCCACAGTGACAAAATGGTTACGCGAATATGTAGGCACATCAAACAGTCATTATCACAGCAACATTCAATACAGCAATAGACGGTAGACAGCATTACAATGATGAGTCAGATGCATGTTATATTTCATAGTGCTGTAAATGTAGTCAGGTGAAAAACTCCATCCTTTTCTATAACAGCCAGGAGATAACCAGATGTATGAGATCAGTTCACTCTCCTTAGTCTGACTTCAGCAAGACAGACACGTCTGCCGAAGTATAAATAATGTCCTCAAAAATATCCTCTAGATAATAAAGGTTTTCCAAACCTAGTTCATTTAACAAAGTAGCAAGTAATGGTCCTTGGGACATGCATCAACCGATGCAGTACAATACAGCGACATGTGAGCTGGGAAAACATCTCGTGACGACGACTTTCGAAGACAGGCTATGAATCGAAATCGCTCACGACCCAAAATCGATAGAGTTAATGAAAAGTCAATTTACCTTGCCTTCAGGAAATACACAGAAATATCACGCCTCCCGACATGTGGGAAACACTAGAGGTATTATCTCGAATAAACGAAATATCCATTAAGAGGACTACACATCCCTGACAGAACAAAAAATAGCGGAGATCCCCTCTTCAACGAGGCATCTCTTTCGCCATTCAAATCGCTCACTCCACTAGTGGTGGGCGGAAACCGATCGACCAAAAAAACAAGACCAGTCATGCGCAGTCCAGCGCAAAACGACCACAGCTCAAAACTTAACTGCATTCAATACCAACGCGGGAAGACAAATGCTTACCGAGAAAAGTGACTATAAATTTCAAGCAGTTGTTGCCCTTGCGTTATAAAATAGATATTGTAATAAAACGATGTTGCGAGAATTTATCACGCAACATATCACCACCTCCTCCCGATAAAAAAAAATGTGGAACATATTTTTTTTTTTTTAAATATCAAAGAGCATGCGATAAGCGGCTCAAAACGCACGAATTATGCGCTGATAATTAATTAAATTGCCTAACATGAGGCTAAATATAGAGTGTCTGGTGAGGATATACCTCAACAGAAAAATAAATATGTCTCAAAAAATATTCACATCGGGGAGGTGTCACCAACACACATCACGTTAGCATGTAAACACAATATACGTATGCAAGTTACCATAATCATCATTAAACAGCATACTCTAATATTGTCTTTAAAAATGGATGTACAAATCTGATAAGAAAATTTAAATAGTACATTCTTTGACATGTAATGACATAAGTACATAGTAAAGTTAAACTACATGACGATCCAGGACATATGCTCTGGTATTCCGAGGGTAAGTACACAATCTAGAACTCGTCATGCTTGATACTAGTAAGGTAAGTCCTCAGCTCAACAATGACATTCTGAGAAAGTACAAGCAATATAATGCTAATTAATAACTAATATGCTTCATAAGGTACAATACATTATTAATAATTGTGGCTGTTTAGTAAACTAACGGCCCTTATATTAACTACTCAGTCCTCCTCTATCATCTTAAAAAACGAACAGAAGAAGATGACAACAAAGCACGATAGTGTGTACATATAAAGTAAGTACAGATGTGCTAATCTATTGTAGAAATATAGGTGTGTTATGACTCTGTAATATATGGAAATATAGGACAGAAGTATTAGTTGGAGTCATGTGGGCATCTAGACAAAATGTCAGCCATCACATTATCCGCACCACGGATAGCTCGTACCGTGAAGTGAAAAGGTTGAAGAGCTATAGCATATCGAGTGGATCTCGAACTCTTCAAATTCTTAGTCTGAATAGCTGTAAGAGCTTTCTGATCAGTCTCTAGAATGAAATGTGCGCCCAGGAGGAATCTTTGTAGCTTTAGAATTGACCAAACCATCGCTAACAACTCACGGTCTAAAACCGAGTAGTTCCTCTCTGCCGCATTTAGTTTTCTAGAAATGTACATAACAGGATGCAGAGTATTTGCATATTCTTGCATCAGTGCTGCTCCAATCCCAGTGGATGAAGCATCACTCCGAAGAACAAAAGTCCTATCAAGAGTAGGTAATCTTAAGATGGGAGGAGAAGAAAATATATTCTTGATTTGGTCTAGTGAAGATTGGCATTCTTCAGACCAACGGACCAGATTAGGCAAACCTTTCTTCAACAATGTTGAGAGAGGTGCCATGATCGAAGATAAATTTGGAATAAATCTCCCATAAAATTGAATTAAACCTAAGAGACTCCTAACTTGTTTCTTCGTTTTAGGAACAGAGATGTTCAGTATTTTGGAAGTATTGTGGTCTTCTGTCTTCAAGAGACCATGACCAACACGATGACCCAGGAAAGAGATTTCACCAAAACCAACAAAAGCTTTAGAAGGTTTCGCTGTCAAATTATTCTCACGTAGAGTGGACAGTAAGTCATATAACCCTAAATAGTGATCTTCCCAGGTATCACTGAAGAGACAGATGTCATCTAAGTATGCGATGACATCCGAACGATGTGACAGAATTCGACGCATCATGCGAACGAAAGTAGCAGGGGCGTTCATGAGACCAAAAGGCATAACATTCCATTGAAATAGACCCCTAGGTGTAGAAAAAGCAGTAAGAGGTTTGGCATGCTCTGCTAAAGGCACTTGCCAATAACCTTTAGACAAGTCAAGTTTAGTGAAGAATCTAGAATTAGAAAGTCTAATCAGTAGATCTTCTAACAAAGGCATCGGTTCAGCATCGAACTTTGTGACCTGATTCAATTTGCGATAATCAACACAAATTCGTATGTTCTTATCCTTCTTCCGGACAATAACCATGGAAGAAGAATATGGTGAAGTCGATGGTTCAATTATATTTAATTGAATCATTTCATCCAATTCCTTTTCCACTTGCGACTGAAAGTGTATAGGAATAGGATAAGGCCTAACCCTAATTGGATTATTGTCGGTAAGAATTATGTCATGTTCTATGACATCTGTGTGTCCAGGAATGTCAGTGAGAACATCCTGAAATGTTTGTAACATCGACGAGACTTGTCGATGTTCGTCACCAGAAAGATTAGGAGAAACAGAAACGTTTTTCCAAGATTCCGTGGAATGTAATGGAACCACTGGAAGGGGAAGGTTGACATCAGAGAAGGTAGCTTCCTCATCCTGAATGACAGACAGGGATGAATAATGACCGTGAGGTGCAGGAGCATCATCCGTTGCCTGGAAAATAGGCAGCAAATAGTCCGGACGTTCGTGAAATTCCGAAAGCATGTTTATGTGGAAAGTTTTATGCTTTCCATCAATATCGACCACATAGTCAACATCGGAAATCCGAGAGACTATTGCATACGGACCTTTCCATGCAATAAGAAGTCTATTTTCCCTACTGGGGAGTAGGACGAATGCTTTGTCACCTGGACAAAGTTGTCGTAGACATCTATTCTTGTTAGCAAACTGTCTTGCCTTCTCTTTAGCAATTTCTGATGAAGCAGTTGCTAGCTTACATGCCTCAATGATCTTTTGTCTAAGAGCAATGACATACTCATATGAGGATTGAGTTTCATCGCTAATATCATCGGCAGTGATGAGATCGTGTAATAAAGACATAGGGCCGCGTGGACGCGCGCCAAAGACAAGTTCGAAGGGAGAAAATCCTGTGTGTTCATTAGGGACTTCTCTATAGACAAAGAGAGCCGCGGGTAAAACCCTGTCCCAATCTTGAGGATGATCTTCAGTTATCTTACCAAGCAAAGTCTTGAGCGTTCTATTCAGACGCTCAACTAACCCATTAGACATAGGATGGTGGATACTACTGAGAGATCGTTCAATATGTAAGGTAGACATTACCTGTGACATAGTGTCAGATATGAGTTGAGTGCCATGGTCTGACAATATTTCTCTGGGGAACCCCAAGCGAGAAAATATCAACCAAAGAGCATCTGCGATATCTGTAGTAGATATGCTCTTAAGAGGAATAGCCTCTGGCCAACGTGTGCACATATCGACACATGTAAGGATAAACTGATGTCCTCTGGCCGACTTGACCTTAAAAGGGCCAATAATATCTATGGCCATTTTCTGAAACGGCCGAATAGGAATGTCAGCAGCCTGGATAGGCGCAGCATGTCGTGGTCCTCTAGATTTGACCTCCTGACATACCTTGCATGATCGGCAGTAAATACGAATGTCCTTATTGACAAAAGGCCAAAAGAAAGCCGCAAGGACTCTCGACTTCGTACGGGAAAAACCCATATGTCCAGCACATTGCGAGTCATGAGCATGTTGTAATATTTGCACTCTCATGCTCTTGGGAACAAGAATTTGCGAATGTGCCGACGTAGTCGAATCTTGTACCATACGTACAAGTACGCCGTTTCTCATTGCAATCCAAGATTTTCTATTTGTATCCTGATTCGGATCACCTTTCTTCGCAAGAACGAAGAATTTTTTTAAAGAAGGATCTTCTTCTTGCAATTTTATGAAAGAGTCACGAGTGATTACTAAGTGACTATCTTGGCTATCAACTTCATTATCACTATTCAGTGAAGTTTCGGGTGTTTGTAGAGCTTGTGCTCTTGTAACTACTGCATTTGTAGCTTGCATGTTATTATCTTCCCAAGCAGCAATCTGCTGTGGGGTACACTCCCTAACTCCGTGAATACGACCAATAATAAGGTCAGCAATAGGATTAGGTAAGAGACAAGCATGCACATCTCCAGTAAAGAAAGGAGTGGCAATGCGAATTACAGCAGTAGGATATTTTTCTAGAGTGCCGCCAAATGTGACACATTTAATAACCCTTCCTGTAGCACAACATGGATCTACAAGCGATTGTCTAACACCAATAGTGGTGCATCCGGAATCGAAAAGTAGTGAGACCGGAGTATCATTAACAAGACCCTTATGTAGAATTAAAGAACCCCTCCCGTCATGCGCAACAGCAGCAGGAAGAGCGGGAAGTGGGTGACCACAACTCAAAGTAGTTATGGTACCCGGTTCGAATAAAGTACTGCATTGGGGGCATTTGTTTGCTCTCTCAAAGTCAAAAGCAGAACCAGTGACAGCGTCAAAGTTTTTACTATCAACAACATGATTACAGGCTCCCTCAGTTTCCTGTTGTACAGCATTAGCCTGCTGATATCTCTTTTTTTTGTGTTGAGATCTACCCCGACTATTATTACCTCTGAAGTTATCAGAGTTATTATTATCTCTGCAGTTATTATTGTCTCTATTGTAATTGTTATCATGATTCGAATTCCAGTTTCCACGATTACTATCATGTTCACATTGATGCGAACATCTATTTGTTTGGTTTTGAGGTCTTCGGCAGGAATAACCTCTATTACCATATCCTCTTTTGAAATGCCTATAATTATTAGGGTGATAGTAACGACCACTATCAGGTTGTCTCCAATTCTTCGAAGAAGAATCACCATGAAATTGATTTCCATGATTTTGACAGAAATTACCGCTACTCTTTCTATCAAAATTTTGTTGGAATCTACGAGCAAAGTTTTGGCCATACGGAGCTGCCGAAGCAACTGGTAAACCTTCTTTCACCTTAGAGTTACCCATGGTTATGTGTGGGTGCGCAGTTACGTATTGGCAACAGAAATCTTCCATTTCCTTTATTGTTTTAGGTTTACGTTCATGAAGGAAAGCAAGGAAAGACTCATTGACAGACGACATGACTTTGTCTCTAAGTATTAAGTCCATAAGTCCTTCATAAGTTTTTTCCGTCTTAGATAGTTCAACCCATCGTGAGAAAGTAATGCGTATTCTTGCAATAAACTCAGAGAATTCAACTCCATTTTCAGGTAACATGTTTTTAAATTGTAGACGATAGCCGTCTTCGTTAAGCTGATATTTCTTTAACAAAGCGGCCCTGACAACCTCATAATTGTTCTTGTCAGGTTCATCCACCATATTTAATATACTTAGAGCTTTACCTGTCAGTATCCCTGATAACTGATAAACATATTTTGCTTTGTCTATGTTATGAGCTGTACATGCTTGTTCAAATCTGTCCAGATAGAACATTATGTCATCGCTGGAAGGACTAAATGTTGGTAACTTAATCTTAAAAGTATCATTATTAGCCTTACCAGAAGATGAACCCTTGTTTGAATCATTACCATTACTCATGCTCGTCAATTTCAATTTTTCCAACTCTAAAGCTAAGACCTTTTCTTCATGTTCCATTTTTGCTTTCTCTTTCCTCTCATCAGACTCTCTCTGTAATCTTCTTTCCTCAGCCTGAGCCTCTTTTTGAAGTCTTTCATTTTCAGCTTCTTTTTCAAGTCTTTTATTTTCAGCCTCTTTTTCAAGTCTTTTATTTTCAGCCTCTTTTTCAAGTCTTTTATTTTCAGCCTCTTTTTCAAGTCTTTTATTCTCAGCCTCTAGCTGTAGCTGGAGTTTTCTCTCCTCAGCTTCTGATTCCCTTTTTTGTTTTTCCATTTCCATTTGGAATCTTTTTTCATCCACCTGCATCTGCAGTTTCTTTTGTTCAGCTTCCATTGCTTTATCATATCGAGCAGTTGCAAATTCTTCTAACTTATCACCAGTCTTGCCAAGCAATTTACCCTGCTCAATAAAGTGCTCAAATGTAGACATGTTGTCTAACATATGAGTCCAAAACCTGAAATAATTAACTAATTTATTTCAAACCTAAGTGTAACAAGTCTTAATTAAGCACTTGTATATTCACATCACATTATATTATCCCAGTCTCTGTGGGAAACAAGTCTCCAATCAAAGAACTTGTATATGAAATATCAGCACTCAATTCTTGATCATAAGTGCACTTCTCATTCAATAGTGCACGACACTATTCATCATTCATTTATCATCAGTGTAGTAGTAACAGTGCATTAGCATAGCCCATTAACTAATTACTATAACTGTAAACAATGACTATGTAAACACATGCAGAATGTAAACATTGAAAATGTAAACAATGCAAACAATGTAAACAATAACAATGTAAACAATAACAAAGATCAGCAACAATACAAAAACGTTCGCAGAAATCAACTAAAAATAAAGCAGAAATTAATGAAATATCACAAAAAATGTGACGATATCTGCGCTATAATTAAACAAAATACATGACACCACAGTGTATAAACAAAAATGTTGTATGAAACTAAATTATAGACAAGAGTAGGCTAACAAATACAAACAAATCAAAACAAAACTAAAGAATGCGAAATAATAACGAAAACAATATTAAAACATGTCATCACAGCTAACATAAATAGCAACAGAAGTCGCTTAGCAAATTCCAGTATCGGAAATTTGCAAACCCTACAGAAAACGCTCACAATAGACGACCTCTATGACGTGGCATAATCTAACGGAGACACCACCCAACCGAGAACCCGCTGAAATATAAACATATAAATATACAAATAACATATAGACATATAACATATAGAATGAGATGATACACAGAAGACTCAGCAGAAGTATAAGGGCACAGTTTACATACAAACAGGCCACTTAACTTATAGGCTTCCAATCGTAGAACAGCAGACAAAACGGATGTCAATCAACGTCCTAAAGAGCGAAGCTCCAACGATGATGGCACATCTGAACTGCTTCCACTGCTAACACGATGGTACAAGAGCTTCTGAATTACTGTGTGTTGAGTTGTTTCGGCACTTGACCTTCTAATTCAAAAGTAAGTTGATGGAAATCGGTACTTGGCCTTCTTCAGAAAACAACCCGTTTCAACCGGCACTTGACCTTCACAAAAACGACAGCACTGGAACCTTGACAGCAGCAACTTGCTTGACTTGCGTAAAAGATAACAGCAGTCCGAGTTATCCGGCAACATGTAACAACGCCGGGTACTGTCAAATTCTTGTTTCCGTCAAAAAGTTGAAATTTTGACTTTTACCGGGCAACGCCGAGTACTTTGAAAATTTTGAAGATGTTGACTGTCTTGAAGAATGTTAATTTCTTGAAGGATGCTGATGAATTCTTGTTGAAAATGAAGTGGGTAAGGGACCCCGTGTTTGCTGGTACCAGAATCAAACCAGCTTATGGCCACCAAATGATGCGTGATGCCATATGATGATGGATGGTATCCGCATGTCTGGTTTTGTGTAGTGTGCAGATGTGTTCAGTCAAACAATGTTCATACAAAAATAACAGGGCAATCCACATAGGACGTCAGTAAACTCACGACGTATAAAGTCAATGATTCTTGTAACAGCCGTTGACGTTTTTCTTCATTATTTATTGTGGACGCCACAGTGACAAAATGGTTACGCGAATATGTAGGCACATCAAACAGTCATTATCACAGCAACATTCAATACAGCAATAGACGGTAGACAGCATTACAATGATGAGTCAGATGCATGTTATATTTCATAGTGCTGTAAATGTAGTCAGGTGAAAAACTCCATCCTTTTCTATAACAGCCAGGAGATAACCAGATGTATGAGATCAGTTCACTCTCCTTAGTCTGACTTCAGCAAGACAGACACGTCTGCCGAAGTATAAATAATGTCCTCAAAAATATCCTCTAGATAATAAAGGTTTTCCAAACCTAGTTCATTTAACAAAGTATCAAGTAATGGTCCTTGGGACATGCATCAACCGATGCAGTACAATACAGCGACATGTGAGCTGGGAAAACATCTCGTGACGACGACTTTCGAAGACAGGCTATGAATCGAAATCGCTCACGACCCAAAATCGATAGAGTTAATGAAAAGTCAATTTACCTTGCCTTCAGGAAATACACAGAAATATCACGCCTACCGACATGTGGGAAACACTAGAGGTATTATCTCGAATAAACGAAATATCCATTAAGAGGACTACACATCCCTGACAGAACAAAAAATAGCGGAGATCCCCTCTTCAACGAGGCATCTCTTTCGCCATTCAAATCGCTCACTCCACTAGTGGTGGGCGGAAACCGATCGACCAAAAAAACAAGACCAGTCATGCGCAGTCCAGCGCAAAACGACCACAGCTCAAAACTTAACTGCATTCAATACCAACGCGGGAAGACAAATGCTTACCGAGAAAAGTGACTATAAATTTCAAGCAGTTGTTGCCCTTGCGTTATAAAATAGATATTGTAATAAAACGATGTTGCGAGAATTTATCACGCAACACTAGTCTGTCAGCTCTCACATTATATTACCGCATACCCCTACATGACCAGACAGTAGATCCACACCAGCTCCTGCAGATTCGAAGCTTCTATGAATGTTTTCCATTCACGCCATTAACAAATCATTTTGAATCTTTCGAAGCATGGATTGAGAGTCTGACGCAATGACTGCCTTTGTTAATGAAGCTTCAGTTATCCACCTTAAGGCTGCAGTAACAGCCTTGACGTCTATTCTCATGCTGGAAGTTGCTATTTTGTAAATCCCGCTATGTTCGGTGACGATTCTGACCTTGACCCTAGCAGAGAAGGCCCAACATCATTTCCCACCATGGATCACAGACCCATCTGTATACACAATGACATCATTACCCCCGGCATGATCATGTATCAGTTGATTAATTTCCAGTTCTGCTTTCCCATTGCCCGAAGTTCGTCACTCTCTACTTGCTGGTAGTTAACCCAGTTCTCGTCTAACATACTCCATTCTTCCCCTTTGAATATATTTCAACTATGGTCACCTGCTAGATCGTTGTCTCTGTCGGTGCCATACATGACATCCTTTTATTTATTCTTTCTCCCTTAAGGTCAGCTATGTTTCCATGTAGGGGGTGTTGCTTGTCTGTGATTTCTCGCTTGTAGGCTTTTGCTTGGGTCATCGCATATCTGGATCTAATCTCCAGCACTCCAAGCAAGTACATCATTGTCACAATGGGGGTATCTCGCGTACAGCCCAAGACTATACGCATTCCTTAATTCTGAATGCGTTCTAATCGTTTACATTGTTTTACTGACAGCGTGAGTATTCCCAGCCCATACTTAATGGCCAATATGACTAGCTGATGATGTAGCAGTTAGGTTGGTTAAGAGGGATAATGGGGTTATATTTATTTTTATGAGATTGATGTTTTATGATTGGTATTAGCTGAGTTTAATTTATAGTCAAAGGGAAGGCATGCATAGAATATAAATGGGAGGACAAAGTACGTCTTACATCCCTTCCTTGTTTTCAGTGCATATGCCTTTGTGTCGTGAGTTGTGCTAGGTGATCGCAATTCATGTGTTTTCAATGAAGTGGTGAGTTGTTTGTCAGACAAAGTGTTCTGGGGTGTTCGAAAATAGTCGTCGTTGCACATCGACGTTTTAGATTAAAGGAGTTTTGCTCTGAGATGTGATAGAGTTAGCTTCTAGATGTGGTAGCGAGTAGACGTTCCATCGGGTGATAAGCCAATGTATATTGGTTGCTTCTGCGGTGGTAGAAAAGCTGAACTATCATCCAGACGTCTATCTCGGTAATTGCCACGTTTGTGTATGACAGTGTTTATTTATTCTGAGGACGAGATGTCAGTGTTTCCAAGTGAGAGAAATGTGTATGTTTGTGGCGATACGGCTGTGCGATCTCACGTCCACTCCGTCAGTATAAATTTTTCTTCATTTTTCTCTTCCTCTCACTCATCGCTTTTATTTGGCATAATTGTGGCCCTTCATTCATTATTATGTGGCATATTTTAGGCACCGTTTTTCTCCCTATGCTGAATCTAGTAGGGGAAAGTCTCTAACACTCCACTCCCCTATGGAAGTATTTGCTATAGGAATTTCTTTATCTTGTTTACCACTCCTCATACGTATTTACGTTCCGCCAGGTGAACTGTGGTATTATCGTAACAAAACCCAGTCATCAGACCGGTCACCCGCTTATATTTTTAATACATCTGACCACCTTTGGAAACGTGTCGGTCCAACATTTGACCCCATTGAAAAGCTGCTGATCGTGTTGACACAAGCTTGTATTATGCGTACGATGAAAGACGACAACATTGTCTGACCAGACATCTGTCTGGTGGAGGCACGCAGATAACGGCGATAATTAGATAATCTGTTGGGGTAGACATCTGCGCGGAAGACATTACGCCAGGAAAACAATGTCACAATATTATGGGATGCAGATGGGTGCAGCCGGAACAATATCACGTCTTATAAAGAGGTCACGCGTGGATATTAAAATTAATATTTTAGACACGCGAGGGGATATTTAAAACTTCCCCATTAAACAGTGCTAGAGAGATTTGATAGGGTTGATTTGAGAGCCGGAATATACAATGCATCCTATTGGAACATTCGGCGAAAACCCCATTTGTGATTTGAACTGAGAATGAGAGATATAATCTAGTGAACTCAGTAACACAGAACAGACAGCTTCGCAACTTCAACCGAGCAACTCCCAAGCCGCCAGAAAGAGAAGGATCGGACCTAGCATTCCCATATCAAAAGTGACAGATCGACAGTATTTGGGCAACTCTGAAACCTTAAGAGTAAACCCGCATGCTTAAATACTTACTTACTTACTTAGTCGTTCCCCTTCTACCGTGAGGTGTAGAGGTTTGGAAGAGAAAGCACCAGACCATCCTGTCGGCTGTTTTCCTCCTGGCCTGGTTCCATTCTAGTCCTCGGTCCTTCAAAGATTGTCTAATGTTGTCCTCCCAGCGGACTCTTGGTTGTCCTGGGGGTCTGGATCCCTGGCTCTTTGTTTCCCATGCTTGTCTTGGTAGCCGATCTTCTCCCATTCTGCAGACATGGCCAAACCATCTTAGTTGGGACTGTTCTACTTGGGTCTGCAGAGGGTGGGATTTAAGGCCTTGACGAATCGTCTGGTTGCGTACCATGTCTCTTCTTGTTACTTCAACCACCTTCCTCAGATACCTCATTTCTGAGGTTTGGATAAGTCATTCCCCATGACTCGCGTCCATATGCCAAGACTGGGACATAGGTGGAGCGGTATACTGCCATCTTCGTTTTCTTACCAACCCCTCTCTTGCTGAGGAATCCTCGATTTATGGCCTAAAAAAGTCTCCCAGCTGCTGCTTTTCGAGTGGCCAACTCTTCTTTGAAGCCTCCCTTTCGGTCTATAAAAACTTCAGGACCAGAACTTTACATATTAAGACTGGAAACCTAGGAAGTGGATCACCCATCATAAAAGGAATTATAGATTTTCAGGCCAAGTGTTTCACCCGTGAACTCCGCCAATGCCGGTCCCAAGTCCGGATGAAAAAGGAGGAGGGCGGCCTGCATGGAGGCCGTAAGGAGGCAGCCCCTCCACCATGCAAAGGCACAACAGGCCAATCACCTGTTTGTCTTAAACTATGATTACAAGCAATATAAGAGAGAAAACCGGACTGATTCTAAAGGCGACGAACTGGAACGGACTACGGACTACGACTTATGGAACATGGAACACAAGAAGTATAAATGGGAAAGAAGAGGAGCTGATGGAAGAGATGAGGAAAGCAAAACTAGAAATCCTGGCTATTACCGAAACAAAGAAAAAGGGACAAGGAGTCATGGATCTCGATGGCAACTATCTGCTATACAGTGGTGTACCCACATCTGAAAGAGCTAAAGGGGGCGTGGGTTGCATTGTGGCCAAAAACCAGAAAGATAGTATCAAGGGATGGAACTTTGTCTCGGAGCGCATTATGGTTGTAAAACTAAAAGAAGGTGAAACCATAGTCAACCTGGTCATAGTGTATGGGCCAAATGAGGATGAGAGAGCAGAGGTCAAGGAAGAATTCTTCGAGCTGCTTCAAAGGACAGTGGATGACTGCCTAGATGAAATTATCATGCTCGGAGATTTCAATGCCAGAGTTGGAAATGACCATGCTAGATGGGGTGGAGTTATCGGAAGATATGGAGAAGATACTCTCAATGACAATGGAAAGCGACTCCTCAGATTCTGCAGTGAGCAGAATCTGATCATTACCAACACAAAGTTCCCCCATAAGCGCATACATGCATACACTAGGTGTGAACCAACAAAAAATGAGAAGTCAGTGATCGACTATGCCATTGTTAGGAGGAGCTCATTCAAATATGTCCGGGATGCTAGAGTCTGGAGGGGGCCAGAGATTGGAAGTGATCACTACCTGCTTACAATCAAAAGAACAACTGAAAGAGTTGCTCAGCCTAGGAACTGCCCAGCACCACGCAAGAAACCAAGTAAACGAACGGAAGAAATGAGCATTAAGACCTACAAGCTGAAAGAGCCAGAAATTAAGACCAGATATCAGGGGCTTATTGCTACAGCGGTGAGAAACACAGAAGAACAACCTGATAACTTGGAAACCATGTGGCTTAAGTTCAAGGACATCATAAAGACAGCTGCTGTAGAAGCATGTGGTGAAGTCCGACTTGGGAACAAGAGAAAGAGGACACCTTGGTGGACAGAGGAAGTCAAAGAGAAAATAAGAGAGAAGAAAATGGCATGGAAACAATATTTAGGAGCTAAAAACACAGCAGGACAAATATAGAAATATAGAGAATATGTGATACTCAGTGTGACGACTTGGCCAATCTTCTCTTCATTTTTATTATTATTTACGGGACATCGTTTTTTCTCATCCTCAATGCATGATCGCAAAGTCCCGGGAATTGTCACTTGCGGAAAATCTCCTAGCGTTCGGTATTTTCTCCTCGCTATTTTTAGATACGACGTCATTGTTGACCAATGACCTCGGTAGCGAGAAATCCGTTTTAATTTAGAACTGCTTGAACTTGGGAGAACCAGTTTAGGCCATTTAGGAAGACATCACGTGACTTTTAACATTATTGATTGGAGCGTCTAAAACGAGGCTAAGGTCACATGATGCACGCTACGGATCACGTGTCCAAGCGGAAATGACCCGCTAAAAGGCGGCAAAGCCAGCATTTTGTCACTTGCCCAGGAACCCTCAAGAAAGCTAGGTCTAAGCCAGATCGGCGAATTCTCGCATTAAAAGCACTGAAGCCACGTGTCTAATTGCGGGTTAGCGTCCATCTTTGAGTAGGTAAGTGAAATCTCGCTAGAATATAATGTGATGAAATGTGTAGTACCTTGCACAATCGACGCAAGATTGGTATGTTTACTTTATTCATATTTTTGGTTTACGTTCACATCCAGCCACATGTGATCGGGTATATTTTATGATCCCACGGGATATGTACATGTTCATAATAATGTATAACGGGAATATATATATATATAGCTATTAATTTCCATATTATTTGATTATTTTCGACCCGACGTTTAGACTAACGGAAATTAATATTAACGATAATGTTGACAGACCGTGACATATATTCATTATAAATTATATGACGATGCGACCAGACATGAAGTGTGTGATAATGTTGTCCGACAATTCTAAAACACGGATGTCCAATTATTTGTTAAATTCATCATAATGACATGACGATTAGGCTAGAGGCACAGAACTAGAATACTGTTGCCGACATTTCTATGATAAAAGTTGGTGGGTTTAACTGACATTTATAATAATTCATCGGGTTAAGCTGACGATAAATCAGTCTAAAGAATTATAATACTGCCACTGGGGCAGAGAAATATAATAAAGGACAGACAGGAGAAACTTGAATTCAAGATTAGACTCTAGACATATGATGTTAGAGACTAAAATCTGAGATGACTGGCAGAGGGACGGCTTAGGGAAAGACTGCTTTCTAAAGCTAGTAAATTAATGAAGCCGTCGTATTTGTCTTCAGTCTATGGTGGAGCCTTGCACGACAGTCCAATCTCAGCGCAGAATACGGAGTCGAGCACAGAGAAGGCAAATCCGAACCATTCAAGACCTACCTGGGGCAACGTCAGGAGACCGGAGAACTAACCACACTTCACTATCAGCCGGGGGCTGAAAAGCTAAGTCCACGAAAAAGGGAACTCACTACATCAATGCCTAGTTTAGTCATCCATGATGAAAAACACTTGAATTGTGAGACACATAATACATACAGCAGACACTAATTCCATCGACAATACTATCATTCACCATCTATTCATTTTATTGCAATAAACCAATTGGGTGTATATACTGTACCCCACGCTTTGATCCTTCCATTAGATGTTGAATATTGTCTATGTTTATCTTCCTTTATAAGGGAGGGGGGCTCGTAAAATATAATATAAATTAAAGAATAATAATAATAGATAACTGAGAAGGGGACGACGGTAGCGAGAGACCAAATATCTCCTTACAATCTTTTCCAGACCTGTCGAGTTAGGAGAATTTACCCTCTTCGTCACCCTTCGGAAGTGGGAAAACCCAGCAGGGATTCCTTGAGCCAAATCTTCCACATCAGATCTATTATTTCCTCTAAATAATTCTCTTATCCTTTAAACGCGACGTGACACTGGTGTCTCGGTCCGGGATTTGAACTTATGTATTTTATCATACCTCTGGGATAGTATCATTCATTCAGTCATTACAGTATACCATTTTAACACATGTATTTTCACACAGTGAGCTCTAGAAAGACAGAAAACATTTTTTCTAGAAATTCAGGCATTGATTGGTGAATCCCTTTATATATGTTGTGTTTAATTAAGTTAGTTCTTGATTTTGTATTTCATTGAATTACAGACCTTAAGTCTCCATAACTGTAGTAATTTCATTCTACAGCAGTCTGATAAATAATTAGTATTTACTTGTTGTTAGAAATACTATTGGAAGGTAGCACTAGCTTACTCAGTGTGGACTTTAACTGCAAAAGATGGCTGAAATAGTTAAACTTAAGGCAGCACTAGGGGAGGCCGGTCGAGATCTAGGTTATAGTGGGGTGGACCTTGCAAATTATGTCAGTGTTGAGACTGATAAGTATTACGCTCGAGAAACAGCGAAAGCTGAAAGAGAAGAGCGAATAAAGTTAGCAGAAATAGATGAGAGGATAAAAGCTGTAGACGCTAGAGAAAGAAGCGAGAGAGATGAACGCGAGCATGCATTGAAGATGAAGCAGTTAGAGATGCAGGGACAAGCTCAAAGAGTTAAACCGGTAGCCGGTGCGACCGCATCTACCTCCTCAGGCAACCTATCGCCACGGTCAGATGATATGCCCTCCTTGCATGCAGTGGGCACAGGACCTTTGCCATCCTCACCCATGTCAAACTTGGGACCCTTGACGTTTCCATTCGAAGCTTTGTCGGAACGAGTTGACTCGGTCGATGTGTATTTGGACAAATTTGAGAAGTTTGCCACCACGTTTGGTTTGGAGAAGAGCAAATGGAACCTGAAACTGTCGCAAGGGCTTAGAGGAACTGCTTATGACGTGTATAGCAAGCTTCCTCCAGGTTTACAGGATGACTACGACTCTTTGAAAAAGGCACTATTGGTTCGTTATGAGCTACATGCTGACGCCTATAGGAAGAGGTTCCGTAACTCTAGGAGGGAAGTTGGCGAGAGCGTTGCTCAGTTTGCTGCGAGACTGGATTCGTACGTGGAAAAGTGGGGTGCCCTAGGGAATTTTACTCATGATTGGGAAGGCCTGAAGGAAATGGTCATGATCGAACAACTGAAGGACACCATGACTTCCGACATGAGAAGATTCCTGACAGAGAATGGGGCCAGCACTTTAGAATCCATCGTCCAGTTGGCGGAACGTTACCAGGCAGCACTAACGGAGAATGACCCATCCCGGTGGAACCAACCGGAAGAATTATCGAGGCCGACACCTCAGACACACTTGGACCCCCAATTGAATCTACCTTACCACCACTTCAAAAAACATGACAAGCCAGACTACAAGACTACTCAGAGATCAGCTTTCCAGCATCAGAGGCGGGGAGAAAAGTGGTGTAAGACGTGCAAAATGAGCAATCACAATACTGCCCAGTGCCGAAGGAAAAACCCCCCACATCATGTTGCATGTTTGCAGGTGAGGGCTGTTGACAGGAAGGAACTGACAGTGAGTCGGAATAGCCTCCATCACCCACCTATACAGGAGACAGTGACCGTGAATGGCAAACAAGTCATCGGGATGTATGACACAGGTTTGTCTTATGACGCGGTCGTTTCTTCATCTCTGGTGCACCCCGAACAACTCACCACAGAAACAGTGGATATCCAGGGGCCACTCAAGGGAGCATTACCCTTAAATTTGCCCATAGCGAAGATTCAAGTCAGTTGTCGCTATGTGGAAGGGGAGATCAATGCTGCAGTTTTAGAGGATCCTTTCTACCCCCTGATGTTAGGGCGTAGATATGTCTTTTTAGGAGAACCAGTAAAGCCTGTGGTTATGGCTGCCATCCGGACCAGGTCTGACTCCAAACGCATAGAGAGGGACTCTAAGTTAGAAATTCATCCGAATAAGATGAAAAGGGCTCAAGCAGCTGATAGCACATTGGGGCCTTGCTTTGGCAAATTGCAAAACTCACATAACCCTCGAAGAAAGAGTGACTTTTATATGGAACATGGACTCTTGCACAGGAAAGCTGGCAGAGGGCTAAAAAGTCATGGACAGATTGTGGTGCCATCCATATATAGAAATAAAGTTATGGAATGGGGACACGGTGCTACTTTGAGTGAACACCTGGGTAATGGTGCCACAAATCAAAGGATAGCCACCCGTTATTATTGGCCCGGCATCACAGAAGACATAGCTCGATATGTGAAGTCCTGTTCAGAGTGTAACCAGGTAACCTCAACACATAGGGTAAACCAGTTACAGGACCTAGGGAAGCATTGCTGCAGACGTAGGCATCCAAGGAAAACTAGGAAGAAAACCAGAATACATACCTGGGAAGAACAACGTAGGGGCAGATTTTTTGAGCAGACATCCGGACGCAACCTAGGAGATATGAGAAACTGAAAAAGAAGAGGAAGACAGGACCAGAGGAGTTGGACGGAACGTCAAACTTGAGGAGGGGCTTGTGTGACGACTTGGCCAATCTTCTCTTCATTTTTATTATTATTTACGGGACATCGTTTTTTCTCATCCTCAATGCATGATCGCAAAGTCCCGGGAATTGTCACTTGCGGAAAATCTCCTAGCGTTCGGTATTTTCTCCTCGCTATTTTTAGATACGACGTCATTGTTGACCAATGACCTCGGTAGCGAGAAATCCGTTTTAATTTAGAACTGCTTGAACTTGGGAGAACCAGTTTAGGCCATTTAGGAAGACATCACGTGACTTTTAACATTATTGATTGGAGCGTCTAAAACGAGGCTAAGGTCACATGATGCACGCTACGGATCACGTGTCCAAGCGGAAATGACCCGCTAAAAGGCGGCAAAGCCAGCATTTTGTCACTTGCCCACGAACCCTCAAGAAAGCTAGGTCTAAGCCAGATCGGCGAATTCTCGCATTAAAAGCACTGAAGCCACGTGTCTAATTGCGGGTTAGCGTCCATCTTTAAGGAATAATAATAATAGCCCCTTCAGTCATAACTGACTATGGGAATGCGCCCTTGAGGTGACAGCCCTCAGCTGCTTATTTTCCTGGTGCTTCTTTCGACGTTTTCTCCTCACCTCTGCTTCTTGTGTGAGCCTCTCTTCGCCCAATCTGAGGTGGCGCCGTAAATAGCATCGCCACTTAGTGCGATCGGCAGCTTTATCCTCCCATGTTGCTGGATCCATGTCCAGTGCCCTCATATCTCTCTTGCACACATCTTTGAACCTCAGCTGTGGTCGCCCAACTGTTCTCTTGCCCTCTGCTAATTGTCCGTAGAAGATATCTTTTGGGATGCGACCATCATCCATGCGGCGAACATGGCCAAGCCAGCACGTGACAACACCTCGACATTTGTCACTTTATCTTTCCACGAGATGCCGAGGATGCGGCGTAGACACCGCAAATGGAAGGTATTGAGCCTTCTTTCTTGCTTAGCATAGGTCGTCCAGGTCTCGCTGCCATATAGGAGTGTGCTGGTGACGCAGGCATTATATACCGCAGCTTTGGTCTTCATTGTGAGTTTAGAGTTTCCCCAAACACGCGATGTGAGGCGGGCAAAGGTAGCTGCAGCTTTGCCAATGCGGCTGTCGATTTCTGTATCCAGTGAGAGTTTGTCATTGATGGTAGACCCTAGGTATGTGAAGTGGTGCACCACTGCCAATTCATAGTTATCGATAGTGATAACTGGTGCAGTACCCACATCCTGACTCAGCACATTCGTTTTCTTTAGACTTATTGTGAGGCCAAAGTCCTTGCATGCTTTAGTGAAGCGATTCATCAAGCTCTGAAGCTCCTGTTGGCTTTGAGTGACGACTGCGGCATCATCAGCGAACAACAAGTCTCTTATAGTGACCCTTCTGATTTTTGTTTTTGCCTTCAGCCTTGAAAGATTAAACAGACGGCCATCTGACCTAGTGTGAAGGCATATTCCTTCAGTTGCATCTCTGAATGCATGTTTCAAGAGTAAGGCAAAGAAGATTCCGAAGAGGGTCGGAGCCAGAACACAGCCTTGTTTAACGCCACTTCGTATATCAAAGGGCTGTGACGTGCTTCCAGCATATTGGACTGTTCCCTTCATGCCGTCATGGAATGACTTTATCATTTCCAGCATTTTAGAAGGGCAGCCTATTTTCAGGAGGATTTTAAAGAGTCCATCCCTACTAACCAGGTCGAATGCTTTTGTGAGGTCTATAAAAGGCGATATATAATGGTCTTTTCTGCTCTCTTGATTTTTCCTGAAGCTGGCGGAGAGAGAAGATCATGTCTGTTGTTGATCTGCCAGCTCGGAATCCACACTGTGACTCTGGATATATGCGCTCAGCTAACTTGTGTAGTCGCATTAAGATGACTTTGGCAAAAACCTTACCAACAATACTAAGAAGAGAGATGCCTCTGTAGTTATTGCAATCACTTCTGTCTCCTTTATTTTTATACAGTGTTACAATCTTGGCATCTCGCATGTCTTGAGGAATAGTTGTCTCTTCCCAGCACTGGCACAGCATCCTATGCAGCGGATGTAATAGCGTGCTCTTACAGCATTTGATTAAATCAGGAGGAATCCCATCACTGCCTGGTGCTTTGCCAGAGGCCAAGCTATCAATGGCCTTGCTGAGTTCCTCTAATGTTGGTTCGGCATCCAGCTCCTCCATAGTTGGCAGACTGTTGACACCATCAAGGGCTGTAGGCGTAACGGTATTGTCTCTAGCGTAAAGCTCAGAGTAGTGCTCGACCCACCTCTCCATCTGCTTACCCTTATCGGTTAGCTTCTCTCCGCTGATGGTTTTTAGCGGTGCTGTCTTACTTTTATGTGGGCCAAGTGCTTTCTTTATACCGTCATACATTTGTCTAATGTTGCCTGTTTGCGCTGCGATCTGGATGCTCTCACTGAGCTGGAGCCAGTAGTCATTTGCACAGCGTCGAGCAGTTTGTTGAACTTTGCTTCTCGTAGCCCTCAGGATCTGTAGGGTTCTGGCACTCGGTGAACGTTTGTATTCATTCATAGCACTGCGCTTAGCTTCAATGACAGGTGCCATCACATCTGATGAAGCATCAAACCAGTCATTTGACTTTGCTGTTTTCTTACCAAAGGTGGCAAGTGCAGTACTTTGAATGGTGTTCCGTAGATGCTCCCAGTTCTCTGTAATAGTATCACCATGCTGAGGGCTACTGAGCACTTTCTCGAAGGTCGCAGTGAATTGAGCGATCATGAAAGGGTCTGACATCTTGCTGGTATCAATGCGTGGTTTCCCTTCATGTCTGACACGATAGAGTTTTCTTGGTTGTGCTCTGATTTTGCAGCAAACCAAGGAGTGATCTGTATCACAGTCTGCACTATGGTACGAGCGCGTGGAGAGCACAGACCTGAGGAGTGGCCTTCTGACGAGAATCAGGTCAAGTTGGTGCCAGTGCTTGGATCGTGGGTGTCTCCATGACACCTTATGCTGGGGTTTTGTCTGAAAGTAGGTGTTGGTCACGCAGAGGTCATGGTGGACGCACAACTCTAAGAGCCGTTGTCCATTTTCATTCATCTTGCCAATACCAAACCTGCCCAGACATGAAGGCCATGAAACATTATCGGCACCCACTCTAGCGTTAAAGTCACCAAGGAGAACAAGCTGTTCTTGCCTAGGTATGCTTTTGATAATTGCTGTTAGATTCTCATAGAACTCATCTTTAGCTTCTGAGGCAGAGTACAGAGTAGGAGCATACACACTGACATGGGTGATGGGACCTGTGCTAGTTTGCAGGCGGAGCGTTAACAGGCGTTCTGATCCATTCTCGCCTGGTTCAACCATTTTAGTTAGCGATTTTTTGACCGCAAAACCTACTCCGTGTTCTCTAGCTTTATTAAGATCATTCCCTTGCCAATAAAATGTGTAGTCCTTCTCGCTCACCGTTCCAGAGCCCGCCAGGCGCGTTTCCTGAAGTGCAGCTATATCCACCTGAAGTCGTTTAAGCTCATCATTAATTATGGCTGTCTTCCTTACATCGTTTACATCCTGTAGGTTTTCGGATAGTCCAGTCAACATAGTCCGGACGTTCCAGCATCCCAATCTGAGAGTTTGCTTATTTCTATTTTTTCGATAATTGCTTGGTGCAAAGTTTTCTGTCCACAGTTCGGGTTTGACCCTAATCCCCATGCACCCAATGGGGAAAGCAGACAGTGGCGGGACAACACCTTATTGACTGGGGGCTGCCCAGCTTGAAGCGGGCGGTAGCTGTCCAGTGAGATCCTGGAACCTCTCCCACTGTCGGAAGTAGCCCCTGGCGCCTTGCCCTACGCCAATTGGGCAAAATGCTTATAACCGGTAACTGCTACTTCCCGTGTTTTGCCGACACCTATAGGGTGAAGCTGGAGTGTCCTCTCCAGGGCGCGAGCTTGGGCACAGTTATATGGAGATCAAGCTTTGAGTAGGTAAGTGAAATCTCGCTAGAATATAATGTGATGAAATGTGTAGTACCTTGCAAAATCGACGCAAGATTGGTATGTTTACTTTATTCATATTTTTGTTTTACTTCACATCCAGCCACATGTGATCGGGTATATTTTATGATCCCACGGGATATGTACATGTTCATAATAATGTATAACGGGAATATATATATATATATATATATATATATATATATATATATATATATATATATATATATATATATATATATATATATATATATATATATATATATATATAGATATATATATATATATATATATATATATATATATATATATATATATATATATATATATAGCTATTAATTTCCATATTATTTGATTATTTTCGACCCGACGTTTAGACTAACGGAAATTAATATTAACGATAATGTTGACAGACCGTGACATATATTCATTATAAATTATATGACGATGCGACCAGACATGAAGTGTGTGATAATGTTGTCCGACAATTCTAAAACACGGATGTCCAATTATTTGTTAAATTCATCATAATGACATGACGATTAGGCTAGAGGCACAGAACTAGAATACTGTTGCCGACATTTCTATGATAAAAGTTGGTGGGTTTAACTGACATTTATAATAATTCATCGGGTTAAGCTGACGATAAATCAGTCTAAAGAATTATAATACTGCCACTGGGGCAGAGAAATATAATAAAGGACAGACAGGAGAAACTTGAATTCAAGATTAGACTCTAGACATATGATGTTAGAGACTAAAATCTGAGATGACTGGCAGAGGGACGGCTTAGGGAAAGACTGCTTTCTAAAGCTAGTAAATTAATGAAGCCGTCGTATTTGTCTTCAGTCTATGGTGGAGCCTTGCACGACAGTCCAATCTCAGCGCAGAATACGGAGTCGAGCACAGAGAAGGCAAATCCGAACCATTCAAGACCTACCTGGGGCAACGTCAGGAGACCGGAGAACTAACCACACTTCACTATCAGCCGGGGGCTGAAAAGCTAAGTCCACGAAAAAGGGAACTCACTACATCAATGCCTAGTTTAGTCATCCATGATGAAAAACACTTGAATTGTGAGACACAATACATACAGCAGACACTAATTCCATCGACAATACTATCATTCACCATCTATTCATTTTATTGCAATAAACCAATTGGGTGTATATACTGTACCCCACGCTTTGTTCCTTCCATTAGATGTTGAATATTGTCTATGTTTATCTTCCTTTATAAGGGAGGGGGGGGGGGGGGGGGGGGGGGGGCTCGTAAAATATAATATAAATTAAAGAATAATAATAATAGATAACTGAGAAGGGGACGACGGTAGCGAGAGACCAAATATCTCCTTACAATCTTTTCCAGACCTGTCGAGTTAGGAGAATTTACCCTCTTCGTCACCCTTCGGAAGTGGGAAAACCCAGCAGGGATTCCTTGAGCCAAATCTTCCACATCAGATCTATTATTTCCTCTAAATAATTCTCTTATCCTTTAAACGCTACGTGACACTCAGAACAGAAGCAAAGAACAAGGT
Organism: Oreohelix idahoensis; assembly: GCA_024509875.1. Lineage (NCBI taxonomy): Eukaryota > Metazoa > Mollusca > Gastropoda > Stylommatophora > Oreohelicidae > Oreohelix > Oreohelix idahoensis. Next base: position 566,916 of record JAMPIV010018675.1, on the reverse strand, counting down.
GCTAGCAGCAAAACAGAAGTCCTGGGAAGAATTTGGAGAAAAGCTAGAAAAGGATGCGCAAGAAAACCAGAAATTGTTCTATAAGACCCTAAAGAACATGAGGAAGGAAAAACAATGCCCTCTTAAATTTATAAAGGACAAGCAAGGCAAATTGCTTACTGCCCCGAAGGAAGTAATGGAAAGATGGAAAGAATATTTCTCAGAATTCCTTGATGGTGAGCAAGGTAGAGCATCAGAAATGATAACCACTAGCACAGAAGAGGATACAAATGGTGATGAAGATGACATAAAGATGGAAGAACTGAAGGCAGCACTGGAGAAAATCAAGATGGGCAAAGCAGCAGGGCATGGTGGTATAACACCAGAAATGGTTAAGTACATGGGAGCATCAGGCGACCTATTACTCCTAAGGGTCCTACAGGCAGCATGGTGCAACAAGGCCATACCAAAGGATTGGGAGATTTCCATCATAACACCGATTTTCAAAAAGGGTGACAATCGACAATGTGGAAACCACAGAGGCATATCCCTTCTCAGTGTCCCTGGTAAAATATACTCTAGAATCCTAGAACAGAGACTCCGATGCCTAGCTGAGCCACAATTGGATGAAGCCCAGTGCGGATTCCGAGCAAACCAAAGTACTCAAGACCTAATCTTCACACTCAGTCAGCTAAGTGAAAAGACCCTTGAGTACAAGAGTGAGATCCATCTTTGTTTCATAGATCTGGAAAAGGCGTTTGACAGGGTCCCCTGGAGCAAACTTTGGGACTGTTTGGCAAGGAAGAACATTCCAGCACCTCTGATTCATGCTATACAAAGTTTCTACATGTCTTGCAGAAATTATGTGAGGACAGCAAACTATAAGTCAGGAGAGTTCAGGACCACCACTGGTGTAAGACAATGCGATATCCTGTCACCTTATCTTTTCATACTCCTCATGGACGATGTCATCAAGACATGTAAGGAGAGAACAAGAAAGTATTCAGTAGGGTACTGGAAGATGAGACAGGTCTGTATTTCAGAGCTAGCATTTGCTGATGATGTTGTCCTGATTGCTAAATCAGAGACACATCTCCAATCCAACCTGCAAGTCTGGAAGGAAGAGCTGGAGAAGAGAGGGATGGTCATAAGCAGCTCTAAAACAAAATCCATGGTGATATCACGAGAAGAAAGAAAACATCAGATTAAGTTGGGAGAACAGGTCCTGGAGCAGGTCGACCACTTTAAATATCTCGGAGCTATTATAGACCGAAAGGGGGGCATCAAAGAAGAGTTGGCCACTCGAAAAACAGCGGCTGGGAGACTTTATCAGGCCATAAATCGAGGATTCCTCAGCAAGAAAGAGGTTGGTAAGAAAACAAAGATGGCTGTATACCGCTCCACCTATGTCCCAGTCTTGACATATGGATGCGAGTCATGGGCAATGACTACAACCCACATAAGCCAGATTCAAACCTCAGAAATGAGGTATCTGAGGAAGGTGGTTGAAGTAACAAGAGACATGGTCCGCAACCAGACGATACGTCAAGGCCTAAAATCCCACCCGCTGCAGACCCAAATAGAACAGTCCCAACTAAGATGGTTTGGCCATGTCTGCAGAATGGGAGAAGATCGGCTACCACGACAAGCTTGGGAAACAAAGAGCCAGGGATCCTAACCTCCAGGACGACCCAGAGTCCATTATAGATTTCCAGACCAAGTGTTTCACCAGTCATAAGAGGAATTTCTCAATGAAATTGATTCGAGAGCATATGCACCGAAATTGCTAGCGTCCATCTGAAACAATCTGTGCAGGGAGATTGTGCATAACCTAATTTGGGTTCGTGGTTACAAGCCTTCAGACGATTTGTGGGACTAACGCAGCTAGTGTGAAAGAAAAACATCCACCATAACCGACTACAGTGGAAGAGAGTGTGGAGAAGGCTTTCGTCATCACAGAATTGAAGAACCACAGCTGCAGGACTCACTCATACAAGCTAAGTGCTAAATCACCAGCAAAAAAGGACATTCCAGTTAAACTTTAAGTATTCAGTTAAATTTTCACCTACGTCTCAATGATGAGAACTTTATAACTATCAAAATTCCACTAATTTTTCCGTATATATTTTAACTTGTTAAAGACTATTTCACTATTAAATTTGTTACCTGTGGTTTTAAAACTAAACAATAATAGTTGATTCAGTTTATATGTATGAAAGCAACCGTATGATCCAGAATAGGTAATCTATATATAAATACTTAGACATATATTTACACTAAACAGAGCTATACCTTATAAGAGGGATTTTGTTGGATCACCGCAACTGGGGGCTTGAACGGGCTAAACCATTGCTTAAATCCTTCACAAAAGGCGGCAAACCAGATATAATGCGTTAACAATTGTTCAGCACAAAGCAACATTGTTCGTGACTTCCGGAAATATCTTTTGAAGCCTCCCTTCAGGTAAAAGTATTATTAACCTTCTATCTACATCTCTGCCAAGAGTAATCTTGCGAGCAGATAGATACCTTGGACGCCGATATTAAACACTCTTGAGTTTGTGTCACTGTTGCCAACGACCACTACTGCAAAGCAGGGGAGGCAATCCGTGACAATGTTCGAGATACCAGGTTTGTAGAGTTTCCACAAAACCTGACGATGAACTTTTAGGTAAAAGGGAAGAACACTAGACAGCTGATAGTCTTGAGCTTAGAAGATAGACTTGGGGAATGAATACCCCTGGCGGTTAGGCCAGTTTCATTAAGATACACCAAGGCAGAAGCATAAGAATATGTCAGAGCATAGGAGAGACATGTGTTTACATATAAAGAAATAGATGGCAGATCAAATTATGGCTACAGTGGTTCTCAAAGTGTGGTCCCCAATAGCCATTAGAGACAGTTATAATAACTGAAGCAGCGAGAGAGATAGAGTGACACTGAAATATTACCTACTGATCTTGTTGTACAAGTCTGCCAACCTCAGGTGGAAGGTTGGGCATATTGTTTTGCAGATGTTGTCAAGAGTCAGCATTTGACCTATTTTACAATGTCTTATGTAAATAAAGTTCTACGTTTAAAATGAAGCCTGCTGTCATCGTAACTCATTTATCAACTGTTGTTCTGAGTAACGTCGTCGTCTGAACGAAAGAATGTTCTTACCATACAACAAGCAGCCTACAGTCTGGGCAGAGATACGAACCTATACCATCAACCAAATAGAAGTAGAATATAACAGACAAGCCTGTCTGTCAACGGCCACAATGATAAAGAAGAATAAGTAATCTCTGGCTCCAGGCGCGCCGCGGCCATTATTTTCAGGCTAGAAAACTTGACAACAGAAAAACCACAGAAGTGAGAGCTTACTGGAGAATCGTACTAGGCATCACAAAAATAGAGCCTCGTGGACAGGGTCTCATTAATGCGATTTTCAACACGTAACACTGGATATGTACTTTTTTTTCACAGACGCCTTCCAGTAATCACAAGGAATGTCCCCGACATCTTCGTTTGAATTGTAATTCCTAGTTTGGGAACCTAGTTAATGCCTAGTTAATGACGCAATGTGTGTTATTCCCCCTAATATACAATATAGGTCAAATTGCACAAGACAAAGACCTTAATACACTGTCTAGTACATGATAGGCGACTGAGAATAGTACAGGAGTGAGGGTAGGTTTAGTATTGTATAAATATTTAAATAAATAAAGAGGGAAACTCGAGGCTTGTAAATAGTAAATAAATAATATACACATAATGGTATGTTTCAGGAACTCGTGAGAAATAAAGAAGTAGAAAACTAGACAACAGAAACAGAAAAACCACAACAGTGACAGGCTTACCAGAGAATCGAACCCAGGATCTTCCGAACGGCACCACCGCTTAGTTACGGAAGAGAATCGCACTATCCTCAGTGCCAACTAGGCACCACAAAAATAGTGCTCGTGGACAGGGGTCATAAGCACGAAACATCTGATATGTATCTAGGAGCGATCCAGGCTAATTAATGACGCAATCATTTATGTGGTCCCCTATTATACAGTAAAGATCAAATTACACAGGACAAAGACCTTATTACTGTGCCTGATAAATGATAGACGAATGAGAACAGTACAGGACAGAGGGTAGGTTTTTTAAACTGGGAGAATTGGGTCACAGAATAAGGAAAGTCTGGCTTCTTGTAGAAATAAATACTTGCCATTTGCGCCCAGGGCAATAGTCCCGGTCACCCTGCCTTAAGTTCGGCCCTGCTTAAAGAAAATCTATTCAGCCTAATTGGTGAGTGTCGAAAAAAAATATTCTTTAATCTGAAGATACCAAATCATCTCTAAAGAAACACATTCATGTGAGTTTCTTAGTTGTTACGTTGGTTATGGGGAAAGCACAAACACAAAATAATCAGCAGACAAACATTCAACCCAGAATGAAAGCAATGACATTCAAACACAAATGTGACGTCACTTGCCTATGCTGGGATCCCCTGGGATAGTCATGGTAATTCCGGCTCCAGCTTCCGTCTGACCGTAACCCTCAATGACCTGTGGACGAGTCCACTCTTTAATTTCTAATATGTTTTGTTTTCCTTGCTTCTACAGTTATTTGTCTATCTGATTGCCTCTTCTTTTTGTTTCACTGCAGATTTTGTTGTGTAATGTATCAGGATGGCCCAAAACTCTTTTCATCCTCATTTTCCCGAGATTTAGGATATATATTATATAATGTTGGGAGATAATTTGAACTTATTGATTGTTATATTCTGAAAAATACAATCTATCAATGTATTATTCATATACCGACTGGCAGAATGGTAAGAGCGCTAATCTAATTTTAAATTGGATTTATGTTTTAAAATGCTGCTGTTTTTTTTCTTCTGGTTCATGTGCCCATGTACTGTATTACTTTCTGCTACACCCCATCTGTCTGTTGGGTACGAAGGTGCCTACATCTAGAACCTAGCTACATATGAACTCTTGAGACATAATTTACCAGCACTCACCATACAACCAAGGGCACATCGCAGAAAGCTCATGACGTCTGCAGACAGTGGGGCGGAGCCAGTAATAATAATACGGACACGCCCACCTAGTTTACTCTGGACTTTGTTGAAGAAAATCTTGTCCCATATGCCATCCTTTCTGTATACACGCCTACGATAAGATAAACACGGGAGGACAAACGTATAGATGGTTATGCAAATGAAATGTAAAGTAACGGTAAAGGAACTACCACGGCAGATAATGTTATAGAAAAGTAACTTGTTAGACATTTCACTATACAAAGTCCAGTTCTATGAGATAGAGTGACCATTCCTTTCCTCGCTGCGTTTGCCTTCCCTAAAACAACATTAGAGTCAGGTACCCAGGATACAGCAGTGAATGGAATAGCAAATGGCTACAGCCTACTTCTCTCCAAGAACAACTGTTTGGAGATGTCAGGGACCTTGAGCTGACTGCTGCCTTTATTCAAGTCATTAATGTGGAAGTCTGATAGCGAACAAGCAAGAAGCAGAAGAAGAAGAAGAAGAAGAAGAAGAAGAAGAAGAAGAAGAAGAAGAAAAAGAAGAAGAAGAAGAAGAAGAATGTTAAGAAGAAGAAGTAGGTACACATTTACAGCTGGGTGTAAGGTATTGTGAACAAACATTGGGAGTTGAGTCTTACTGGGATAAAGGATAAAGAAACGGCCTATGTTACGATCACAAGACTTTCGTCAAGGACAAGATGAAATACAACAGTAGAGAACAGAAAGTGAAAGTTAATCTGAATGCGTTAAAATTTAAAAAAAAAGATGAATCCATGAAGTCTGGTAATTGCAAGTCTAATGATGATTATGATGGTGATAAGTGCAATAATGACTGGATTATGAGGATGATGATAAATGTGATGATGATAAGGATGATTATTATGATGATAAGCGCAAGGATGATTGGAATGGTGTAAAGTGCAAAGAAGATTAGGACATGATAAGTGCAAGAATGATTCGAGTGATGATAAATGCAAGAACGATTAGGATGATGAAAAGGACAAGGATGATTAGATGATGATAAGTGCAAGGATGAGTAGGTGTATGATGATGATAACAAAAGTGACGATGATAAGAATTATTATCAGTGTAGGGTGGTTACCATGATGATATGTCCAAGGATGACTGGGATGATGTTACGACAAAGATGACTAGGATGATGATAAGATGATAAGATACAAGGATGATTAGAAAACTGATAGGATAATAAGTGGAAGTGTAAATAGGATGAAAATAAATGGGATGATGATTGCATTAAGATTATGATTAGTACAAGGATGATTTATTAGATGATATGTGCAAGATAATTCGGTTGAAGATCAATGCGGGGATAATTAAATTAAGATGAGGATAAATGCAAAGATGATTAGGGTGATGACATATAAGGATGATTAGGATGGTAATAAGTGCAAGGCTAATCAGGGTACTAATACTAAATAATTTTACATGTTATGCCAAGCACAAATAGCGAAATATACCATTCTGAAAACTTCATAATACACATAAATGGGGAAAGAGCAAGCACTCGGGGGAAATAAAGAAGTAGAAGCCTAGACAAGAGAAAAGGAATGGAGATAATAGGCTTGCGGGGAAATGGAAACCAGGACCATCTGAACTTCTCAATCGCCTCCTACGGGAATAAATCGTGACTAACTACACTGCCAACTCAGTTCCACACACAAAAAAGTACTTCGTGGGCAGTGGTCATTTTCACGACACCCCACGTAACTGCGGAATGTAGGACCGGAAAACGCCCCAGACTAATTATAAACGCAATCACTTCATTAACATCCTAAGTCATCATTATAGGCCAGATAACACAAGATAAATTAATTATTACTTACTGGCCACTAACCTCGGGTTTCCCTCTTAATTTGTTTGTTTCTTTGTTTGATTCATTTTTAAAACTGTACGCCACCATACCAACCTGTCTACGTCCTTCTGTTTGCTTGCTAATGCTAATCTTAAGATGGCTGACTTGAGTTTTGAGTGCTTCACTTCTGAGTGCACCTGCAGAAATGAATAAAAGAATTTCCAGTTACCGCCCTTACACTCACGATTTAATTTGCTTGCCGTTGTGAACGTTATGAGTTTATATAGAGGTTCCCTCAAGTAAACCATTACATGAGCCTAACTGTCGCTGCTGTGCCCATCCATATGAGACAGTTCGGCATGTGTTGCTCAGTAGCGCAGGTCTCTCCACAGAAAGAAGAAGGCTATTGCCGGGCTCCCCAACAATCACAAACAGTACATTTCAGCAGATACAGATCACATGCAAATAGTTCAGGAACTATTGTGGATCTACTGTTCTGGTCATGCAGGGGTATACAGTAATGAAAGAGCTGGGAGACTAGCATCAAGAGCACCCACAGTGGGGACACTAGGTATGGATAAGGGAGAGATACCGAGAACAATTAATAATCACCTGTTAGAGAATGACACTGCCGTAGATGAATCATCCAGGTTAAGACTTGGAATTTGCAGTCAAACGTCAGGTTAGCAGAGACGTATGAGAGGATGCATCCGTCGTGTACACAACCAGCGAGCTAAGGAACAGTTATCATTCACACTCTTCAACATATACTGAACGAACGAACGAACGAACTTTATTTTCAAAGGGTTGAGAATTGGGCACACAGACCCGTCTAACATTCTGCCCTTCCTTTCGCTCACCTTTCATACTGAATTCATTTATTCTCATATGCATGTTACATATCAATTTCAAGGAATTCAACGTTGTAAAGTAAAATAATACTATAGCACACTCATATTAACATTAATTACTTATAAGCAGGACATAAAATATGTTGAAAAGTACAAACATCGTCATTAGAACTTATAGTTGATGTTATAAGATAAGATACAACTGAGAGGGACTGAGCACCTATGAGTTTTCCCGGAAAGTAATGATGTCGATTCTGAACAACAATAACAATGCAAATGGTTCAACTTGACATTGGATGCAAAATAACGACTAGTCCAGCATATGTAGTTAAGCAACAACAGTGGTTCCCAAACTAGGAATTACAATTCAAACGAAGATGTCGGGGACATTCCTTGTGATTACAGGAAGGCGTCTGTGAAAAAAAAACCACTTGTTAACCCTTCATCTTATTTACTATCACGTATGTTTTCCATCAGTCCCATGTATCTCCGGACACAGAAAAACTGTGTGAATGTAGCGGTCAAAACTGTTTTGGAAACACTGGTTGTGACGTCAGAGTTTACGATCCACTATTCTACTCGCTTTATCTGGGTCTATCATATGTGGATCAGGGGGCTCTATAGTAGGGAACAAGTAAACGTAAAGTCATTCACTACTAAACGTGTCGTAAAAGCAGGGATGTACTCAGTATTTGGCACCGGGTGCGAATTCTTCCTTTGACAACCAACATAAAACACAGAAAAATGTATACTTGCAAGTAGATTGTTAAATAGTACAGTACTGTCATAATAGTGCCCCATAGCATCCCCTTCCTGGCTGTGACCCGGGGTGGACTGCCCCCTCCCACCCCTTAGTACGCCACTACGTAGAAGACAACTAAGGAGGGCTGTGTATATAACTTCTTTTCTTTTCTATTGTTTATTTCTTTGTGTCCCTTTCTCTGTTCCCTTAGAAGCGTAGGACCAGCTGGCTCCGTTACCAAGAAGTGTGCTAAAGCACTTTGTGCTTCTACAACAGTGGTATATGTAGCAATTTACATCACATGATGACACCTGCACAACCTTGCTTCGTTGGCTTTGACATCATGCTTGGTAATGCATTGTGGTCCTACTCTTTGCTTCCAGGTCTAGAGTCACTAGATCCACGGAGAATGTCTGGTATCTGAGTCATGGGTTCCCACACTTCATCGTTCCTTTGACTTTTAGTAAACCTTCAGGTAACTCCTATTTTTTTTTTTTTTTAAATAAAGTTTTGCCTCGATTTGACGAGGCGGCGTCCTGTTGAACCTAGTCGGTTATATTAGGGCGCATGTCCAAATACAAAAGACCTTTAGGTCTCAGTTATTATAATATATAATTATATTGACCCCCCTACTTAATTTCCTCAGCTGCAAGCAAAAAGGGCAGTCGTACATATCTTTCCTCTCGATGTTCGCCGATAGTAAAGAAGTAAATACTATTTAGCAATAGTTATAAAATTCAGAAAGATTCCGACTGAGTCTTCGTGTCTGACCGCATCGTCATTGCCGCTGGGTGTTTTTCTTTCAGCGTTGAATGAGTGGCAGATATTGGCTTAATCAGTCCTCACACCCGATAATCAGTTAAAATTTAGTAACAGCGATGGCTTTCTGAGCCCAAGATGGCAATAATAATAATAATAATAATAGCCCCTTCAGTCATAACTGACTATGGGAATGTGCCCCTGAGGTGGCAGCCCTCAGCTGCTTATTTTCCTGGTGCTCTTTTCGACGTTTTCTCCCCTCCTCTGCTTCTTGTGTGAGCCTCTCTTCGCCCAATCTGAGGTGGCGCCGTAAATAGCATCGCCACTTAGTGCGATCGGCAGCTTCATCCTCCCATGTTGCTGGATCCATGTCCAGTGCCATCATATCTCTCTTGCACACATCTTTGAACCTCAGCTGTGGTCGCCCAACTGTTCTCTTGCCATCTGCTAATTGTCCGTAGAAGATATCTTTTGGGATGCGACCATCTTCCATGCGGCGAACATGGCCAAGCCAGCGAAGTCTGCGCTGTCTAAGCAGCGTATATATACTTTGAAGGCCAGCACGTGAAAACACCTCAACATTTGTCACTTTATCTTTCCACGAGATGCCGAGGATGCGGCGTAGACACCGCAAATGGAAGGTATTAAGCCTTCTTTCTTGCTTAGCATAGGTCGTCCAGGTCTCGCTGCCATAGGTCGTCCAGGTCTCGCTGCCATATAGGAGTGTGCTGGTGACGCAGGCATTATATACCGCAGCTTTGGTCTTCATTGTGAGTTTAGAGTTTCCTCAAACACGCGATGTGAGGCGGGCAAAGGTAGCTGCAGCTTTGCCAATGCGGCTGTCGATTTCTGTATCCAGTGAGAGTTTGTCATTGATGGTAGACCCTAGGTATGTGAAGTGGTGCACCACTGCCAATTCATAGTTATCGATGGTGATAACTGGTGCAGCACCCACATCCTGACTCAGTACATTCGTTTTCTTTAGACTTATTGTGAGGCCAAAGTCCTTGCATGCTTTAGTGAAGCGATTCATCAAGCTCTGAAGCTCCTGTTGGCTTTGAGTGACGACTGCAGCATCATCAGCGAACAACAAGATGGCAAATACAACTGAAATAGTGCATTTGTTTCAATATTACAGCCACTGCGCTTCCTCCCTCCCCCTTCACCTCCTCGTTGTTCTCTCTCTAATCCAATAAATATTTCACTACTACTAATACTTTTGGACTATATCAATAGGATGGTATAGTTATTTACCAAATATTCCTCGTAACCCCTTGAGAAGCTTCTCGTATCCCGTTTGGGTACGCGTACCCAAGGGCACGAGCCCTGGTTTAGGTTTTAATTGGCCTAGCCAACGCCTTTAACTTCATCATCATCAGCTGCAATACTACATCGAAGGTCGGCTGTATGGATCTCCAACGTCTTCTGTCTCTTGTCTTGATGGTGCACTCTGATAGACAATTTCCTGTCCATCTCTTGATGTTATCTTTTCCCTTGTACTACAAGTTGTAGCGCTGTCTTCCTCTTGCATATTTGCCTTCAACTCTGCCTTCTGTTATGGTCTTCAGTAAGGTGTTATGTCTTTTTAGATTGCCAAAATATTTTAGTTGTCTAATTTTGATCTGCTTTATTAATTCTCTTTTCATTGCTAGAATTTCTAGGACATCCGCAACTTACAGCGTCGTATATCCGGTTGAGTAGCCTAGGAACTGAGGGAAATAGCGTGGGTTTCAGGGTCACCAGGTCATCTGTCAGAAGCTTGATGTCTCGGCTAAAGTATCCTATTTGTCCGCCAGTCAAGAACATCATGACCTGTAGAAGAACAAGTGCAAATGTCACATGTTGTTCTGAAGTGAAGAAGTTGGCACTGTGACTAAAATAAACATACAAGTACATACTAACACATACTCAGACATACATACACACAATCACACATAGAGACAAAGAAAGAGCAAAACCCGGGGCCTGTGAGCAGCCAAAAATTAACAAATGGGAAAGTGGCAGTGAAACATCTTGAGATGTCGGCAGTTTCATGTGATTTTTACCTTTTGCCAATACCATCAACAAGGCATAGGGACAATCATTTAGGTGTGTGCCTACTAGTGGCAGTCTTTGCTCATGGTCACCTTTATGTAGCGATCACGCCAGGAAGGAACCCAGACAATTTTAAAACATATATTCAGGACAAAAGTAAAAATTTTAAGTAATTAATCAAATCACATTCTATTTACCTATTCCCACTTCTCGGTGATGAAATGTGCTGCAGATGTTGAAAGTTTAAGATTCTTCTTCTTCTTCTTCTTCTTCTTCTTCTTAGATCCTTAACCATCGACCGTCAAAGCAGTCAGTGGCCATCACGCCTACTGGCGTCTTGTAGGGCAACAACAAATTGATTCCACTTTGCTCGGTCGGTGGTCATTGTTGCGTGATAAATTCTCGCAACATCGTTTTATTTCAATATCTATTTTATAACGCAAGGGCAACAACTGCTTGAAATTTATTGTCACTTTTCTCGGTAAGCATTTGTCTTCTCGCGTTGGTATCGAATGCAGTTAAGTTTGAGCTGTGGTCATTTTGCGCTGGACTGCGCATGACTTGTCTTGCTTCTTGGTCGATCGGTTTCCGCCCACCACTAGTGGAGTGAGCGATTTGGAATGGCGAAAGAGATGCCTCGTTGAAGAGGGGATCTCCGCTTTTTTTTGTTCTGTCAGGAATGTGAGAGTCCTCTTATGGATATTTCGTTTATTCGAGATAATACCTCTAGTGTATTTGCACATGCCGGGAGGCATAATATTTCTGTGTATTTCCGGAAGGCAAGGTAAATTAACATTTTCATTAACTCTATCGATTTTTGGTCGTGAACGATTTCTGGTTCATAGCCTGTCTTCGAAAGTCGTCGTCACGAGATGTTTTCCTAGCTCACATGTCGCTGTATTGTGCTGCATCGGTTGATGCAGGTTCCAAGGACCATTACTTGCTACTTTGTTAAATGAACTAGGTTTGAAAAACCTTTATTATCTAGAGGATATTTTTGAGGACATTATTTATATTTCGGCAGACGTGTCTGTCTTGCTGAAGTCAGACTAAGGAGAGTGAACTGATCTCATATATCTGGTTATCTCCTGGCTGTTATAGAAAGGGATGGAGTTTTTCACCTGACTACATTTACAGCACTTTGAAATATAACATGCATCTGACTCATCATTGTAATGCTGTCTACCGTCTATTGCTGTATTGAATGTTGCTGTGATAATGACTGTTTGATGTGTCTACATATTCGCGTAACCATTTTGTCACTGTGGCGTCCACAATAAATAATGAAGAAAAACGTCAACGGCTGTTACAAGAATCATTGACTTTATACGTCGTGAGTTTACTGACGTCCTATGTGGATTGCCCTGTTATTTTTGTATGAACATTGTTTTGACTGAACACATCTGCACACCACACAAAACCAGACATGCGGATACCATCCATCATCATATGGCATCACGCATCATTTGGTGGCCATAAGCTGGTTTGATTCTGGTACTAGCAAACACGGGGTCCCTTACCCACTTCATTTTCAACAAGAATTCATCAGCATCCTTCAAGAAATTAACATTCTTCAATACAGTCAACATCTTCAAAATTTTCAAAGTACTCGGCGTTGCCCGGTAAAAGTCAAAATTTCAACTTTTTGACGGAAACAAGAATTTGACAGTACCCGGCGTTGTTACATGTTGCCGGATAACTCGGACTGCTGTTATCTTTTACGCAAGTCAAGCAAGTTGCTGCTGTCAAGGTTCCAGTGCTGTCGTTTTTGTGAAGGTCAAGTGCCGGTTGAAACGGGTTGTTTTCTGAAGAAGGCCAAGTACCGATTTCCATCAACTTACTTTTGGATTAGAAGGTCAAGTGCCGAAACAACTCAACACACAGTATTTCAGAAGCTCTTGTACCATCGTGTTAGCAGTGGAAGCAGTTCAGATGTGCCATCATCGTTGGAGCTTCGCTCTTTAGGACGTTGATTGACATCCGTTTTTCTGCTGTTCTACGATTGGAAGCCTATAAGTTAAGTGGCCTGTTTGTATGTAAACTGTGCCCTTATACTTCTGCTGAGTCTTCTGTGTATCATCTCATTCTATATGTTATATGTTTATATGTTATTCGTATATTTATATGTTTATATTTCAGCGGGTTCTCGGTTGGGTGGTGTCTCCGTTAGATTATGCCACGTCATAGAGGTCGTCTATTGTGAGCGTTTTCTGTAAGGTTTGCAAATTTCCAATACTGGAATTTGCTAAGCGACTTCTGTTGCTATTTATGTTAGCTGTGATGACATGTTTTAATATTGTTTTCGTTATTATTTCGCATTCTTTAGTTTTGTTTTGATTTGTTTGTATTTGTTAGCCTACTCTTGTCTATAATTTAGTTTCATACAACATTTTTGTTTATACACTGTGGTGTCATGTATTTTGTTTAATTCTATCGCAGATATCGTCACATTTTTTGTGATATTTCATTAATTTCTGCTTTATTTTTTTGTTGATTTCTGCGAACGTTTTTGTATTGTTGCTGATCTTTGTTATTGTTTACATTGTTATTGTTTACATTGTTTGCATTGTTTTCATTTTCAATGTTTACATTCTGCATGTGTTTACATAGTCATTGTTTACAGTTATAGTAATTAGTTAATGGGCTATGCTAATGCACTGTTACTACTACACTGATGATAAATGAATGATGAATAGTGTCGTGCACTATTGAATGAGAAGTGCACTTATGATCAAGAATTGATTGTTGATATTTCATATACAAGTTCTTTGATTGGAGACTTGTTTCCCACAGAGACTGGGATAATATAATGTGATGTGAATATACAAGTGCTTAATTAAGACTTGTTACACTTAGGTTTGAAATAAATTAGTTAATTATTTCAGGTTTTGGACTCATATGTTAGACAACATGTCTACATTTGAGCACTTTATTGAGCAGGGTAAATTGCTTGGCAAGACTGGTGATAAGTTAGAAGAATTTGCAACTGCTCGATATGATAAAGCAATGGAAGCTGAACAAAAGAAACTGCAGATGGAAGCTGAACAAAAGAAACTGCAGATGCAGGTGGATGAAAAAGATTCCAAATGGAAATGGAAAAACAAAAAAGGGAATCAGAAGCTGAGGAAAGAAAACTCCAGCTACAGCTAGAAGCTGAAAGACTTCAAAAAGAGGCTGAGAATAAAAGACTTGAAAAAGAGGCTGAAAATAAAAGACTTGAAAAAGAAGCTGAAAATAAAAGACTTGAAAAAGAGGCTGAAAATAAAAGACTTGAAAAAGAAGCTGAAAATGAAAGACTTCAAAAAGAGGCTCAGGCTGAGGAAAGAAGATTACAGAGAGAGTCTGATGAGAGGAAAGAGAAAGCAAAAATGGAACATGAAGAAAAGGTCTTAGCTTTAGAGTTGGAAAAATTGAAATTGACGAGCATGAGTAATGGTAATGATTCAAACAAGGGTTCATCTTCTGGTAAGGCTAATAATGATACTTTTAAGATTAAGTTACCAACATTTAGTCCTTCCAGCGATGACATAATGTTCTATCTGGACAGATTTGAACAAGCATGTACAGCTCATAACATAGACAAAGCAAAATATGTTTATCAGTTATCAGGGATACTGACAGGTAAAGCTCTAAGTATATTAAATATGGTGGATGAACCTGACAAGAACAATTATGAGGTTGTCAGGGCCGCTTTGTTAAAGAAATATCAGCTTAACGAAGACGGCTATCGTCTACAATTTAAAAACATGTTACCTGAAAATGGAGTTGAATTCTCCGAGTTTATTGCAAGAATACGCATTACTTTCTCACGATGGGGTGAACTATCTAAGACGGAAAAAACTTATGAAGGACTTATGGACTTAATACTTAGAGACAAAGTCATGTCGTCTGTCAATGAGTCTTTCCTTGCTTTCCTTCATGAACGTAAACCTAAAACAATAAAAGAAATGGAAGATTTCTGTTGCCAATACGTAACTGCGCGCCCACACATAACCATGGGTAACTCTAAGGTGAAAGAAGGTTTACCAGTTGCTTCGGCAGCTCCGTATGGCCAAAACTTTGCTCGTAGATTCCAACAAAATTTTGATAGAAAGAGCAGCGGTAATTTCTGTCAAAATCATGGAAACCAATTTCATGGTGATTCATCTTCGAAGAATTGGAGACAACCTGATAGTGGTCGTTACTATCACCCTAATAATTATAGGCATTTCAAAAGAGGATATGGTAATAGAGGTTATTCCTGCCGAAGACCTCAGAACCAAACAAATAGATGTTCGCATCAATGTGAACATGATAGTAATCGTGGAAACTGGAATTCGAACCAGGATAACAATTACAATAGAGACAATAATAACTGCAGAGATAATAATAACTTTGATAACTTCAGAGGTAATAATAGTCGGGGTAGATCTCAACACAAAAAAAAGAGATATCAGCAGGCTAATGCTGTACAACAGGAAACTGAGGGAGCCTGTAATCATGTTGTTGATAGTAAAAACTTTGACGCTGTCACTGGTTCTGCTTTTGACTTTGAGAGAGCAAACAAATGCCCCCAATGCAGTACTTTATTCGAACCGGGTACCATAACTACTTTGAGTTGTGGTCACCCACTTCCCGCTCTTCCTGCTGCTGTTGCGCATGACGGGAGGGGTTCTTTAATCCTACATAAGGGTCTTGTTAATGATACTCCGGTCTCACTACTTTTCGATTCCGGATGCACCACTATTGGTGTTAGACAATCGCTTGTAGATCCATCTTGTGCTACAGGAAGGGTTATTAAATGTGTCACATTTGGCGGCACTCTAGAAAAATATCCTACTGCTGTAATTCGCATTGCCACTCCTTTCTTTACTGGAGATGTGCATGCTTGTCTCTTACCTAATCCTATTGCGGACCTTATTATTGGTCGTATTCACGGAGTTAGGGAGTGTACCCCACAGCAGATTGCTGCTTGGGAAGATAATAACATGCAAGCTACAAATGCAGTAGTTACAAGAGCACAAGCTCTACAAACACCCGAAACTTCACTGAATAGTGATAATGAAGTTGATAGCCAAGATAGTCACTTAGTGATTACTCGTGACTCTTTCATAAAATTGCAAGAAGAAGATCCTTCTTTAAAAAAATTCTTCGTTCTTGCGAAGAAAGGTGATCCGAATCAGGATACAAATAGAAAATCTTGGATTGCAATGAGAAACGGCGTACTTGTACGTATGGTACAAGATTCGACTACGTCGGCACATTCGCAAATTCTTGTTCCCAAGAGCATGAGAGTCCAAATATTACAACATGCTCATGACTCGCAATGTGCTGGACATATGGGTTTTTCCCGTACGAAGTCGAGAGTCCTTGCGGCTTTCTTTTGGCCTTTTGTCAATAAGGACATTCGTATTTACTGCCGATCATGCAAGGTATGTCAGGAGGTCAAATCTAGAGGACCACGACATGCTGCGCCTATCCAGGCTGCTGACATTCCTATTCGGCCGTTTCAGAAAATGGCCATAGATATTATTGGCCGATATGTGCACACGTTGGCCAGAGGCTATTCCTCTTAAGAGCATATCTACTACAGATATCGCAGATGCTCTTTGGTTGATATTTTCTCGCTTGGGGTTCCCCAGAGAAATATTGTCAGACCATGGCACTCAACTCATATCTGACACTATGTCACAGGTAATGTCTACCTTACATATTGAACGATCTCTCAGTAGTATCTACCATCCTATGTCTAATGGGTTAGTTGAGCGTCTGAATAGAACGCTCAAGACTTTGCTTGGTAAGATAACTGAAGATCATCCTCAAGATTGGGACAGGGTTTTACCCGCGGCTCTCTTTGCCTATAGAGAAGTCCCTAATGAACACACAGGATTTTCTCCCTTCGAACTTGTCTTTGGCGCGCGTCCACGCGGCCCTATGTCTTTATTACACGATCTCATCACTGCCGATGATATTAGCGATGAAACTCAATCCTCATATGAGTATGTCATTGCTCTTAGACAAAAGATCATTGAGGCATGTAAGCTAGCAACTGCTTCATCAGAAATTGCTAAAGAGAAGGCAAGGCAGTTTGCTAACAAGAATAGATGTCTACGACAACTTTGTCCAGGTGACAAAGCATTCGTCCTACTCCCCAGTAGGGAAAATAGACTTCTTATTGCATGGAAAGGTCCGTATGTAATAGTCTCTCGGATTTCCGATGTTGACTATGTGGTCGATATTGATGGAAAGCATAAAACTTTCCACATAAACATGCTTTCGGAATTTCACGAACGTCCGGACTATTTGCTGCCTATTTTCCAGGCAACGGATGATGCTCCTGCACCTCACGGTCATTATTCATCCCTGTCTGTCATTCAGGATGAGGAAGCTACCTTCTCTGATGTCAACCTTCCCCTTCCAGTGGTTCCATTACATTCCACGGAATCTTGGAAAAACGTTTCTGTTTCTCCTAATCTTTCTGGTGACGAACATCGACAAGTCTCGTCGATGTTACAAACATTTGAGGATGTTCTCACTGACATTCCTGGACACACAGATGTCATAGAACATGACATAATTCTTACCGACAATAATCCAATTAGGGTTAGGCCTTATCCTATTCCTATACACTTTCAGTCGCAAGTGGAAAAGGAATTGGATGAAATGATTCAATTAAATATAATTGAACCATCGACTTCACCATATTCTTCTTCCATGGTTATTGTCCGGAAGAAGGATAAGAACATACGAATTTGCGTTGATTATCGCAAATTGAATCAGGTCACAAAGTTCGACGCTGAACCGATGCCTTTGTTAGAAGATCTACTGATTAGACTTTCTAATTCTAGATTCTTCACTAAACTTGACTTGTCTAAAGGTTATTGGCAAGTGCCTTTAGCAGAGCATGCCAAACCTCTTACTGCTTTTTCTACACCTAGGGGCCTATTTCAATGGAATGTTATGCCTTTTGGTCTCATGAACGCCCCTGCCACTTTCGTTCGCATGATGCGTCGAATTCTGTCACATCGTTCGGATGTCATCGCATACTTAGATGACATCTGTCTCTTCAGTGATACCTGGGAAGATCACTATTTAGGGTTATATGACTTACTGTCCACTCTACGTGAGAATAATTTGACAGCAAAACCTTCTAAAGCTTTTGTTGGTTTTGGTGAAATCTCTTTCCTGGGTCATCGTGTTGGTCATGGTCTCTTGAAGACAGAAGACCACAATACTTCCAAAATACTGAACATCTCTGTTCCTAAAACGAAGAAACAAGTTAGGAGTCTCTTAGGTTTAATTCAATTTTATGGGAGATTTATTCCAAATTTATCTTCGATCATGGCACCTCTATCAACATTGTTGAAGAAAGGTTCGCCTAATCTGGTCCGTTGGTCTGAAGAATGCCAATCTTCACTAGACCAAATCAAGAATATATTTTCTTCTCCTCCCATCTTAAGATTACCTACTCTTGATAGGACTTTTGTTCTTCGGAGTGATGCCTCATCCACTGGGATTGGAGCAGCACTGATGCAAGAATATGCAAATACTCTGCATCCTGTTATGTACATTTCTAGAAAACTAAATGCGGCAGAGAGGAACTACTCGGTTTTAGACCGTGAGTTGTTAGCGATGGTTTGGTCAATTCTAAAACTACAAAGATTCCTCCTGGGCGCACATTTCATTCTAGAGACTGATCAGAAAGCTCTTACAGCTATTCAGACTAAGAATTTGAAGAGTTCGAGATCCACTCGATATGCTATAGCTCTTCAACCTTTTCACTTCACGGTACGAGCTATCCGTGGTGCGGATAATGTGATGGCTGACATTTTGTCTAGATGCCCACATGACTCCAACTAATACTTCTGTCCTATATTTCCATATATTACAGAGTAATAACACACCTATATTTCTACAATAGATTAGCACATCTGTACTCACTTTATATGTACACACTATCGTGCTTTGTTGTCATCTTCTTCTGTTCGTTTTTTAAGATGATAGAGGAGGACTGAGTAGTTAATATAAGGGCCGTTAGTTTACTAAACAGCCACAATTATTAATAATGTATTGTACCTTATGAAGCATATTAGTTATTAATTAGCATTATATTGCTTGTACTTTCTCAGAATGTCATTGTTGAGCTGAGGACTTACCTTACTAGTATCAAGCATGACGAGTTCTAGATTGTGTACTTACCCTCGGAATACCAGAGCATATGTCCTGGATCGTCATGTAGTTTAACTTTACTATGTACTTATGTCATTACATGTCAAAGAATGTACTATTTAAATTTTCCTATCAGATTTGTACATCCATTTTTAAAGACAATATTAGAGTATGCTGTTTAATGATGATTATAGTAACTTGCATACGTATATTGTGTTTACATGCTAACGTGATGTGTGTTGGTGACACCTCCCCGATGTGAATATTTTTTTGAGACATATTTATTTTTCTGTTGAGGTATATCCTCACCAGACACTCTATATTTAGCCTCATGTTAGGCAATTTAATTAATTATCGGCGCATAATTCGTGCGTTTTGAGCCGCTTATCGCATGCTCTTTGATATTGAAAAAAAAAATATGTTCCACATTTTTTTTTTTATCGGGAGGAGGTGGTGATATGTTGCGTGATAAATTCTCGCAACATCGTTTTATTTCAATATCTATTTTATAACGCAAGGGCAACAACTGCTTGAAATTTATAGTCACTTTTCTCGGGAAGCATTTGTCTTCTCGCGTTGGTATCGAATGCAGTTAAGTTTGAGCTGTGGTCATTTTGCGCTGGACTGCGCATGACTTGTCTTGCTTCTTGGTCGATCGGTTTCCGCCCACCACTAGTGGAGTGAGCGATTTGGAATGGCGAAAGAGATGCCTCGTTGAAGAGGGGATCTCCGCTTTTTTTTGTTCTGTCAGGAATGTGAGAGTCCTCTTATGGATATTTCGTTTATTCGAGATAATACCTCTAGTGTATTTGCACATGCCGGGAGGCATAATATTTCTGTGTATTTCCGGAAGGCAAGGTAAATTAACATTTTCATTAACTCTATCGATTTTTGGTCGTGAACGATTTCTGGTTCATAGCCTGTCTTCGAAAGTCGTCGTCACGAGATGTTTTCCTAGCTCACATGTCGCTGTATTGTGCTGCATCGGTAGATGCAGGTTCCAAGGACCATTACTTGCTACTTTGTTAAATGAACTAGGTTTGAAAAACCTTTATTATCTAGAGGATATTTTTGAGGACATTATTTATATTTCGGCAGACGTGTCTGTCTTGCTGAAGTCAGACTAAGGAGAGTGAACTGATCTCATATATCTGGTTATCTCCTGGCTGTTATAGAAAGGGATGGAGTTTTTCACCTGACTACATTTACAGCACTTTGAAATATAACATGCATCTGACTCATCATTGTAATGCTGTCTACCGTCTATTGCTGTATTGAATGTTGCTGTGATAATGACTGTTTGATGTGTCTACATATTCGCGTAACCATTTTGTCACTGTGGCGTCCACAATAAATAATGAAGAAAAACGTCAACGGCTGTTACAAGAATCATTGACTTTATACGTCGTGAGTTTACTGACGTCCTATGTGGATTGCCCTGTTATTTTTGTATGAACATTGTTTTGACTGAACACATCTGCACACCACACAAAACCAGACATGCGGATACCATCCATCATCATATGGCATCACGCATCAGTCATCCTTCGTACAGTGCCCCAACTCTGGTTCATTCTTTGCATCTCAGCTTCCACAGTCCTCCGCCAAGTTGTTTTTGGTCGGTCTCTCTTTCGTTTTCCTTCAGGGGTCCAAAGCATAGCTGTTCTTGTGATGGCATCGGGGTCTCTTCTGAGGACATGACCAACCCAGCTCCAGCGTCTGCCAGCTATGATGGTGTTCATGTCCTCTTGCTTGCTACGAGTAAGCAGATCTTGGTTGGTGATGGTATTCGGCCAAAAGATTCGGTGAATTTTTCTTAGGCATGTTGTGTGAAAAGAGGACAATTTCGACATTTCCTTCTCTGTAACTCTCCGGCATTCCGCACCATAGAGAAGCACAGAAAGCACACAGCTCTGATATAATCTTAATTTTGTGCTTGTGCTGTATTGGGAGGACTTCCAGATGTTGTTTAGGCTAAAGAAGGCTGTTCTTGCCTTATTCATTCTGATGTTGATGTCTTTGCCTGCCCCACCGTCTGGTGTTACTATGCTTCCTAGGTATGTGAAGGTATCTGTCTGTACCAGTTGCTGATTCCTTACTGATATGGGCTCAGGGCTCCTCACATTGAGCGTCATGACCTCAGACTTCTTTAAATTGATTTTCAAGCCCACCTGCTGGCTAAACTTATTAAGTCTATCCGTTTTTTCCTGGATGTGTTGATGTGAATGTGCTAGTAGTGCAATGTCATCTGCATATTCCAGATCTTCCAATGTAGAAAATGTAGTCCACCTTATTCCTCTGGGACTGCCCTCTGTTGTCTGGCGCATCACCCAGTCTATGACTGTTAAAAATAGAGTGGTTGATAAGGGGCATCCCTGTCGTACTCCTGTCTTCACCTCGAAGGTTAGGTTGCTCTGCCCAACACTACACGTAAAGTTGGCATAGAGGCTTTTTATGATTGACACTACGCAGCTTGGAATTCCATAAGCCCTCAGTATTTTCCATAAACTGTCCCTATGTATGCTGTCAAAAGCCTTTTCAAAATCAACGAAATTTATGTAAAGCTGTCTTTGCCATTCTGTGCACTGCTCTATAATGTTCCTGAGAGTGAATATATAGTTTAAGATGCCGGCTTTAATTCTTCTTTCGTCAATGTTTTTGACTGGTATACTTACTCGGTATATATATATATATATATATATATATATATATATATATATATTATATATATATATATATATATATATATATATATATATATATATATATATATATATATACATATATATATAACAGTGTTGAATTTTGGCAGAGAGTCTCTTTACTGCCAGGTAACGCCATGTAATTATTTCATAATTTAATATTGTAATTATAACATTACTAGCAACAACCCGCCAAAATTGGCAGGTTTTTAATTATAGTATGTTGTTTACGTTACGTGTATTACATTGCTGCTTCTTCTATAGTCTCGCTTGTTCGCTGTGAATGACGCGATCGTCTCTTAATTTTAGCCATCTTATCATTTTGATCCATAATAATAAGTCTGCAATACGTTAAATTAAAATTTTGTCTTGAAGAAACAATTTTAAAAATTACATTATAAGGTTATTTTTAAGAAAAATGACGAGTTAAATCCGTTTCCCGAATGAAACTAGACAGAAGAGTATCTTGATTGTCTGTTGATTTAATGCACACCGTCACACTTTGCTATTTTCGCGAGAGTACATATAAGGGGAAACAATAAAATTATTATCTAACTTTCAACCACAGTTGCACCCCCTTAGCTGTGCTGGAAAGTTAATGCAATCTCTCGAAAATAGAAAAAGTGTGCAAATGACGGTGAGCAAAGTGTGACAGACCGACCGACCGAAGTACCTTACGGCGGGAATTACGGTATTGGACAACTTTCGTGAATTACAGTATTATAACTTTCGTGAGTTACTGTGTCATAACTTTAGTGAACTACTGTGTCATAACTTTCGTGAATTATTGTGTTGTAACTTTCGTGAGTTACTGTGTTATAACTTTCGAGAGTTACTGTTTCATTACTTTCGTGAGTTACTGTATAACAATTTTCGTGAGTAAGTGTGTCCTAACGTTCGTGTGTAATTGAGTCGTAAATTTCGTGAGTTACTGTTTTAAAAATTTCGTGAGTTACTGTGTTTTACTTTTCTTGAATTACTATATTTTAACTTTCGTAAGCTAACTTTCGTTAGCCACTGTATTATAACTTTCGCGAGTCGCTATATCATCACTTTCGCGAGTTACTGTGTCAAAACTTTCGTCAGTTATTGCCATAACTTTTGTGAGTTACAGTATTACAATTCGTGAGTTCTGTATTATAAATGTGGTAAATTACTCGTTCATAAGTGACGTGAGTTATCTACACAAATTACAAAACATCACTTTTCCAAACTTACATGAAAAGCCCTCTCAAAGACGTGTGCGAGTGGCAGATAAGACAGGTGAATGTCTTGAGATGATGGTGTAAAATTTGGCTGGAAAAAATCCATCAGCAATGAATTAATAGAAATGGTACATTGATTATGGGAGTCTTGATAGATGCATTTCTTTTTTCATGTTTATGTGAAAACTATAGAAGAGACCTAACAGAAGCTGAGTCAAACAATAGGTGTATTGGACGGATACACAAATAATCCGAGAGATAATTTAAACAGATGGACACGAAGAGACAGAGAAAGTGGGACGCAATAACTGACAGATATTTAGATAGATAGGTAGATACAATATTAAGTATAAAGGCATATATATATATATATATATATATATATATATATATATATATATATATATATATATATATATATATATATATATATATATATATATATATATATACTCATGGAACAAAGTAAGTGTGCAACACTTTATAGGGCACTGCGTGTGATTTCATGGACGAAATGAAATAAAAGTTGGTACACAATGTGGTCTAATATTGAATAAAAGACCAAGTGATCACTTTGATTTTAGTGAAAGTGTCATGAAAGAAAGATAAAAACTAAAGTCAGTGTGGCATCCCCACGAAAAAATGAAATCTTGATTTCAGTACCGTGTATGTCCACCTATTCCGCACTGTTCTGCACAACACGGGTCTGAAACCTAGAATGTTCCTGGCAGTCCATGTTGCCTGAATAAACCTGTTACGCAAGTGCATAAGGCGTATGTAACGGTCTTGTGCAGGGGTGGTAACTCGTGGTCGGCCACTTCTATGGCGATCAGCAATGGATCCAGTGGATCCATTTTGGTGGAAACGAGCTTGAATGTGTGATATATTGCTCCTGTGAACATTGAAGTGTTGTGATACAGCTAATATAGTCGCTCCAGCAGCTAACATCCCTATAGCTATTGCTCGCTGTTGTTGGTTCAATCTTGGCATTGTCAAAAAAGATGTTTCTGTTGGACTCTTAGTACTCTCTATTTCAACGATTACGTTTTCACATGCTTGTGATTAGAGCTACACACTTACCTTCCTTTTATCTGTGATAAATTCTCCCCTACGTCACTTTTCACGTGATTTATCTTGCACCGTGATTATCTCTCCATGAATAGTGCGATCCAATTGTAATTGCACGGGTAAGTGAACAACACTCACACAGAAATGTGTGCCAACTTGCATTTGAGTTCACCCAAGAACACACGCACAGTGCCCTGTTGAGTGCTGCACACTTACTTTTTTCCATGAATATATATATATATACTACTCGTCAAGGGTCACCCTATTATTTTCAATACACTTTTATATAAGCGCATAGAATGATTAAATGAAGGAAGTTTTTAGTAAAAATGGGTGCAAATATCTTCCTCTGACAGTCCTCTATGCACGTTAAACATAAAAACAACTCACCGACAACCATGGTGATCACGTGCAATTTGGTTTGCTGACCATAAATTCACATTTTTAATCTGTTTTTTCAAACTTCCGTACAACCAAACAGGTGAAGTAATCGTGCTGATAGACATTCCACGTGCAATGGCGACATTTCGTGAACAGAGTTCACTATTAATTTGTTTTACAATCAGCAGACTTAGGGTAGTTTCATCACTTGCAAAAAACCATGCCACCGAGAAGAAGTCTTGACACCTTACAAAGAATGAGGGTTATAGCGTGGGTTGAAAGTGGTTTATCTGTCCGTGAGGTTGCTAGACGGCTTGCAGTGTCACACTCTACTATCCAAAGAATTTTGGAGAGATTTCAGGCCACAAGAAGTGTGGAGGATCGCCACCGGCCAGGTCGCCCTAGATGCACCAATAGACATGATGACCGGTACCTCTTGTTGTCAGCCCTGTTCCATCGAACAGGGATTTGTTCCACTCTAAGATGTCAGCTGAGACAACTGTAAACGTTAATGTCAGTCAAAGCACCATTTGCAGACGTTTACATGAATTTGGACTGGCTGCTCGACGTCCTGCAGTCAGAGTCCCTTTTACTCCTGCTCATCGCAGAGCCCGTGTTGCTTGGTGTCGCGAGCACATCCGTTGGATAAGGCAACAATTGAGTCAAGTTCTCTTCACTGATGAATCTCGCTTCACTGTGTCATTCAATGATGGCAGGATTCGAGTTTGGAGACAACCAGGAGAGCGATTTACTGATGACACAATTCGAGAGGCGGATCGTTATGGTAGGGGTTCTGTCATTGTCTGGGGAGGCTTCTACAGACACGGCAGGACCCCACTCTACATCATCCACGGCAACTTGACCGATCCAAGATACCAGAACGAAATCTTGAGACCAATTGTTCAGCCTGCTCTGGAGGCCATTGGTGGTAATGCTATCCTCCAAGATGATAACGCTCGACCCCATCGAGCTCGTGTGGTGAATGAGTTTATTCAGCAACATGAGATCATCAGGATGGCGTGGCCAGCTCATTCACCTGACCTTGAGCACCTTTGGGATGTCCTTGGTCGAAGGTTGTCAACAAATCACCCCCTGCCAATGGATGGTGCACAGCTGACTGCATTTCTGCTTCAGGAATGGGAAGCTGTTCCTCAGGATACTCTTCGGACCCTTGTGGACTCGATGCGTCTACGCTGTCTTTAATGCCTTACTGCAAACGGTGGTCATACCCGATTTTGACATGTCTATTTGTCCAATATCTATTGTGTGACTTTTGAAAAGTTGGGTGACACACTTCACAGCTTCATTGCGTTTGAATGTGTGTTTCCATTTCTTTCCGTGACATGTCAATTTGGTATTCAATAAATGCCATTTTGACTGATACCAATTACGTTTATATCAGATTTGTTTTATGGTTTCAACCAAGGTTTTTCTAAGTGGCCCTTGACTTATGACGAGTAGTATATATTATATACTGTATATACTGACGCACATTAAAAGCGCATCACCTGTATGATCAAGGAACAGAGTGTGAAATGTAAATATAATTGTTTACAAGTTTACATATTTGGAATCTTTATTCATTTTCCTATGAATCAATGCTGGTCATTAATTTGTACATTTGATTGTTATGAAATTCATTGCATTCTGTGCAGGCAACGGAGAAAACCAAAAATGCAACCTATAAAAAAATTCATTCACACTATCCTCAGTATCTGGTATGTCCAACGTGTGCTTGCAAACAAGCTTGGCAGTGGCTCCGCATGTAACGCACAAGTCTCTGAAGGAAATTCCGGGGAATCAAGTCCCATTCACGTGTAACAGCAGCTTCGAGCAGTTGCAGATTAGCTGGAGAACCTTGCCTGTAGACTCTGCGTCCAAGCTCGTCCCGTGTCGACGGGACATGTCTGGTGATAGGGCAGGCCAATCAATGGTCACACTGTTCTGCTGCTGTAGATATTGCTGAATAATGCATGCGGTGTGCGCACGTGCGTTATCCTGCTGGAGAAGCTGCAAGTCTGGATAATTCGTGAACGCAGGAGCAACCAATGCATCCAGAACCTCATCTCGATATGCATGAACATTTCCATGGAAGACGTGAAGAGGCAAGCGATGGTGAAAACTGAATCCTCCCCAAATGTGAATACTGCCACCTCCAAATCGGTTGAGCTGACGAACACAGCAATCTGCAAAGTGCTCTCCACACCGTCGCCAAATCCGCATACGTCCGTCAGCAAAGGATATGTTGAATCTGCTCTCGTCTGTGAATAGGACTGCATTCCACTGCAATCTAGTACATCTGACATGTTGCCCTGCGAATTGCAGGCGCTGCTGACGATGTCTGTGAGTCAGGTTTGGCACAACATAAGGTAGTCTTGCAGTAAGGCCTGTATCTGTGAGTCATCGTATGACTGTCATTCGAGAGACTTGCCCACGTCTACCCACTATTGCTCTTGCTGTTTGACTTGCCGGGAGAGAACGATTCCTTAGGTGACTCAGCACAATATGACGATCTTCCGCAGGGGTAGTAACTCGTGGTTGGCCACTCCGAAGTCTATCCCGGGCACTGCCAGTGGTTCCGTAACGTTCATTGAGACGTACAATAGTACTGTGGTGGCAATTCATCCTTCTGGCAATGGCCCGCGAGCTCATTCCGGCCTCCAATATACCAATGGCTCGTTGGCGGTCGTTTTCAGGTAGTCGTGGCATTTCAAGCACATGTACTGGGTGTTTTGTCTCAACGGCCTTTTTATACCGAGTATACTGCTACAACGCGTTCACATTTTCAGGGTCATAGCTGTTGGTAATCGTGTTGCACATGTAACTTTCATTGTTTTCATGTAGTCTGTACACAAACCCGTGGGTTGAATCATGCACTTTCCATTCCAGCAGCCATTCGCTCTCTACCTCATGACAAACACGGGGAAAATCCATTCCCACACCTTTTTTTCCAGCTTCTCGGCATCAGTATATATAGTAGTGGTGCGTTTTTAATGTGCTTCAGTATATATATATGTGTGTGTGTGTGTGTGTGTATATATATATATATATATATATATATATATATATATATATATATATATATATATATATATATATATATATATATATATATATATATATATATATATATATATATAAAGATATGGCACAAAAGCCAGATAAACAGCCAGACGGACAGGCAGACAAACAGACACGCAGACAGGCAGAAGATAATCAGGGCGAGACAAACAAACAAATAGATGGACAGACAGGCGGACGGATAGATGGATGGATGGATAGCTGAATTGGTGGTAGGTAATTGGGTGGGTGGATTGTGGGTGCGTAGACAGACAGACAGGCAGGCATGCAGGTAGATAGACAGACAGTCTAAGATAGATAGATAGATAGATAGATAGATAGATAGATAGATAGATAGATAGATAGATAGATAGATAGATAGATAGATAGATAGATAGATAGATAGATAGATAGATAGATAGATAGATAGATAGATAGATAGATAGATAGATATATAGATAGATAGATAGATAGATAGATAGATAGATAGATAGATAGATAGATAGATAGATAGATAGATAGATAGATAGATAGATAGATAGATAGATAGATAGATAGATAGATAGATAGATAGATAGATAGATAGATAGATACAGACATACAGACAAAGACAGTAATATTATGGAAAGACACCGAAACATCGTCCCAAAAAAGAAATGAATCCTTCTAGGAATAAATGACCAACCTCGCTACTTTTAAAACTTTTAAAATAAAAAAATATAAAACAAAACGTATACACGTATAGACACGTGCATAGGCTATTGCCACAAAGAGCCAGTGTAATAAAAATGATGCATTACTTAACTGTTTCCAGGGGAGGATCTTACGAGTCAAAGAGAGAACTATTTCTCTCTCATGTTTTCGTAATAACGAACTAATATAAGGTTGTGCATGGGACAGGCAACCTCATAACATATAACTAATTGCTTCAGTAGCTGTCGTACCGATAGGTTTGAGAGTTATTTTAGGTCCCGTCTGAGTAGAGTGGATGCTGATAAGTACGTGCGAAAAAAATAGAAATATATTTCACGGGTGAATATCTTGAGGAGAATATATGTCTCTGGAATGAGTAAGTTTCTCTAGTCCAGCTTATTCTGTACGACTATAATTTAGTATAAGACAACCTTGCCCTCCTCATTTATAAATATAAGTTTAACTACACACACACACACACACACACACACACACACACACACACACACACACACACACACACACACACACACACACACACACACACACACACACACACAGCTATGTGACAACAAGAGACACAAACGTGAAAAACTACGGTTAATTGGGTATGGGTCTGACCAACACACACAAAGTTAGGTTTCTTTTGTTGTTTATTATTATTTAAACTTGACAACATCAAACATCTAAAGAAGGATCAAATAAAATCAGATTTACATACATAAGAAAATAACAGAATAAATGTCTTCTTCTTCTTCTTTGATCCTTAGCCACCGACCGTCAAAGTAGTCAGTGGCCATCACGCCTAGTGGCGTCTTGTAGGGCAACAACAAATTGATTCCACTTTGCTCGGTCGGTGGCCACCCTTCGTACAGGGCCCCAACTCTGGTTCACCCTTTGCATCTCAGCCTCCACAGTCCTCCGCCAGGTTGTTTTTGGTCGGCCTCTTTTTCGTTTTCCTTCAGGGATCCAAAGCATAGTTGTTCTTGTGATGGCATCGTGGTCTCTTCTGAGGACATGGCCAACCCTAAATGTGCCCTCCCCTATTGAGAAAAGAACCCAAAAGTTAATAACCCTAAAGGTCAAAGGTTACCACTATGTTACAGAATAGACAGTAAAGAAACACGTTCGTAGTAAAGTAAACAAGTTTAAGCAACGTCCAGTTGGTAACGTTCCTGTAACGAAGAAAATGTATCACTCTCTCTGTCATCCAGTGGCCACTCAATCATGCTTACCTACTCTTGGTGATATCCCTTGGAAATACAATTATCCTGAATATAAAATTGGCAGGTGTCTTTATTTCCCAAATTGGGCCCAGTCCATCCTCTAACACGTCGAGACTAACGAGGTGAACGCCGAATCTGGTGTTTTAATTTTCCCTGGATGAACAAAATGTCACCGCGAATAGATAGTATAGCAAAAACGTGCTCTTGGGATCAGTTTAAAAAAAAAGAGGAAAATTCTTCCAGTATTGGGAAACATCTGGTTGCTAAAATGTTACAATTGATAACTGATGGTAGTCTTATTGGCTGGCTCTATGGTAGAGTGCCGATTCTGAAACAGCGTAACTTTCTGGATAAATCTACGTGGATATGACTGTCAGAAGTCGGGAGTATATGTTTTATAGGTTTCATACCCCAGTGGACTGATAAAATTGAAAAAATAATGCCAGGTTTTGTAAGACCAGTTCAATTTACAAGTTAAAATGTTTCTCATGTATCTTTGGCTCACAAATGAAATTGATGACGCACAGCCAAGAAAAAGACAACAATTAACCAATTAGTAAATGAAGAAAAGACCA
This sequence comes from Oreohelix idahoensis, assembly GCA_024509875.1. Lineage (NCBI taxonomy): Eukaryota > Metazoa > Mollusca > Gastropoda > Stylommatophora > Oreohelicidae > Oreohelix > Oreohelix idahoensis. The sequence goes on along the minus strand of JAMPIV010018675.1, from coordinate 536,662 downwards.
AAAGACCGATGAAAAAGACCGATGGACGCCCTTGTGATAAGGTCTGCAGAAATATATAAAAAAACATTTTTGGAAAAATGCTACTATTCTATATAGCTACATATATGCACACAGACGGGGACAAGAGGATGTCTTAGCCACTCCGTCAGTCCTGATTAAATTTAAAAGGCACACAGTGTCTTTAGCCTATCCTATCGCGCGTCGCTTAGCGAGTGCAGGTTTGGTTGAAATATACAGCTTTTCCCCTTCTGCCACAGGTCAACGATCAGCGTACAATGTTAATCATTATTCAATTATCCATACGCGCCTTTACGTAAATATTGCCTGTCGTTAATAGCTATTAAATTGTCCGTGTCTGTTAGTTTAGTCGTATGATATTAAATAATAGGTACTTATAATAAATACGCACGAATGAAATAAAACGCGAATTCTTTTCTGTCGCTATCAGTCGCGCCTAACATTTAAATTAGTCAATTAAACCCATCTCTTCTTGTGTGCGAAAGCGGGTGGTAAAAATTAACATTTTAACTGCACGTCTGGTATGAAATAGCTACGTGTTATTTATTTCACTAGCTCTAACAGCTAGAAAATCCAAGTGAATTATAATGGTACAATCTTAACACATTTAATTGGTAACACTAATTGATATTACCAGAAATTCATAATGAAAAGATCTCCACGAATGCTATTAACACATTTTCCACAATGGTTCTAGAACTCCGTGCTTAGACTACCCAAACATTCTGAGTGACAACTGATAGCAGGTTTATGAAAACACAGTTTATATATCATCTTGGTTCTCTGATCTATAGATGATGTTACTTTTCACGTTACCATGTGTATCGAGAGAATCAGAAATGGAGTTCCCATGATAAAAGCTTTACGGTCGTTCTGTCGGGCGTTGTTAATCGACATCAGAAGAATTCTCACCTCTAACGGGTCTCTCGAAGATTGTGCCCGTACGAATGCCTGCTTCTAAAGATCAAAGACCCCAGCCCCTGAGTACGAACTTCAAAAGGTTCGGTGTTATTCACATGCGGTCTGTCAGGTATCGTATGATTGACAGATAAGCTCGCGTGAGAAGACTCGATAAACAAACCTGATTCGCTGCCTGTTGTGACTGGAAGGTCACGAAAGTTTGTAAACGCTTCGTTTGTTTATGTTCAAGGAAAAGAGGCGTGGATGAAAATTAAGCTTGTGTGAGTAAGACAGGCAGAAAAATGCATGGATTTGCTAGCAAATCTTAGAACGCTAACAAGATTACAACGGCTGTCAGATTACTGTAGGCTATATTTCCATTATACGTCATAGTAGCCACCTCTACAAGAACACAGTACCTTCTTGCAAAGGGGAAGGGGCATTTGTTAGATGCTCCAAAAGGAGTGAAAAATGAAAAGAACGAATGAATGAATAAAGAAACGAATGAACGAACGAATTAATTAATTAATTCATGAACGAACGAATTAATGAAATAACGAACGAACGAATGAATGAATGAATGATTGAATGAATTAATACTTACACGTGCTCCTACCATTATGGTTTGTACCATAGATATGAACGCAAAGTGAGTCAGAAGTACTCCTTTAGGGTTTCCTGATAGTTGAAAATAAGCAATAGAAATCAGAATCTTCAATTCACATGTCAAGACAATCCTATTGCATGGCTGTTAAACATGGAGGTCAGCAAGTAAGACGTTACAGACTTTCATAAATGCGTACATGTGTAGAATCAAGGATTGAATTGGTACGACAAGATTTCTAATATGGAACTAATGACAGCAACTGGACAGATATGAGGGGAACAAAATATAAGAAGGCTTACTGTATCTCATATATTATCAGAATATACATCATAGCTCCTGTGCCTAAATGGTGGTAGTTTCTATAGTAACGTGTTTTACATAGTGAGGTCGACAATACCATGCAAAGTCTGATATTAGTAGCCTCCTACGACTTGATTAAAGAACCAGTAGTTCTCCTCTTTCATTGTCTCATCATTGACTCCGGGAGCTGCTGGCAGGGTATGAATGTATTTGTGCATAGATGTTTGTGACAGTGTGTATATGTGTGGGAGAGTGTATAAATATGTTTGTCTGTATACCTTTAAGTTTTAAAACAGGTCAATAGATTCAAATATATGGGCACATAAATAGCAAGGGATGGAAGATGCATCTCAGAAATGAAGAACAGCATTCAATAAAATGAAAAGTATTTTATGCAACGGTTCTTTGTCAATGGAAGTAAGAAAGAGAGTTCTTCAGTGTTATATTGAACAAATCCTGATGTATGGTAGTGATTCATGGACAGTTAGTAAACAAGTGGGGAACGCACTAGAGGCCACAGAGATGTGGATTTGCATAAGAATGTTAAAAATATCATTAACAGCCAAAAAAGAGTAATGAGGATGTCCTGAAAGAGGCCAATGCGCAAAGGAAACTTATTTCCCAAGTTAGAAAGAAGCAATCCACTTTTTTAGGGTATGTTATGAGAAGAGGAAAGTTGGAATATATCGTAACAACAGGTAAGATTGAAGGGAAAAAAGACAGAAGAAGACAAAGAGAACAAATACTGGACAGTTTGACATCGTGGCATGGAAGGAGGTCAACAACAGAACTGATAAATTGTAAAGTAGGTGTGGAGAGACATGATCTTCTTCGCCACTAGGCATGGTACTTGAAGAAGAAGAAGTATTAGGTAGTGTCGTAGATTTGTGATAGGGGAATTAAGACTTAGATTGGTCAGTCCTGAATAGAAATAGAAACAGGTGATAACTAAGTGAGAGATAATAGTAGAAATAGATTTCACGAGTGAGATGGTGGAAAATAATAGAGTCTGTCTCTGACCCTCGAGAAGCTTCTCTCGGTCAGCCTATCTCTACAACATATTTAGATTTGTCAGCCAGTCTATTACATACATACATACATACATACATACATACATACATACATACATACATACATACATACATACATACATACATACATACATACATACATACATACATACATACATACATACATACATACATACATACATACATACATACATACATACATACATACATACATACATACATACATACATACATACATACATACATACATACATACATACATACATACATACATACATACATACATACATACATACATACATACATACATACATACATACATACATACATACATACATACATACATACATACATACATACATATCAGAATCTTTATTATCCAAAAAAAATACATTAACATGTACTTGATATAGTATAAACACACACACACACACACACACACACACACATATATATATATATATATATATATATATATATATATATATATACCACTCACCTACGCACACACATAAGTGACGACAGTTATACGCACAGACGTGAAACTATAACAATGAAATATAGATATTTGGAACGAGCTGACCGCCACACTTTGATAAGTTTCTGTAAATTTTATTTATCATAAGAAAATTTACCACAGCACCTAAATTTAAATATCAAGCACATAAAATACACATAAGGGTCATTCATTCCTAAAAGGATAATAGACTATAGACCCATAGGTGTAATCTTTTTCCCCTCTGTTTAGCCCACGATCCTCTTAGAAGAAAAGTTATAGCCCCAAAGAGTCACAGATTTATACGCTATGGCCTATGATTTTCCCTCTATAGTTAAGAACAGAGTTGGTACATTAATCTATCCTAAGAGAGAGAACGTCATTTACAACAAACTTTCATAAAGAAATTACAAAGTGGGTGCATGAATATAAAAATGAAAGAATCACTCGTTCTGCTTTCACTCTGTTCTTTCAGCAGGGGCCCCTGTCATACTTTCTTACCTACAAACGTGATGTTTTTCACCTTCCGGCGCAAACTTCAGGACACACTTCTCCAGTTAATCGGTATTCTTTTGATAAAGCGAATCCCAGCTATGCAGATTTTGGTTTCCTCCAATGTTCCGGGGAGCGTTCTCTTCATGCGATATTTTCAGATTACTGTTAGTGTCAATTTAATCAGTACAGGTGGGAGCCGCGCTGGTGTAATGGTTTCGGCGTTGTACTGGCGACCAGGTGCTCATGGTTCAATCCCGGGCGTCAGCGTTTGAAGGAATGTTTACGACCGGAAATTTGACTGAATAACCTGAACGGCTCCTGTGATAAACCCTCTGTGGATGGGAAGGAGCGAAGCTCCTGACCGGGTTGGAAGGAAAGTCCTCAGGTTCCCCAGCCTCGCAATGACATGTCATTGGGCCGAAGGGCTGAAAGCCCAAGTGCCGCTGGTTAAGAAGAAGAAGAATCAGTTCAGGTAAGAATTAGTTTTAAGCGGGCTCACAGCGTCAGAATCACGAGGTTTCCCTTACTTAGGAAAATGACAGGTTGGTAACTTCTCTCAATATAAAATTCTTGGTCACACCACAATTAGTCAAAACGTCGGAAAATGTTACTGGATGTAATATTTCGCCACAGGGGCTGAATGTACATAAGATTTTAGGGAAGAAATAATTTCGGGCTCGATAGGCCCAGTTACTGCATTTAGTTCGTGAGATGGGTACTCTGTCTATTTTGTCTATTTCTGGATGCAAACGCAATGCCAGACGGTTTTAACTTGTAAACCCTCGTATTTTAAAGACATAAAATGTTTCTTCAATCATTATTCTCATAGGTACTGAAACCTCTGATAGATGGTGGGTTTTACCCAGTTACACTGTATAAAGAAAAGAAACATACAGAATACTTATTCATAATATTCACTTCGGTTATTAACTTAAATTATAAACTGCAAGCTTAGAGCTTGTCTTATCGTTTAAACTCCCGTGAAATAAATCATATTCATATTTTAAAAAACCGTTATCATGAATTAGAAATACATACGTATTTCGTCAATACTCAATGATGAATCAGTGCAGTATTAGTTAGTTAAAATATTCTCGACTAGTTACTAGCAATTTAATTAAATTTATTTATAGCTGCATGAGTTTAAGCTAGAAATTATAATTTATTTTGCTATCCACTGTAACGCGTAAACTAGAGAATATAACTGACTTATCATTTAATCACTGCACAGAAATTAAACTAGTGAAAAAAATGAAATAGGCGATCTACCACTACAAAACTCAACACTCCTAGTCAATATGTTTACCTCAACACAGAACTACTGAGAACTATTTACTCCAACGAAACTAAGAACTCTACTAGATATAAGTGAATTCTACAACGCAGCTAGTTAGTCTAGAGAAACTGCGAGGTACTGGAATGAATTTGAGTTAGATTTCTAGAGTATATATATCTCTGAAATCAAAGGGAAATATATTACGTCTAAAACCCGAAGACGGACTGATTTGCCAGATGTTAGCACCTACTTCTCGATTTACATATTTTCTGCTCAATCTACGAGTTCAGAGGGATTTCTTCACACTGGAACCGAAACCAGACTTTACACCTACAGTAAATTTCTCTCGATCTGATCAGACATAGGCAATAAAACTTATAGTGTGCGTTTTACACCTTCAGCTTCATATGGCCATTCCCAGCGATCAATGTCTTTCATCTCAAATCTTTCACCAAAAATAATTAACTATAGGCGAAACAGATCCGAGAAAAGGATTGACGATAATCTTCCCCTATATCACTTGTCTAGAACGAGTTAACACGATTTGATCTCTGGCGTTTAAGTTTAACGTGAATCCGACTCGCGTTACTCAATACGTCTGCTCGTAAACCTACATCAAAGAAAATGCAATTAAATCCTTGCTAACTTTAGAAACTGAGAAAGGTTTGAATGGGAGATTTCATTTTCTACCAGGCGTAGGCGAAAAAGAAGATATGAGAAAAAAATGAAGATAAAGAAAAAGATATATGAAATCACTTATCATAATGTCTACCACAGGTAGGACACCGTTGATACTTTTGTTTTCTCACCTGTTGTCCCACTTGTGTAGCAGATTGAAAATATGTCGTCAGGTTTAGGAGGCTGTAGACAAATATAAAATATTTCAGACATCTTTTGTAATCTCATTAAACAATTATATCACATGTCACTCTTCAGTTCCCTAAAAAGCATAAGCCTTCAAGAAACCCATTCCAAGTCTTCCTGTCACGTGCTATCAGCTCAAGTTATTTTCACGACTTTCTGTCACGTGCTATCAGCTCGAGGTTTTTCCATATCTTCATCAGCATTTTGATTTCTCTCTCCAGTTCTTTTTATTTGTACATGTTGTTGATATTTACTGTTGTATAAAGTGAATGTTGGTAGATGTAACGAGATATGGCTGACTGTCAAACATTCTCACACAATGAAGCATAACCACGACGCCTGAACACACTGGGTATAGGTCTAACTTGACACTTTTTAATCAACAATATCTTCAGAACTAGAAAACAGGAAGAGGAAGCTAGCACAAGGGCAAGTAACTATAGATAAGAAACAAAGTAACCATGGAGACATATATACAAACCACCTCATCATCATCATGTGTATTTTGTTTGGGGTCTACCTCGATTTCTCTTATCCTGGGGATTCCAGCACAAGGACGTCTGGTAATGCTATTAATAGGTTTCCTCAATGTGTGTCTTTTCCATCACCTGTGTTTTCTTCTCATCTCCTGTTCCCCTGGCACCTGTCTGGCTCTTGTTATGAACTCTGCATTGGTGATCTTGTCGTACCATTTCAATCACATTATACGCATGTACCCATTTATGACAGTTTTTAAGTATTTAAACCAATAAAACGGTATTTAATCAGTTTTACAAATAACGATTCACAAGAAACAAGGGACGTTTCGGGTTTTACCCTTCATTAGCCTTAAACAGGTGACAAAGACAAGAATGACATATAGGTACTACAAAACTATACGATGATGAGAAATATACAACAAATGGGCGATACAAGCAGATGGAAAAAGTAAACAACACCAGTGATGAGAGAAAAAGAACAATAATAATACAAGAAAATCGTAAAATCTAAAAGAAATACCGAAACAAAAAAGTAAATAATCAAAGAAACGAAAAAAAAGAGAATTAACAAAACTTTAGAACTAGTAAAAGTTCACTCAGCTCGATCCAAAGAATGTGTGAAAGAAAGCAGTAGTATTCCGTCACAGAAATCGCAAGGAAGTGACGTACGATAGCGACAAAACAAAAGATATAAAAAGATACGAAACGAACCAAAACAAAAACATAAGAAGATATGAGATCTAAAAGACAAACGAATAAAGAATGAAAAAGAGAAAAGCTACCAGAATTTATGCAAAATGATGTTGGATATTCAAACCATCGGGAGCTAAAACACCCATTTTAAAAATAAGACGATTCTCCAACGAAAAGCGAGTCTTGTCATTACCGGCACATGAAAGGAGGGCAGTAATGATGGAGTTGTCCGTGTGCAATGAAGATAGTCCTTAAAAAGCAAACCAAACCAATCTTTTTGTGTATGGTGTAGTTTCTGACAACCGGAGTGAGTCATGGACAATTATTAAACAAGTAGTGTAGATGCCACAGAGATATATTGTTACAAATGAATGTTAAAATACCACAGACAGATAAATTGAGTATTGAGGATGTCCTGAAAGAGGCTAATGTGCAAAGAAGCTTATTACTCATATTAGAAGGACACAGGCCACGTTCATTGGGCATGTTATGAGAAGAAGAAAGCTGGAGTATATCGTAACATCCGGAAAGATTAAAGGAAAAAGAGCTAGAGGACAAGAAAGAGAGAATATACAAGACAGTTTGACATCGTGGTATGGAAAGAAGCAAGCAATTGATAAATAATACTGGAGATAGGAAGTTGTGGAAATACATGATTGCCCACGCCACCAGGCAATGTACTTGAAGAGGAATCGTATAGATCGGGGGGGGGGGGGGGGGGGGGGGAGGGGAAGTGGGATGTTATAAATATTTATAGGGGACTTAGTGTACTGACTGAGATCAGCTGTGAAGGTATCTATATCTATTAAGAGTAGTGTATTATAGATAACCTTACTTGCTACCACATATCTATATATCTCAGTCAGAATTATTCTGGAATAGTGTGATGACTACGTTATGTGTCTAGGGTATGTGTATGATGAAGTGTAAGTCATAACAACAACAGACGGATAAACAATTTAATTTATTCCACTACACTTGACAACACTGTGACACTCACATACATATAACACTCTACAAGGATATCTTAAAAGAGTCACTGATAACCTTTCAAATAAATATATGTATTCATTACTGGCATGAATGAATATGTGTCCTGATTCAACTACAAGGGAACCAGGAATCACAATCAATTTAAATTACAAATTATATGTACAGAATTTACCAATATGAATATAGTAGTGACATATATTATTACAAATATCCTATGTGTGTCAGTTGTGTAGTAGTAATATGAGGTAATACTGGTTTTAATTTGTTCAAGCTCTGTTGGTATTTGTCATCATGACTTCAATAGTTTGTCTTTATTGGAACTAGTATTGGCGATGTTCTCAGTTCCTGATATTAAGACAATTAAATTCCCCTCTGAATGTTATTTTTACAAAGTTATTTCAAGATGAGGGGACATAATGTTGAGCTCAGCTGGCCAAATCAGCTTATCTTGCGTGATGGCGGCAGGAAAGGACTCCTCTGCTCGAATTCTCCCCTGGGCTCTGGAGACACCTCACTGATAGCTAAAAAGACCAAGGAGTATGCTGTCCGACTCTGGATTCAGCAAAGCTCTGACCAGGTGCTGCTCAGTACCATCAAGACCACGGTCCCACAATTCATGGAAACAAACACAGATACGTTGATTAGCAATGAATTCTGGCACAAATACTGGCACAAATTCCCATCTGCTTATGTTCCAGGCTTTTATTTTAGCAATAATGTGAGCTGGCTTCAACGCACTGTCGCTTTATCAAGCTTATTTGAACTAGTGGTCTCGAACTAACGGCTGACCTAAGTGATTATATCAGCGAGTCTAGCAATGAGGCCCCGTTTTCGACAAGTGTTTGAAAAAATGTTACCTTTCCCCCCGTCTCCCTAACAATGAAAGATAGTATTTATAGCCCGACCAATCGTGGTTAGCTTTCATTTGTTGCGCTCCAATCAATTTGGAGTTTACATGGTAGGACTATACCAGTAACGCATTAGGTTTGTTTTTAATTCCTACTTATATTAAAAAATTTTTTGAGCCCCAGAAATGATTTCATGCTGTCAGGGGGCTCACGATTTTATTTTGAGTATAAAGAAAATAATTCCTGGACTACGTAACTTTTACATATTCTTCAGCATGCCGTAGGAACCCAAATATTAATTTAAATGGAGCTAACGTGGCTGCATTCAAAACATGTATTTTCTACCCTGTTTCGAAGCATGTGACTGTCTGGGTACTGTTATGTTTTCAACCGAAAAAGCATCTATTGTTATCTTTCCCCATAAGGTTTTTTATGATTTATAAACCTAACTCTGGGATGGGATTATTATTTTATCATCTGTCCGTCTGAAACACTGTTATTTTTCCATTGCTCTTCTCTTTATTAATTTTATTTGTTAGGCTTCATATTTACTTGATAATTTATATATGTGGATTAGAATATTCCACGACAGGGGGGTGTGTCTGTGAGGAGACAAATAAAGAATAGCACCACTGCTCTCTTAAGCATGTCGTAAGAGGCAACTAATATGAAGTTGTCATGTGACTGGCAACCTTCATCTTGTAAATATAACTTGTTACAGAACTCACCGCTGCAGCACCAGATGCTATGACGTAGGCTTTCTCAAGGTGACACCTGCAGTGGTCAATCCATTCTCCACATCAAGCGAGAAAGGAGATGATGAATTCACTAATTATATTCTTCTTAATAATCTTTCAACTCCCTAATGAGCATAGGCCTTCAACAAACTTAAGCCAAGTCTTCCTGGCCCGTGCCATCATCTCAATGTCATTCCATGTCTTCTTCGCGCCCTTCATGTCTGTCTACAATTGTCTTTGTTTTTATTAATTCCTTCACACATTTCAGTTCTGAATTATTCTAAGTCACCTTATTAATTAGGAAGGCAACTCTTTCTGCATTCTGACTGTCTGGCCCCTCTTCAGTTCTATTGTATTATTCTAATACTAACACGTAATCCGTCAATTAATGACGGAAAAGAATTATGGTGTGTGATTTCTAAATCGTTATTTCTCCTGGTTTCAGTTTCTTTCTTTCTATTTCCTTCTACCTTCCAAATTCCACTGAGCAAGTATCAACATATCAGACATTTGAAAATAAAAACGCTTACAAACAGATACCCGAATTAAAGCAAACAAACAAAAACAAACTGTACCTCTGTTGGGCATCGAATGGAAGCAAGCAATATTAATGTACTCTTAGAGTGACTATATAAATATATGTTGTTTAAAAGAAATATCAGAGCACACTGATAAAATCATGATACGGCTGACCAATACATCTCAAAACTTATGCAAGTGGACGTCTGATGGTGTTCGAATAAACATGTATTGTCAGGGGATGTAATTGTTTTCTCTTGCTTGAATTTGGATTGCCTCCCTCAATCATTGGTCTCGATTCCTTCACTACAGACATACCAGTACAATTATTATGTTTTAATTCCTAGCTTCCATTATACTCTTTTTTGCCCCAGGGGGATGGGGGAAGGGGGGGGGGGGGCTCCGAAGAGACAAAGAAATAACAGAACTACTTCACCCTTCAGGCATGTCGTAGAAGGCCACCAATATTAGGTTGTGTATGGCGATGGTAACGTTATCATCTAAAACAGGTTGCCGCAGGATTCACCACTGTAGGAGCATGTGACTTGTGCAGGCTTCCTGAACCGAAAAAGCTACAATGGTGGCCGCATGCCCCATAAGGAGCGAAAATGAAAATTATGATGCTGATTATTATTGTTTTATACATCTGAGTCTGCTGTTCTAATTTAGTATTTATGTTACTACTGAATTTTGGTCTGTTTTTTAATTAGAGTATTTATCAGTTCAGAAATCATTGGATAATATTTGTCTGCATTTCTGTTTCATTGTGTTTATATTTCAGTGTTAACTCTTTGTAGGAAGACTTCCGTAATGTCGTTGACGAAATCCAACCCCAGCACTCTCCAGAGAGCCAGCTATGTAACTACCCCTACGAAACTGTTGACCACCACCTCTTTGAGTGCCCAGCACGCGATGATGTTAGAAAAATGCTCCTTCCTTAACGGCCAGATAAGTGGAACACCTTGTACGGAGAAACAAAAACATGTAGATATCATTACATGACATTGGGCAGAAGGGCAAGAGCCCAAGCGCCGCAACATCAATAACAACAACAACAACAACAACGGAATCCCTAATCTATTGGCTGTATTCGTAGGGGTTTCCCCACTATTTACTATCGCACTTACCGTTGGCTCTTGCGAGTTTGTTTTGCCAATTTCCTGGGAGGAAACAAGAAAAATATTAAATAGGAAAATTAAGGAAAAGACACACGTTTATCTTATCAGACACATAGAGTACAAGGCCATTTACAGATAATTGTAAACACGTCCCCCTTGTCTATAAAAATCAGATGTGTATCAGTAGAAAGTTATATCCCAGTGTTGCACTTCACAACAGTTTCCATTTTCATATGTTAATGTTCACATCATTTCACTGTTTCTTCCCACATAATTTCTTCTTTCATATGTCAGTTTCCATATCATTTCACAGTTTCTTCCCACCTAATTTCTTCTTTCATATGTCAATTTCCACATTATTTCACAGTTTTTTTTCCGACACCATTTCTTTTCTCGTATGATACTTTCACATCACTTCACAGTTATTCTCTAATTAACTTACCCGAACATCAGTTGATCCTGCACGTGTTTTATGTGCAGTGCGCACATCTGTTGATAGTTTCTATACAAGATCAAACCACATTGTTCGAAAGGTCTCTTCTGCTAACTTACTAATAGATCTACAAATATTGTAAAGTATGTATTCATCGTACGCTGGCTTGGTCGTGTCCGCCGCATGGAAGATGGTCGCATCCCGAAAGATATCTTCTACGGACAACTGGCAGATGGCAAAAGAACAGTTGGGCGACCGCTACTGAGATTCAAAGATGTGTGTAAGAGAGACATGAGGGCACTGGACATAAACCCAGCAATCTGAGAGGATGAAGCTACCGGTGGCACCAAGTTGTGATGCTATCTTCGGTGCCACCTCAGATGGGGCGAAAAGAAGCTAACACAACAAGCAGAAGAGAGGAGAAAACATCGAAAGGAACACCAGGAAAATAAGCAGTTGAGAACTGTCACCTCATGGGCGCATTCCCACGGTCAGTCATGACTGAAGGGTCTTTTATAACTATTATTATTATCTATTCATCTATATTAATGAGTTGGGTATATTTTTTCTTGCATGTGGCTGGCAACTTCAGTATGTAAAAGAAATAGGTACATAAACTGCCGCTACAAGAGTAGATAAACGCGTGATGCAGACGTCCTGCAATGGACCAGCCGTGACATATCAATGGTAAAGATTATTAAATCATAAATGTTTATGTAACAATTGATTATATGCTTAGATAAGACGCTGACGATAGATAGGAACAAACTGAGGAAACCTGTTGATAGATAGGAACACACTGAGGACACCTGTTGATAGATAGGAACACACTGAGGAAACCTGTTGATAGATAGGAACACACTGAGGACACCTGTTGATAGATAGGAACACACTGAGGACACCTGTTGATAGATAGGAACACACTGAGGACACCTGTTCATATATAGGAACACACTGAGGACACCTGTTGATAGATAGGAACACACTGAGGACACCTGTTGATAGATAGGAACACACTGAGGACACCTGTTGATAGATAGGAACACACTGAGGACACCTGTTGATAGACAGGAACACACTGAGGACACCTGTTGATAGATAGGAACACACTGAGGACACCTGTTGATAGGAACACACTGAGGACACCTGTTGATAGATTGGAACACACTGAGGACACCTGTTGATAGATAGGAACACACTGAGGACACCTGTTGATAGATAGGAACACACTGAGGACACCTGTTGATAGACAGGAACACACTGAGGACACCTGTTGATAGATAGGAACACACTGAGGACACCTGTTGATAGGAACACACTGAGGACACCTGTTGATAGATTGGAACACACTGAGGACACCTGTTGATAGATAGGAACACACTGAGGACACCTGTTGATAGACAGGAACATACTGAGGACACCTGTTGATAGCATTACAATGCAGTTCTTGTTCAGGAATCACCAGAGTAAAAGCGGTTGAGAGAGATCAAAAACCACATGGAAAAGAGAACTGAAGACTGTGACAATCACTAATCTCAGACTCGGCAGGCCAGGCTTTAGATCCACCAGAGTTTTCACCTTGGATTCTGCGTCACAAACAACTGTCGTGATTTCACCTGAGAGTATGTCAAATTATTAATAAACTTACAGCTACTGCTATTAGAACTGGTGGTACCACTGTTATGTTACTTAATGCAATAATAACATAACAATAACTACTAGAAACTACGACTACTACTACTACCATCAGCACGTGGTTACTACTACCACTAATAATATATACATTTACTTCCAATACTTCAACTATTAACACAAGCAACACAAATAAAACCTTACTTACTTAGTCGTTTCCCTTCTACCGTGAGGTGTAGAGGTTTGGAAGAGAGAGTGCCAGACTATCCTATCGGCTGTCTTCCTCCTGGCCTGGTTCCATTCTAGTCCTCGGTCCTTCAAAGATTGTCTAATGTTGTCCTCCCAGCGGACTCTAGGGGTCTGGATCCCTGGCTCTTTGTTTCCTATGCTTGTCGTGGTAGCCGATTGTTGCGTGCATATTTTGACGCACATATTACAAAAATCGATATGGCTATTTAATATGGAAAAGATATAGACATTCATTCATTTGTGTATGAAAATGCTGTCTATAGTAAAGCTAGATAACTCATGATTGATTTACACTTTTGATCATAGGAGTAATCGTTCTTGATATTGATTCGGCGCATGGATATGACACCCATGTCCGTACTTATTTGTTAGGGCCAGAAAATATATTAATTTGCTTATTATGTTTATGGCCTGAATTCATATGTATTACATATTATTAGTACAAGTAGAATCAGTCCTATATTGTATATTTTTGATGGGTAGGCAGGACTATATTCTTGTTATGCCGCTCTAGCGGAAGTATGAGTTGTCTTGACAAGTCGTGATGAGTTCCGAGGTACCGTTTACAATGGCGGTTACGCATTTTCCAGGGCTGGTACATTCTTCAATAAAAATGATTTATGAAGTGGTTTTTTTCTGTAGGAGATTGTGTCTCTACTAGAGTTTGTGTTAGAGACTCTCCTAATGTACGGTACCATGTATGATTCGGACTCCAGGTAATTCCAGACCCTATTTTTGATGATCTCATGTCGGTTAGACCTAGCTGGAATTTTGTGCTTTGCAACGCTAGGGTCACGTTTGTATCGACGAAGATGACGGGCTTCCATATAGCAGTTATGTCTACGTGAAGTAACTGGATTACTGTAGAACTGTTTGGAGGAACTTTAAGAAATTATTCTTATACATTTCAAATTAACTTTGGCTTATATATATACCCTCCTGTGAGCGAGTGAGCGACCACTCAGGAAGGCGGCCATGTTACATTCCTGTCATCGTATTTTTGAATCACTGTCCAAAGAACGGGGCATGTATCTTACTATTCGGACAGTGGCAAGGAGATCTCAATTTTGATAGAAACCCCTTCCATGGTTTCATAATATGATATAAACTGTGAACATAAAGCAACTTTAGTTACTTACCGAACCGCCTTCACTGACGCGCTTAGTCAGATAGGGGATGCGGCCATTATGTATCATGACATTGGAAGCTATTGATGTACTACCCATTATTTATGAATGTGTCATGACTTGGGATCTACTATGTATGCCTGCAAATTGATGTGTCAACCTGTACCCATGATTTACTCGTTATGTCCCAGTGTGTGCGTCTAAATAAACTGTGTAAACAAAGATTCCAGCAGTCTGCATTGGTGCCTTGTAGACACAAGTGTATGAGTGATTAGATTGGTCAGAACACGAACAGTACACCATTCGCGTTAATCACACTCTACACTTCTACTCCATATATACACCATCCTGCGTCGGTTGAATTGACCAAGTTTAGGGCCTGCTTCCCCTGGAGCCTTAGAGGGAAACTACTGCTTACAGCTGCCTTTGCCTTCCCTAACTCAGGACTAGGGTGAGTTACCCATTTACAGCTGGGTAGACTGGAGCATGCCTGATCTCAACAACTCTGTACACTACAATGGACATATACAGTAGTGACACCACAAACAACATGTTACAGTGATTGATAGTGGAGCTTTACAGAAGATTACACAGCACTCTACAGTGGTGAGCCAGATCCCTGGGTCCAGCCTACGCAGTTTTGTTGTGTTGAGAATCACATTTTACAGTTGCAAGAACATTTGTTTGACCACATCAACACCAGTAGGACAGCTATACAATCAATGTCAGCTTGACCTGTTCTGACAAGTGTAGCAATATCTGGGTCAGCACTTGTTGACATTTGGCACAGTACAGTCAGGATTCTAAACTAGTGATTGTTTATCCTGCTGAAATAGAAGAGCAATGTTGAACTTAAAGTGCAAATTTCATCGTTGGATCTTCTTATGTGCTCAAAAAAAATTGAACAGTGTAACAATTAGAAAGCAAATCTATTACTCAATAAAGTGGTAGTCTAATTTGTTAAAACTGAGCATACAGTACAATACATTACAACTGCAACACATTTCATTATATGATACACACATTGATGATTTATATGTATTTATGTTTATATATTATTTGTTATATGTGTGATTGTTATGTGTTTGCGGGCCTGGATGGGAAGTGACTAGAACAGGAAATACCGAGTGATATTGGTCTTGTTCTGGCGTTCTTTAGGGAGCAATTTCTTTATTGAAATTTGCATGCAACATAGTTTGCAAATATTTGGTTAGTTGTGACGACTGTTTCATATTTGTATTTGTAACATTTTTCTGTTCTTTATTTTTGTTTGATTTGTTTGTATAATTGTAGGTCTCATCTTTCCTTTCATTTCAGTTCTTTACACCCTTATGTTTATACACTGTGGCGTTATTTGTCTTGTTATCTTATTGCAGTTATCATCACAGATTCTGTGATCATTTTTTTTTTTCATTTCTCCTATTTAATTTAATTTGATCTCTGCAAATGTTTTCAGATTGTCTTTTCTTGTTTGTCCTTTGTAATGTCTTTAGTTGACATATGACATAGGAGGTATAGTTGAATACACTTATATTATAGTACAGATCAGTACTTTATGATTATTATTGTTATAAAACAAAGTGTACAAGACCTTTATAAGGCTTGTCTCCCAAAGTGATTGGTATAGGAAATATTATTTTCCACAGGTACTCAAGTGATCATTGATTACATTAAGGTATACAAGACCTTTATAAGGCTTGTCTCCCACAGTATTTGAGATATACAGTTATTATTTTCCACAGGTACTCAAGTTATCATTGGTTATATGATAAACAAAATAACCATACAAGTTTTTCACTAAGACTACTAAGTCTATAAAATCTCTTGATAATAAGCAATGCTCGCTCCCCTAGAGAACAATGGACTGTCTCTCAGGCTGAAGAAGCAAGAGCTGTAGGAAGAGAAGAAGCTGATGCTTGCTGTTGAGAACTAAAGAAATTGCAGATCGCACTGAGGAAAGGAGACCCCTTTCTGCCTCCAATGCAGAACAAAGAAATCTAGACGCAGCTGCAGAACAAGAAAAGCTCCCATAGCTAGAGAGGCAAAGATCCCTTAGAAAATCAATAAGCTGATCCACATGCTGCCTAGAACTTAAGAAATCCTCCCCGATGACAAGTGGATGGAAAATGATTCATCCCCCTCCAGCACAGTGGTTAAATTAGAACCTGCTTTGCAGAACAAGGTCAAGTACCAGCGTTCAACTCTGTCCATTGCATGATACAGAAATCCTTGGCAGATTCCTAGCATTTGAACGTAAAAATCTTGTCGAAGCTGCTACATTCCCTCCCTCCCTAAATCTTCCTCCAGTATTCTACCTCCCAGTTGTCTGAAAACTAAAATTGCTCGCTGCGGCACTCTCTGAGTAAGAAATTATAGCTGCCATGAAGAGCCAAGGAATAGATTATGATGCTGTTAGGGCACCCCTCCTTTGATAGAGAGAAAAGCACCTAAGAGAACCATAGTTTCGTCATTTGTTAGAAATTAAAAGAGATCCTGAGGTATGTGTAAAATGTTAATCAGGAATCCTTGGTCGCTCAAACACTCACGAATCCCTGTACTAGGTCACAGGTACCCAGCGATTAAAACGCATTACCAATTGACAGAGAAAAACATTTGTTGTCTTACGATTATTGCTAAGGGCTTGGTCCGATCTCTCTAAAATAAACATAATCCCAGTATGTTCTAACATGATCTGTAAAATCCTAATACATCCGCCAAATAAGTATATTCGTGTTGATTGAAGTATAGCCACGGCACACCCTAATTATGATGCTCTTAGGGCACTTTGATAAAGAGATAACACTGTCTGAAGAAGAGTTTATCGTCCTTTTGCTTAAAACAATGAGACCGAGGTAGGTGTGATAATGCGCAGACTGTCATCTCACAAATTCACGAATGAGCTATTTTCACACGATGGATGAACTTAGAGAAAAAACAGAGAAAGTTGGAATAATGATCAACACTTACGGATATATTACCAAGAACAAGCAGAGTTTCATGGTCTTCTGAAGAACTAGAAAAGCATTCCTAGAGTTCTTACATGAGCTGATAGTCACTCGTACACGCGAGGGTAACCCATAAATTTAGACTTCCTATGTTGAGGGATTAGCTATATGAAACGGCACCCCCTGTGCATGATGGATAGAAACGAACCTAATATTAAACATAGAGTATGCTCAGTTTTTTGCTGATCGTGCAACAGATTATGATCATGAATATTATGATTCAAACACAAATAGGTAATACCAGAGGAAATAATAATTATGAGAGACAAGGTCATAATCCCCCCAAATCACCAATCACACGCAATTCAAAAGATATCAAGATAACCACGTAAATCCAGAGTTCCCAAAAACTTCGAAACACTGGAAGTTTCCTCTGATCAGCGTCCCCTCTTTTATATCACGCTAATGGTGCCCAAAATCTTACGCAATAGTGGACTAATTAAATTAAGTAATTCTTTCGAGAACTACCCCTGGGGGAGTTGCCTCATGGAGTGTCTCGACTAAATGCGAAAACGATCAGCTTCAAGGGGAGATCAATCATAATGAGTTTCATATCTTTAAACGCGTGCGGTCACCCCCGCAATTATAAGACCAGTGCGGGGACAATCGCGCAAATGGAAGGTGTGTGCACAAAGAGTAGTCAATAGGGCCTAAGTTAATGTACTGGGGGGGAGGAGACCTGTAGAGCGCAATATAACTTTTCGAGGTAGATCGGGGGCACGACCACGCGTCAGACAATGGAGTCAATCCACTGCTATTACATCAGGCACTAAAAAACTGTTGCATAACAGGAGCTACCAGGCAAGTATAGAGTGTCAAATATGCAGTAACAATTACTGGTGGCGAATAGTTGTGTAACGAGCCAAAAATACACCGAGGTAGCCAAAAAAAACTGCAAAACAAAAAAAAACTGCTACATCTAATCTAAACAAGTGGGAACCCTAATACGGTTGGGGTATGGGGGGTGGGGTGGATGGTTGTGGGTGGCTAAAAAAAAAAAATCTATTATGGTTCTTAAATCAATAAAACCCAGGAGTAGCCCCCCCTAAAAAAAAACATAAAAATGACATAACCAACGATTTCATAAAAAAAAAAAAATAACAAACACCTTTCCTCCCCCCAAAAACATTCGAAAGCCATACATCACCCCTGGACAAAAAAAAAAAAAAAAAGTACATATAAACCAAATTTTTTCCCGTGGATAGCGAGGCTATTCACCCAATGGCCAAAAAAAGCAAGCTAATGGGCAATCCAACCCAAAATATTTTATATATCCCCCTAGAAAACTAACCCTAACAAATCTGCTAAATCACCACTAACTAAAAAAAACCCACAAAAAAAAAAAAGATAATTAACCTCAAGCTCTTAACCGCTCCATCCCACAAATACCATAACCTCTCCCATTCTGAAGACTAAAACCCGCGTGGAAAAAAACCAAATAAAATATTGGTAAAATACCTAACTGAAACCTTATCAAACAGCAAAAAAGCCCGTGAACTACTCCAAAACCGAAATAAGACCTCTGGGCAAAACAAAAAGGTAGAATAAAAGCTTATAATAATAAAACAAACTAAATCCTGTTCCCTAAACTCTAACCGCGAATGAAACCATAAAAAAATTACAAATAAAAATAAAAACAAAAATAAAAAAATAATAAAAACACTCCTAAACAAAGGTACCTCCTAATAATAAGGCAGCTAACCTCCAGCGCAAAACGCCCTCCAACAATAAAAAAAAAAAATAAAAATACGACTAAAACATTCACTTGTGTAGCACCCCGTAAAATAAATAAACCCCAAAATATAAAAATAATGACCACCCCCTAAAAAAAAAAAAATATAAGCAAAAACCTACTCCCCCCAAATAAATATATAAATACCTTAGACAACCTAACAACCCCACCGGCCAAATCTCAGAGCACTTCTACGCCACCCAACACAATACAACAATATATAAATATATTACAGAACAAAGCACATTTTAATGAAAATAAATTATCACGCTAAAATACCCAATAAATTGTTTTAATAATAAATGAATGCCTAGGAACATTATTAAAATTATTAATATATAAAATTTAAATATTTTTTTTTTTTTAAAACACCGCACGCAATATTTTTTTTGAGGTATTAATAAAAAATTCCTTATTTAAAAACTTCTTTTAAATAATATTATAAATTTCAAATCTAATAATACCAAACACGACTAAATAAAGCCCCATAGCCATTTTTCTCTTTATATCCCCTGGGTACCCCCCCACCCCTCAAAAACTAACTAAATAATAGATTTTTCCATAATTATGTTTAGATGGAAAATAATTAGGTTTTTCTTTCTTTATCTCCCATATTTTTTTTTCTAAATTTTTTTTCAACGCCATGTACCCAAAGCCTATGAGATCCCCTGCTCTCTTCCCCAAAAATTTTATATTTCTCCCAATTTCTAAAAAAAACTACACCCCAAAATAATATAAAATATATTAACGGACGCCCGCAAAAATCCCCATTAGCATTTAATATTATACCCATTTAATATAATGTAAAACACAAATATATCAATAAATTATAACCAAACTATAGGTCCACCCCACTCACATACAAAACTACCTAGTAGCAACAATCTTCCCAACAACACCCAACCCAAAAAATCCGTCCAATCCCCAACACAACACCAGCACCATTTCCGCCCAATTCCAACAATAATCACCCCCAAAAACCCCACCATTTAAATCCCCCCCCACCGCACACCAAAACTCCACCCCATAACCCCACCCCCCAATATCTACCACACTCACCTCACCCCCACCCCATTATCCAACACACAATTCCTCCCGCATCCCCGACCCTTACCCCACAAACCCACCCCCCCCCCTCACCCCCCCTCCCCCCTACACCTTTCCCATCCCCTATCAAATGCCCATCTAACTAAAATTACCTTCGGATAAACCCCCCACCCCCCCCCAAAAATCCCATAGCCGCCCCCCCCCCTCCAAACCCTAAATCACCACCAATTATCCCCAAAAACAAAACCTACGCACTAATTCAAAAATATCCCCCCCCAATAACTTATATCCCCACAAGATATAATACCCCCCCCCAAGCCCTATTAAAAATCCATTACCACCCCTTACAACAAAACATCCCGCCCCACAACTTTACACCCACAAAACATCCCAAAAAACCCATATATCGACACACATTCACAAATACCCCCCCCACACCCTATCCACCCCCCCCCTAATTAAATTCCAATAAGTTTACCCACAATTTCCCCCAAAAATTCACTCAATCCCCCTACCAACATATTCCCAACCCCCCCCCCTCCCAATCTGTGGTCATTCGCCCAATTACCCCCGCCAAACCAATTCCACGACTAAATACCCCCCACACCCAAATATAATTCGCTCCAACCATTTCAACCACCCAACCACCCCAACCCCCTCACAAACAAAACCATCAAAGATAACCCCCCCAGACAAATACCACAAACACCAACCCCCCCAAACCCACCAAAAACACCCACCCCCCCCCCCCACCACCCCCCCCCACCACCAAACCCCCCCCCACCCCAACCACCCCCCCCCCACCACCCCCCCCCCCCCCCCCCCCCAAAACCCCCCCCCCCCCCCCCACCAACTACAACAACCCAAACCCCCCCCCCCCCAAACCACAATCACAACCCCCCCCCCACTCACACACCCACCCGACCCCACCCCCCACCCCAAACCCCCCCAACCCCCCCACAAAATCCCCCCCCTACCCCCCTCATCCCCCAAACCCCCCCCCCCAGTCCCCCAACCACCAAACCCCCACGTACCCCCCCCACAACCCAAATATACCAACCACCCCAGCCCCCACAACACACCCACCCCCCCACCCAAACCCCCAACCACCCCCAACACCCCCCCACCCCCCCCACAAAGAAAATTTTCCACAAAACCCACCCCCCAAACACCAACCCACACCCACAACCCAACCCCACAACATACCACCCCCACCCCCCACCCACCCACCCACCACAATGAGGACCCCACCTACCAACCTATACAACAACCCCAACAAAACACCACATACCAAAATTGTAACGTAACAACCCCCCACCCCAAAACACCCCAACCCACCCCCCCAACCCCACAAACCCACCCCCCCACGACACCCCCCACCCCCACCCCCCCACCACTCCAACCCCACCAAACACACCCATTCTATGGCCACTATAAACTAATATCCCCACAACACCCCAACCACCCCCCCCCCCCCCACACAACCCAACTACCACAACCCCCCCCACCCCCACTCTCCTGATCTAAACCCCCCCACATCCCCCCAAACACCCCAAACCCCCCACCCAATTCAACCCCAAAACCCCCCCCCCCCACCCGGAACAATCAAACAATACAAAAACCCCCCACCACACCCCCTATCCGCACCTAACAAACCAACCCCCCCCAACCCCAACCGGGCTGTAAATACCACCCACCCCAAACCCACCAAAACACAAACCCCAACCCCCAAACCCCCCAATGTACCCAACAAAACAACACAAAAACCCACAAACTTACCCCAAAACTTAACCCCCCCAACCCACAATACCCCCACCCAATGCAACCCAATCCCAATACCCCCTAAATGTCCAACCCCACCCCCCCACCACCCACCCCCCCCCCCACCACCCCCCCCCACCCCCCCCCCCCCCCTCACCCCCCCCCCCCCACCCCCCACCCCCAACCCCACCCACAAAACCACACCCATACCCACCCCCCCCCAACAAACCCCCAATAGATCTAATCACCCCCCCCCCACCCACACCCCCCACACCCCACCCCAAAACCAACCCCCCCCCACACCCCAAACCCCAAAATTAACCCCACCCCCACCCCCACCCCCCCCCCCCCCCCCACCCCAACCCCAACCCCAACCCTAACCCTAACCCCAACCCCAACCCCAACCCCAACCCCAACCCCACCCCCAACCCCCACCCAAACCCAAACCCCCCCCCACCCCCCCCCCAACCCCCCCCCCCCCCCCCCCCAACTCAAACCCCCCCCCCTACCACACCCCCCCCCCCCCCCCCCACCCCCAACCCCCCACCCCCCACAACCCCCCCCCAAACCCCCCCCCCCCCCCCCCAGACCCCCCAACCCCCAACCCCCACCCACCCCAACCCACACCCCCCAACCTCCCCCCCGACACCCACCCTCCCCACCCCACAACACCCCCCCCCCCCCCCCACACCCCCACCAAAACCCCCCCCACCACCCCAAAAGCTGCGAACCCACAAAAACACCCAACCACACCCCGAAACACCAAGAACACCCCCCTGGTCGACACACAAAATACGAATGCGTACACCAAAGGGGGGAAACCCCCCCCCCCCCCGGTAAACTGAGAATTAAAATTAAGCGCTCGCATGATAACCCCCAATAACAACCGAGTGTCTCATTTCCCTTACCCATCGGCCCCCCCTACTCGTAAAACCCAGGAAAGTCACCACTAGAAAATACAAACGGGCCTAAAGTCCCCCCCTCCACTTAAACCTTGAGTTTGTGATTAGAATTGGTCCTCCGAGGTCCCCGCCCATCGACTCCCACTCGGCAGTTCCCCACCCACTGGACACTATTATTTGATTGGAGTTGGAATAATAAATTATATTAGCTAATACAGTAGTATTGGACGATTTCATTCAGATCTGTCCTCGCATTAGTCACCTCTTCTTCTTTAAGAAAATCCCTCCTACTGTTTTTATACTATACGGTGTTCACTTACAGAAATCCACCAACTGCTATTCCCACGTATTCGATAAGGACCACCTTCCTCAAGAACTATTTTATTATTTCTAAGCGTCCACCGCCCACAAACACCACCGCTAGTCATGGCCTTCCTAAGGATAATATTTGAATTCCAGCATAAAACATATAGCCACCGGATTGGAGTACCACACTAATGCATGTACATTACTCCCAACTCATGCATTTCTGTCGATGTAATAGCAACGTTTCTCTGGCAAATTAAATGCCGCGCAGAGAAAGAATTAAACTCGGTCCCTAGACCGTGCCAATTACCATGGCTATGGTTTGGTCAATCCTTAAACTGCAAAGATTTCTTCTTGGCGCGCATTTCATCAATCAATGGAAACTGACCAGAAAGCTCTTACGGCTATTCAGAGTAAAAATCTGAAAAGCGCGAGATCAACGCGATACGCGATAGCTCTGCAGCCATTTCATTTTTCGGTGCGAGCTATCCGTGGGTCAGAAAATGTGATGGCAGATATTTTGTCTAGATGCCCACATGATTCACAACTGTTAAATTATATACCTAACTTTGGATACAGTTGTTGTTCCTATGTTGAAATGTGTCACACATAGTAAAAGTATCATATATTGATTGTAACACTACTTAGCGGTTCATTGATTATTTTATTCACCGCTGATCTTTTCAATGTTTTTTTTTTTCGTCTTTGATGATCATGATGTTAAGATATCTTTAGATGAAAATTTATGTATAAACTAAAATACAAATTTGTGTCATTGCTAATCTTGTAGTATGGCGTTGGTGACACCTCTCTGGAAATATTTATACTTAGAGAAGTATTTTCTCTAAGGTCATAAAACTTATGCTTATCATCTGCGCATTGTTATTGGTGCGTTGTGAGCCTATTGTATGTTGCTCCTAGATGTATTTCCAAAAAAAATGTATCATTTTTTTTTCCCGAGGGGTGTGGTAATCTGTTGCGTGCATATTTTGACGCACATATTACAAAAATCGATATGGCTATTTAATATGGAAAAGATATAGACATTCATTCATTTGTGTATGAAAATGCTGTCTATAGTAAAGCTAGATAACTCATGATTGTTTTACACTTTTGATCATAGGAGTAATCGTTCTTGATATTGATTCGGCGCATGGATATGACACCCATGTCCGTACTTATTTGTTAGGGCCAGAAAATATATTAATTTGCTTATTATGTTTATGGCCTGAATTCATATGTATTACATATTATTAGTACAAGTAGAATCAGTCCTATATTGTATATTTTTTGATGGGTAGGCAGGACTATATTCTTGTTATGCCGCTCTAGCGGAAGTATGAGTTGTCTTGACAAGTCGTGATGAGTTCCGAGTACCGTTTACAATGGCGGTTACGCATTTTCCAGGGCTGGTACATTCTTCAATAAAAATGATTTATGAAGTGGTTTTCTTCTGTAGGAGATTGTGTCTCTACTAGAGTTTGTGTTAGAGACTCTCCTAATGTACGGTACCATGTATGATTCGGACTCCAGGTAATTCCAGACCCTATTTTTGATGATCTCATGTCGGTTAGACCTAGCTGGAATTTTGTGCTTTGCAACGCTAGGGTCACGTTTGTATCGACGAAGATGACGGGCTTCCATATAGCAGTTATGTCTACGTGAAGTAACTGGATTACTGTAGAACTGTTTGGAGGAAACTTTAAAGAAATTATTCTTATACATTTCAAATTAACTTTGGCTTATATATATACCCTCCTGTGAGCGAGTGAGCGACCACTCAGGAAGGCGGCCATGTTACATTCCTGTCATCGTATTTTTTGAATCACTGTCCAAAGAACGGGGCATGTATCTTACTATTCGGACAGTGGCAAGGAGATCTCAATTTGATAGAAACCCCTTCCATGGTTTCATAATATGATATAAACTGTGAACATAAAGCAACTTTAGTTACTTACCGATCCGCCTTCACTGACGCGCTTAGTCAGATAGGGGATGCGGCCATTATGTATCATGACATTGGAAGCTATTGATGTACTACCCATTATTTATGAATGTGTCATGACTTGGGATCTACTATGTATGCCTGCAAATTGATGTGTCAACCTGTACCCATGATTTACTCGTTATGTCCCAGTGTGTGCGTCTAAATAAACTGTGTAAACAAAGATTCCAGCAGTCTGCATTGGTGCCTTGTAGACACAAGTGTATGAGTGATTAGATTGGTCAGAACACGAACAGTACACCATTCGCGTTAATCACACTCTACACTTCTACTCCATATATACACCATCCTGCGTCGGTTGAATTGACCAAGTTTAGGGCCTGCTTCCCCTGGAGCCTTAGAGGGAAACTACTGCTTACAGCTGCCTTTGCCTTCCCTAACTCAGGACTAGGGTGAGTTACCCATTTACAGCTGGGTAGACTGGAGCATGCCTGATCTCAACAACTCTGTACACTACAATGGACATATACAGTAGTGACACCACAAACAACATGTTACAGTGATTGATTGTGGAGCTTTACAGAAGATTACACAGCACTCTACACCGATCTTCTCCCATTCTGCAGACATGGCCAAACCATCTTAGTTGGGACTGTTCTACTTGGGTCTGCAGGGGGTGGGATTTTAGGCCTTGGCGTATCGTCTGGTTGCGGACCATGTCTCTTCTTGTTACTTCAACCACCTTCCTCAGATACCTCATTTCTGAGGTTTGGATCTGGCTTTTGTGGGTTGGGGTCATTGCCCATGACTCGCATCCATATGTCAAGACTGGGACATAGGTGGAGCAGTTTACAGCCATCTTCGTTTTCTTACCAACCTCTCTCTCTTGCTAAGGAATCCTCGATTTATGGCCTGAAAAGTCTCCCAGCTGCTGCTTTTCGAGTGGCCAACTCTTCTCTGATGCCTCCCTTTCGGTCTATAATAGCTCCGAGGTATTTAAAGTGGTCCACCTGCTCCAGGACCTGTTCTCCCAGCTTAATCTGATGTACTCTTTCTTCTCGTGATATCAACATGGATTTTGTTTTAGAGCTGCTTATGACATCCCTCTCTTCTCCAGCTCTTCCTTCCAGACTTGCAAGTTGCATTGGAGATGTGCCTCTGATTTAGCAAGCAGGACAACATCATCAGCAAATTCCGAGCTCTGAAATGCAGACCTGTCTCATCTTCCAGTACCCCACTGAATACTTTCTTGTTCTCTCCTTACATGCCTTGATGACATCGTCCATGAGTGTGACGGATAGGATGAAAATAGAAGCTACCCTTTAATAGAAGTACCCTTGAATATCATCGGGGGCCCTGAATTTTGTGTGTAATTAAATTGCCAACGTGGAATCCCCACGCGTGCTAATTAGTATGCACTATCACACGGGGAATCCCACCACGTTTGCTGATTAGTATGCATCATTTCTACGTGGATTTTTCCTACGCGGTATAATTAGTATGCAATAGTTATCTTGCGGACAGCCAGGACATCGCTATGTCTTTAATTTTAGTTTAGCCACGCCTACTGTTTATCTCTAGAGCTATGTTCTTTTTCTGCCACCCCTTCACCCCTTCAAGAAGGCGTCCAAGAGGAAATTAATATTAGACAAACATAAAGGTATGTTTTCAGGCACTCGTAAGAAATACTGTATACTTCCGGTGTTATCTTGTGTTTCACACTGATGACTAGTCAGTAAAGCATCCTTTTTTGGGGATGCCTAGCTGGCCGTGGGGTCAGTGTGATTCGCTTGTATAGCTAGGCGGAGTTGTCGTACGGAAGGTACGGGGTTCGAACCCTGGGTAAGCCACTCACGTCTGTTGTTTTTCTGTTGTCCAAGTGTTCTACTTCTTTATTTCTTACGAGTGCCTGAAAACATACCTTTATGTTTGTCTAATATTAATTTACTGTTTACAGGCCTCGGGTTTCCCTTCCTTATGTGTTATTAACGTCCAAGAGGAAAAGAAAGCGGTCAGTAACAAAGACTGTGTAGTCTCTAAGAACGAAGCAGAGTTTTTCACACCTACGGTTGACATGTTTAAGCGAACCGACCAAGAGGATTAGTAATCGCTGCCGGACGAAGGAGATACGGGGACTAGTAGCGGTATCGAGAGCTTTGTCTAGCGGCCCTAAACGAGAGAGTTCCCTGGAATCAAATAAGGTGAGAAACTTCGCATGTCGCTACTATCTTTAATTTACTAACTATATATTGGTACCACTGGAAAATGCAGTTATCATTCGTGGCCAGAGAGTTGAAGGAGTACCTAGCTTATATGAGAATCTTACAAGATTTCTTTTGGAGTCTTCTATATTGAAAGTCTGAATTCAATTCTATGTGCTGCGGTAAAAATTAGTCTTGAGTGATCTAGTGGTTTAGATTCTTCATTTATTTCACTGGATTTTTGTGATTAATTTAAACCTATTAAATAAACATATAGCAAAGTTCTCCAGATGTAAATCGAAGATGTAACTATCCGTTATTTCCCGAGATAATAGATGTGAAACATAATTATTAAACGCTAGGCTATCGTAATTGTTAATAACCTTATATTTCTATTTCATCTTGCGTAAATTTTGAGTAACTAACTGTTCATAGCTAGTGTCAATTAAAACGATACATTAGCTAGTCACTCTTGTAGTCCTTTTAATATAAATAATTAAATACCGGAGTGATTTTACAGGTCTTATATAAAACGCGGGTGTAAGATTTTATTATAGTAGGATTACCATTTTTATATATTCTCTTTTATACAGGTGGTCATACCTTGCGATCCAACGGTTTTTATTTATATAGAGAGTCATGTTCAGATGGCTTATGGCATCCCAAATTATATGTTCATAAACATACAAAAACATTTGACAATACAAAATCTGAGGTTCGAGACCCTTCTCAACCCACGAGAGTGGTTGAATAACCAGAACGGTCAATTAGTCAATTGTGTTCTAATATTAAACTGGAACGGGGCTATGCCAGAAGATTTTTCTATATTAAATCATATAAAGTTCCCTGGCCTGATGAGGCAGAACTTACAGCACAAATTTATTTAATCAAAACCCATATGACAGTAAACAGTGTTCTTAACACCAACTATACAGAGAACAGTTTCAGCTATTCATTCAGAAAACAGGCTGGGAGTAACATTCCGATGTATGATAATATCTTCACAATTTCACTACGACAGAAACCTAGAGAGAAAATCTTATCACCCCCCCCCCCCCCCCCCCCCCCCCCCCCCCCCACCCCCCCCCCCCCCCCCCCCCCCCCACCCCCCCCCAATACCTGCAGTGCGAAAGAGGAATAACCCCATCCAGGAAAATTATAATCAACGCACTACTTCAGCGAAATCTCCGAGAGAAAATAGCAGTTGTCTAGACGGAGTTTCTGGGGCTGAATTGGACAAATAACAGTACATATCATAATATTAAATCCACTGTGTATGATTAAATTCCACGGATGTATGCAGTGTCGGCAGAGGGTAAGTTAGAATGGTCGTGAGCTCACGGAATGAATGTAGAGCGTGAAACGGAACGAAAGAATTTATTTTCTTAATGTTACTACTTATATAACACCTTCTCTGTTATCTATCTCTCACTAAGTCTGAAGACCCACGGGATAGTTAAACCAAGGACATACCTTTTACCCGTCCTGCCTACTCCCCAATCTCATGGGTAAATCATTAGTTTGATCTTTTGGGTAAACAACCTCGGTTTGGATCATTACTAGTTTTCCCATATCAGAGGGAGGGTCTATGAGAGTATATATATATATAGTTTTCTCTTTCTTCTTATGTAACAATAATTCACTTTGATGTAATGATAATGATGTAATTTATGTTGTGATCTATTTTCTTCTAAAGATATAGTAAACCTACTACATATCCTTAAAGCTATTGGTGTCGGTCAAAACCCTCCCCTGATATATATTTATCTGTGAACCCCATAGTTTACCTGTTCGTTTCTACTTCTTCTTCTTCTTCTTTGATCCTTAGCCACCGACCGTCAAATCAGTCAGTGGCCATTACGCCTGGTGGCGTCTTGTAGGGCAACAACAAATTGATTCCACTTTGCTCGGTCGGCGGCCATCCTTCGTACAGTGCCCCAACTCTGGTTCGTTCTTTGCATCTCAGCCTCCACAGTCCTCCACCAAGTTGTTTTTTAGCGGCCTCTCTTTCGTTTTCCTTCAGGGGTCCACAGCATAGCTGTTCTTGTGATGGCATCGGGGTCTCTTCTGAGGACATGGCCAACCCAGCTCCAGCGTCTGCCAGCTATGATGGTGTGCATGTCTTCTTGCTTGCTCTGAGTAAGCAGATCTTGGTTGGTGATGATACGTATGTACGTATTTATGTCACAAAATTGTTTGTGTGTGCGTACGAGAGGATAGTGTATTTAAATCAATATCTAGTGAGAAAATACGTCTCCATTAAAGTGTGTCGTACTAGATAGGTTGGGTGGAGCAATTACTCAACCCAAGACAGTATTTTTTTCCTACACCTGTACTCCTCGTAAACATGACTATTTCTCACACCTTTCTCTCACATAGCTCTCACCATCTCACCTCTGCTCGATCGGGACCATAAAAATATAAGGCCTATCTATAAAACTTACGACAATGAGGAGTATGAAAAGATAAGGTGACAGGATATCACCTTGTCTTACACCAGTGGTGGTCCTGAACTCTTCTGACTTATAGTTTGCTGTCCTCACATAATTTCTGCAAGACTTGTAGAAGCTCTATATAGCATGAATCAGAGGTGCTGGAATGTTCTTCCTTGCCAAACAGTCCCAAAGTTTACTCCAGGGGACCCTGTCAAACGCCTTTTCCAGATCTATGAAACAAAAATGGATCTCACTCTTATACTCAAGGGCCTTTTCACTCAGCTGTCTGAGTGTGAAGATTAGGTCTTGAGTACTTTGGTTTGCTCGGAATCCGCACTGGACTTCATCCAATTGTGGCTCAGCTAGGCATCGGAGTCTCTGCTCTAGGATTCTAGAGTAGATTTTACCAGGGACACTGAGAAGGGATATGCCTCTGTGGTTTCCACATTGTCGATTGTCACCCTTTTTGAAAATCGGTGTTATGATAGCAATCTCCCAATCCTTTGGTATGGCCTTGTTGCACCACGATGCCTGCAGGACCCTTAAGAGTAATAGGTCGCCTGATGCTCCCATGTACTTAACCATTTCTTGTGTTATACCATCATGCCCTGCTGCTTTGACCATCTTGATTTTCTCCAGTGCTGCCTTCAGTTCTTCCATCTTTATGTCATCTTCACCACCATTGGTGTCCTCTTCTGTGCTAGTGGTTATCATTTCTGATGCTTGACTTTGCTCACCATCAAGGAGTTCTGAGAAATATTCTTTCCATCTTTCCATTACTTCCTTCGGGGCAGTAAGCAATTTGCCTTGCTTGTCCTTTATAAATTTGAGAGGGCATTGTTTTTCCTTCCTCATGTTCTTTAGGGTCTTATAGAAAAAAAGGTCAATTTCTGTTTTTTGCCATTTTTTTCATTGTAGGAGCCTAGCATAGTGGTTCTGGCTTCCTAGCGCTTCTTGGTTCGATAGATGAGGCTGAAAATATTTTTAGGCCAAAACAATCGGGCTTCCTCCTTCAGCCCCAAAAAATGGGTAACCAAAGCTACTTCTGGAAGGTTAAGGCGGCCGGCGTTTGCCACAATTCTTTTCGTAGTGTCTTATGGGCCTAACAACATATTCAATATTCTTTGGGCGTGTAACGGTTTTTAGCCCTTTTTTTTTTTTTTTTTTTTTTTTGCGCATCTTTTTCTAGCTTTTCTCCAAATTCTTCCCAGGACTTCTGTTTTGCTGCTAGCACCTTGTTCTTTGCTTCTGTTCTCAGTGTCACATATTCTCTATATTTCTCTATTTGTCCTGGTGTGTTTTTAGCTCCTAAGTATTGTTTCCATGCCATTTTCTTCTCTCTTATTTTCTCTTTGACTTCCTCTGTCCACCAAGGTGTCCTCTTTCTCTTGTTCCCAAGTCGGACTTCACCACACGCTTCTGCAGCAGCTATCTTTATGATATCCTTGAATTTAAGCCAGAGGGTTTCCAAGTCATCAGGTTGTTCTTCTGTGTTTCTCACCGCTGTAGCAATAAGCCCCTGATATCTGGTCTTAATTTCTGGCTCTCTCAGCTTGTAGGTCTTAATGCTGATTTCTCCCATTCGTTTACTTTGTTTCTTGCGTGATGTTGGGCAGTTCCTAGGCTGTGAAACTCTTTCAGTTGTTCTTTTGATTGTAAGCAGGTAGTGATCACTTCCACTCTCTGGCCCCCTCCAGACTCTAGCATCCCGGACATATTTGAATGAGCTCCTCCTAACTATGGCATAGTCGATCACTGACTTCTCATTCTTTGTTGGTTCACATCTAGTGTATGCATGTATGCGCTTATGGGGGAACTTTGTGTTTGTAATGATCAGATTCTGCTCACTGCAGAATCTAAGGAGTCGCTTTCCATTGTCATTGAGAGTATCTTCTCCATATCTTCCGATAACTCCATCCCATCTAGCATGGTCATTTCCAACTCTGGCATTGAAATCCCCGAGCATGATAATTTCATCTAGGCAGTCATCCACTGTCTTTTGAAGCAGCTCGAAGAATTTTACCTTGACCTCTGCTCTCTCATCCTCATTTGGCCCATACACTATGACCAGGTTGACTATGGTTTCTCCTTCTTTTAGTTCTACAACCATAATGCGCTCCGAGACAAATTACCATCCCTTGATACTATCTTTTTGGTTTTTGGTCACAATGCAACCCACGCCCCCTTTAGCTCTTTCAGATGTGGGTACATCACTGTAGAGCAGCGTGTCGCCATAGAGATCCATGACTCCTTGTCCCTTTTTCTTCGTTTCCGTTATAGCCAGGATTTCTAGTTTTGCTTTCCTCATCTCTTCCACCAGCTCCTCTTCTTTCCCATGTATACTTCTTGTTTCCAAGTTCCATAAGTCGTAGTCCGTAGTCCGTTCCAGTTCGTCGCCTTTAGAATCAGTCCGGTTTTCTCTCTTGTAGTTCGCAAATCGTGATTTAAAGCAAACAGGTGATTGGCCTGTTGTGCCTTTGCATGGTGGAGGGGCTGCCTCCTTACGGCCTCCACAAATAAAACCTACTAGAGTTATTGTTACTGTTTAACCATTCTGTATACTAAGTGTCTTTTTTTCTTGACAGCGGGGAATTTTTCTGCACCAACAAGCATGTATACCAGTCATAAATGACGGGGGAAGAATTAAAGCCAACATCTTAAACTTTCAACATCTGTAGCGCACTTAGAAGACTGAGAAATCTGAATATGTGAATGAGTGTAATTTGACTAATTACTTAACAGCTCTTTAACCACAACATTTTTAGTAAATGTACGGTTATCTTTTAAATGTTTGCCTTCATAGCCCGTGTCCTAAATATATACTTTAAGACTGTCTGGGTTCCTTACACGCGTGACAGTTGCGTCAAGTTGACCATGACTAACGACTGCATCTGGTAGGTATACACCTATATGATAAAATGGTTGTTCCTGTAACTCGTTGATTGTTTTGGCAAGACTTAAAATCACGGTAAATTGGCGACGTCTCAAGGTGACAGGAAGGCTTGTATTGTTTGACTCTAAACTGATGCGTGGAATGAAAACGCGTCCATCTTAATTACAGCCTGTTATGATTCTTTTTAAACAAATTTAGTCCTCTGTCTTTAGTTTTAACAGGATGTCAAAGTTATTAAAAAAAAAGATATTGGGTGGCTCTTTTATTATGAATATAAATTTGTAAACGCCTCTGTCATTTCTTGACAGGTTACTTTGGAAGAGATCAGTGAAATCGAATAAAGCAAATTATTGGGCCCTATATGGGATGATTATAATAGGTACTTAAGATAACGTTCACTCAAAGCACAGTACAATGCTCATCAATTCTGTATTTTTCCGAAAAGCTGATGTTAATATTTCTAACACACTGAACAATGTATCATGACAAGATTGAAAGACATGCCTCTTCTTTTAATGGGTGTTCAGCTTAGTTTTTGCCGCTCAGTGTGCACCGTTTCGGTGTTTTCCCGAAACGTTTGTGAGATTTTTCATTGTTGGTTACAAACATTTCATTAAGAAAACTCTATTTGTGGGGATTGTATGATCTTTCAGTTCGCTTTTGTTAATTCCATTCTCTCTTATACTGTTATTTTGTGTACCGTTATATAAAGGAGTTGTTGTAGGTAATGTTGCTGTAAAAAAGAAACCTCAATACTAGTAGTAATAGTAATGGCAGTAGAGGTGGTAATAGTGATGGTGGTGGTAGTAGTACTACTTGACGTAGTAGTGGCAGTAGTTGGGGTATTAGTAGAAATTGTGTCGGTGGTGGTAATAATAATGGGGGTAGTAGTAGCCGCAGTAGTTGTAGCAGTAGTAGTGGTGATAGTAGAAGTAATGCTAACATCATTAGCAGTAGATGTTTTTGTTGTGGTGGTAGTAGTAGCAGTAATGGAAGTAGCAGCATCAGTAATTGTAGTAGCAGAAGTAGTAGTAATGTTAGTAATAGTAGTAGTCATAACAGTAGCAGTAGAGGCGGTAGTAGTGGAAGTGCTGTTCGTGGTAGTGAAGGTAGTAGTAATATTTGTAGTAATCGTAGTGAAGTTGTAGTAGTTATGGTAGTAATAGTACAGTATTACTGGCAGTAGTGGTAGTCACTGTGGTAGTAGTCGTGGGAGTAATGCTGGTGGTAGTAATAGTAGTTGCGGTGATTGCAAAGAGGTCTGAAAGAGCACACTGTGGCAATTAGAATGATGTTGATAAAATGATCATGTAGTATGGTACTTATGTTAACAACCATAATGAGTTTTTGCTTGGAGTAGCGATGTTAACAAACATATTGGGTTTTTACTTGGAGTAGCGATGTTAACAACATAATGGGTTTTTGCTTGGTGTAGCGATGCTAACAAACATAATGGGTTTTTGCATAGAGTCACGATGTTAACAAACATAATGGGTTTTTGCTTGGAGTAGCGATGTTAACAAACATAATGGGTTTTTACTTGGAGTAGCAATGTTAGCAAACAAAGTGGGATTTTATTTGGAGTAGCGATGTTAACAAACAAAATGGGTTGTTTACTTGGTGTAGAGATGTTAACAAACACAATGGGTTTTTACTTGGTGTAGCGATGTTAACAAACATAATGGGTTTTTACTTGGTGTAGCGATGTTAACATACAAAATGGGGTTTTACTTGGTGTAGTGATGTTAACAAACACAATGGGTTCTTATTTGAAGTAGCGATGTTAACAAACATAATGGGATTTTGCTGTAGTAGCAATGTTTATACACACAATAAGCTTGTGCTAAATCAGTGATGTGTACAGAGAAAAGGGCTTGGGCTAAAGTAGGGATGTTTATAGTAGAAAAAAGGGCTTAAGCTGAAATTATGATTTTTACACTCATAATAAACACCATCAGGGCACATTTTTTACTGCCCGTGTATTACTGGGGCCCGAAAGGGAGCAAAGAATAGGACACGGTAGCCGACCATGCATCTCGTAAAATGTGAATACTCGATGGATGGGGATATGGCTGGCTACATCATCATGTAGAAACTGAAAAGCCGCAACAACTTCAGTGAGAACTCTGACAAAGTGATTCAAAAGAAATAAAACAAGTACGTATTTAAAGGAAGCATGTAAAGAACTTAATGCGGATGGCACGGACGAGTTGGCTTGCACTAACTGAAGGCATCTACTCCGCTGGGAGAAGATGGCAAATGATGACACACATAACATATTTGCTAGACTTACACTGCTCAAGTATATATTTAATTGCCTGCAGTCCAAGCGTGTCGTAAAGAGGCACTGGGCACATTGAGTAAGCCTGGCATCCAAAGTCAGCTATTGCCCACTGTTTTAACAAAGTAAAAAGTTAACAGAGTAAAAAGTTAACAGAGTAAAAAGTTAACAGAGTAAAAAGTTAACAGAGTCATATTCATCACTCTTCTGCTCCCCAGGGAGAATAGGCTTTTGACATTTACTAAATGTTCCTGTCCTGTGCTACTAGGTCAAGGTCTTTCTATATGTTCTTCATCACTTTCATTTCTGTCTCCAGTTCTCTTCTCTATGGGTTCTTTAGTCTCCCTGTACCTCTCTTACCCTGGGGGTTCCACAACATAGACTGACTAGTAATGTCATCAACTGGTCTTATCAATGTCTTCTATATCCACTGGTGTTTGTCTTGATCTTTCCATCAACTCCACATTGGTCACTTTGTCGCACCTCCACATTGTTCACTTCGTCGTACCTCCACATTGGTCACTTCATCGTACTGTTTCAGTAAGGTTTTTGTCAAATGTCATTTTTCGAGAAATTTTCGTGGAAAACAAAAATTGGTTTGGACGATAAAAATTTAATTTCATACTTCTTCTTTCTCCTTGTCGCACCTTACGAAGCACGGAGCCAGGACTGTAGTTGTTCCTAGGAAGCCTGCATCAACTCTTGCACTCATTACGCAGCATGTAGTCAGCCCTGCAGCATGTAGTCAGCCCTGCGGCATGCAGTCAGCCCTGCAGCATGTAGTCAGCCCTGCGGCATGTAGTCAGCCCTGCAGCATGTAGTCAGCCCTGCAGCATGTAGTCAGCCCTGCAGCATTTAGTCAGCCCTGCAGCATGTAGTCAGCCCTGCAGCATGTAGTCAGCCCTGCAGCATTTAGTCAGCCCTGCAGCATGTAGTCAGCCCTGCAGCATGTAATCAGCCCTGCGGCATGTAGTCAGCCCTGCAGCATGTAGTCAGCCCTGCGGCATGTAGTCAGCCCTGCAGGATGTAGTCAGCCCTGCAGCATGTAGTCAGCCCTGCGGCATGTAGTCAACCCTGCGACATGTAGTCAGCCCTGCGGCATGTAGTCAGCCCTGCGACATGTAGTCAGCCCTGCGGCATGTAGTCAACCCTGCAGCATGTAGTCAGCCCTGCGGCATGTAGTCAGCCCTGCAGCATGTAGTCAGCCCTGCGGCATGTAGTCAGCCCTGCAGGATGTAGTCAGCCCTGCAGCATGTAGTCAGCCCTGCGCCATGTTCCCAGAAAGCCAACACCAAACATTCACATGCACTTGTAGCAGTGGTTTCTATAGCAATTAGTTTTACAAGATGAGGTTGTCAGCCCTAAAATACTTACAAAATACTTAAACAAAATGACTGTTTACATCTGACGTCAAATACTATGATGTACAACTCTTTTTTTTCTCTCTAACCAGCGGCACTCGAGCTTTCCAGCTCTTTTGGCCCAATGACATGTCATTGCGAGGCTGGGGGGTCAGTGGACTTTCCTTCCAACCCGGTCAGGAGCTTCGCTCCTTCCCATCCACACGGGATTTATGTGCAGGAGCCGTTCAGGTTATTCAGTCAAATTTCCGGTCTTAAACATTTCTTCAAACGCTGACGCCCGGGTTTGAACCATGAAAACCTGGTCGCCAGTACAACGTCGTAGCCATTACACCAGCGCGGCTCCCACAACTCTTGTTTAAGATCTTGAATAAATTTGTTAAGTAATATCCATTATAGAAGTCGCTAATATATGGTAGTCTAACAGGATATACTGCTTTAGGTGTAGTGAAGTGTTTGTGACCTCAGTTACACCAGCTCTCAGTAATACTTGTATGAGGTGATGTAACCATATTCTTTGCGCGCTGCCTTTGTATTCGCAAACTTAGAGCAGAGGTAGGTACCATTTCGTACAGCTAAGTCGGAGTGGCTCAGAGGTATGGCATCCGCCTCGTATTCAAGAGGTACCGGGTTCAAATCCCAGTTGAGGGATTATAGTTTATTGAAATATTTTTTTCAGAACCAGTGGTCCTAATTACGTCATACCCCCCCCCCCCTTCCCTGGTCTCATGGGTAGTGAGATCGGTTGCCTAGCCTTCTCGGACAAAGGCGAAAAAATAGGATGTCCCGTGTGCAAGTTGCGCACGTGAAAAAATCCCACGACAGTTGGAAATCGTAAAGAGTAGGCTTATCAGGCCGCTGCCGTGGCAAAATTTAAAAATTAGGATACCTACCCACCACAAAAATATTTATAGAATGTATGATTCCTATATATTATATACACACATCGGGATTCTCGCCGGTGCTACGGAGTTCGTGCACTGCGCTGAGATCCTCCTTGTGTGATCGAATGAAGGAGATCGGAGCACTGATGGTGTTGTCCGTGTGCAATGAAGATAGTCCTTAAAAACCAAACCAAACCAAACAGCTAAGTCGACTGGGGCGTGACGCGACTTGGTTTCAAACCAGGTCCCTTTGCCTCATAAAGCAAGCTCTCTAGCCACTCTGCCACTCGTCGCCGTCTCACTCTGACATTCTAAGCATACTCTCTATTCAAATGCTCACCACTTTTCTTAAAAGATGAGGTAGGCAGACCAATAAGAAAGATGGTTCATCCATATGGACGTGCGTCATGGACAATCAGTAAACAAGCAACGGGAGACCAGGGAGAGTGATTTTATCGAAGAGTGCTAAGAATACCTTGGGCAGCTAAAATAGAGTAATGAGGATGTCTTGATAAAAGTCAGTATGCAATAGAAGATTTATACTCACACTAGAAAGAAGCAATCTACTTTTTTGGGGCATGTTATGAAGAGACAAACACTGAAATATACTATGACAATATACTATGACAATATACTATGACAATATACTATGACAATATACTATGACAATATACTATGACAATATACTATGACAATATACTATGACAATATACTATGACAATATAATATGACAATATAATATGACAATATACTATGACAATATACTATGACAATATACTATGACAATATACTATGACAATATACTATGACAATATACTATGACAATATAATATGACAATATAATATGACAATATACTATGCCAATATACTATGACAATATACTATGACAATATACTATGCCAATATACTATGACAATATACTATGCCAATATACTATGACAATATACTATGACAATATACTATGACAATATACTATGACAATATACTATGACAATATACTATGACAATATACTATGACAATATACCATGACAATATACTATGACAATATACTATGACAATATACTATGACAATATACCATGACAATATACTATGACAATATACTATGACAATATATTATGACAATATACTATGACAATATACCATGACAATATACTATGACAATATACTATGACAATATACTATGACAATATACTATGACAATATACTATGACAATATATTATGACAATATACTATGACAATATACTATGACAATATACTATGACAATATACTATGACAATATACTATGACAATATACTATGACAATATACTATGACAATATACTATGACAATATACTATGACAATATACTATGACAATATACTATGACAATATACTATGACAATATACCATGACAATATACCATGACAATATACCATGACAATATACCATGACAATATACTATGACAATATACTATGACAATATATTATGACAATATACCATGACAATATACTATGACAATATACTATGACAATATATTATGACAATATACTATGACAATATACTATGACAATATACCATGACAATATACCATGACAATATATTATGACAATATACTATGACAATATACTATGACAATATACTATGACAATATACTATGACAATATACTATGACAATATACTATGACAATATACTATGACAATATACTATGACAACGTGATAGATTGAAGGGGACAAAACAGAAGACGACAACAAGAAGATACTGGACAGTTTAACCTTATGGAATCGACAGAAGTCAGCAACATATTTGATAAACCCTACTGGATACGGGAAGTTGTGAAGAGGCATAATGACCTACGTATCCAAGAAGAAGAAGCAGAACAAGAAGAAAGAAAGAAAGACAGAAAGAAAGAAAGAAAGAAAGAAAGAAAGAAAGAAAGAAAGAAAGAAAGAAAGAAAGAAAGAAAGAAAGAAAGAAAGAAAGAAAGAAAGAAAGAAAGAAAGAAAGAAAGAAGACCTGAACTTGGAATGACAAAATGGTAGTCAAGAGAACATAACCGAAGACTTGAGCCTCACTTTCAAGTCTCGTGCTCAGAGTTATCTGACACAATAGTATCACATTAGGACAATAAAGAACTTCTTTTTAATGCAACACTTATGAGTGTGGTTTAAATCATAAGTTTGTCATTAACAGGGTGAACTAAAATCCATTGCTCAAACCTCTGGTCTGTTTGTGGCATAAATTCCAACTTTTGTTTGATTCGAAGGAATGACGCCTTTGTGAATAAGACCCGATCCAAACTGCAACACTTTGTCAATGACCTGAAAATGTCAAATTACCGTTGTTTAGATATATCTTCATCATAATCATCACCATTCAGCTTCCCCAGGAACATAGGCATTCAATAAACTTATGCCAAGTCTTCTTGTCCTGTGCCATCAGCTCAAGGTTTATAAATGTCTTCTTCATCCTCTTTCTGCCTGTCTCCAATTCTCTTCTTCATTGCCCTTTGGACACCCTCTGTCTCTCTTACACCGGGATACAAGACTAAGGACTGCCTGGTAATGCTATCAATAAGTTTTCTTAGTGTGTGTCTTATCCATCTCCAGAGCCTTCTTCTCATCTCTTGTTCCACTAGCACTTGTCTGGTTCTTGACAACAGTTTTACGTTAGTGAACTTGTCATACCATTTCAAAGAAATTGTAATTTAGACAAGATGAGTATAAATCTAGGATAAACATAACACCAGATTTCTGGTTCTTTTCTTGAATTTTCCTTTTTCTTTGTTTAATTATCATCATAACCTTTTAGCACACTCGCAGGGACAAAGGCCTTCAACAAAGACATAGCAAGTTTTCCTGGCCTGTGCCGTATACTCAAAGTCTTTCCGTGTCTCCTTTATCTCTTCATGTCTGTACCTAATTCCCATCTCCGTGTTTTTAGTCTCATTCTTTTTCTCGTACTTTGATTATTCCAGAACAACAACTATCTTGTAATACTACAAGCTGGTTCCATCAGTGAATGTCTCCTGTCTAACGCCAGCTTCTTCTCCTCGCCTCTTCTTCCATTGGTGTTTGTTGAGTTCTTTCCATCAATTCCACCTGGGTGATCATGTGACACCAATGCAATCTTCTATTCTGCGCAAGAGCGCATTTATAAAAGTCTATATCTTTCACCGCATCTCATTTTTTTGTTCTCCATATGGCGAGAGTCGGAGTTGCAAAAAGGTATGGCGTCCGTCTCTGATTCTAAATGGACTGGGTTCGCTCCCAGTTCAGGAAATATAATAAATGGAATTTTGTTTTCAAAGCCAGTGGGTTTTAATGATGCCATATTTTCCCCTGTCTCCTGGGCAGCCTTTTCGGATAAGGGCGAAAAAATAGGAGGTCCCGTGCGCACGTCAAAAATCCCTCGGCAGTTGGAAATCTTAAATAGTAGGCCACAAGGTCACTGCCCTGGCACAATTTAAAAATTAAACCCACCACAAAAATAGTTATAGAATGTCTGATTCCTGTATACACACATTGGGATCCTCGCTGGTGCTACGGAGTTCGTGCACTGGGCTGAGATCCTCCGTGTGTGATCTAAGTGAGGGGATCGAAGCACTGATGGAGTTGTCCGTGATCAATGACGACGGTTCTTAACACCAAACCAATCTTTCTCCATGTTTCACAGCCATTAATGGGACTGCCTTGGCGTTTGAGCTGAAGATTCTTATTTCTCTGCTACATTTGGTTTCTTTTGATTTTCATATATTTTCAAATGTTATGAAAGCTTCTCATGTCTTTTATATTCTTACTATGATGTCACTATGTATTGCCCCTCCCTCCCCCCCCCCCCCCCCCCCCCCCCCCCCCCCCCCACGTGTCTATCTTGCTGACAAGATGATTCCACATCTTGTACTTCTTTGATTGTAGCTCTTATATTTGTGGTTAAATGTTTGCTGGGCAGACGTTAGTGACTGTTATGATTTTATTCATAACTTTCATTAAACCTATATAATGAATGAAACCTAATTCAATTGTGGTCTGTCGGTTAAAACTGTCTTTATAATATCAGTGGCGGAATTTTTAGGAGTGACAGCCTCACCTCCTGGTACGAAGTCCATTCAAACTCCTTATTGGGGCCTGTTCTTGCTCCTAAGCATGGACCATTTTCTGGGGGGGAAAACAATTCACACCAAGCACAAATAAGTCATGATAATTATGCTGGTAGTGATGATTACGATGATGATAATGATAGTGCTGGTGATGGCGATGATGTTGGTATTAGTGGTGATGTTGGTGATGGTGTTAGTGATGGTGATCCTGATGACGATGAAGATGTTAATAATGCTGGCAATGACGATGATGATGATGGTGAGGATGATAATGGTCACATGATTATTATTATTATTACTTTATGTATCAAAGCCAGCACTCACGTGATTCTCGTCTGCCTCTCACAAGAGCTCCATACACTGTGTTGACATCGCTGGCTGGTTTGTCTCTCTCGAAATAGTCCGGAGCTTTGCATAATCTTGAAGCTCGGTGTTCAGGCTGTTGAAAGGAATTGTGACATCAGCGTAGCCAAAAACAAAGCGAAATAATTACAATAACTAGTCCAAATGTACTAAAAATGACACGCACTTTAAATGTATATTCACAGTATGAATTGTATACGTACATGTACACGCGAATATATTTTTTAAATCGTATTTCCTGCTTGATGTATGTTAAGGGTGGATTTGGTGAAGCAAACTGGAAATTACATTTGATTCAGATTGCTGCACTAAAAGGCATCGGGAATGCAAGTTTCGCACGTTGAGATGATATTGCCTGGTTCTTTACGTTAGCGATACGAGAGTCGAATTGTGTTCTTCATGAGAGACAGACATGAAATGTGTTCAGTGGTCGAATAAAATGACCCCAGGGGATTGTGTCTACTTGAATATTAGATGGATGTACTGATACGTGCATGAGGATATTGGATATTGAATCAAAGTTTGTCGGATGTACCGAATAAGTAAATATCGCACGTTAAGTCAGTTGGATCCTCTCTGAGAAGGGTACCAGTGTTATGTCAATATTAAGAAACCAAGGGGATCAACTGCAGTGCTTGTCGCATGTTCCTGAGGAACGCGAAGGAAAATGAAGATGTATTATAAACGCATTAGAGTAGATAAAATAGTACGAATACATATGCACGTTAAGACAGTTGGATCGTCTATGAGAAATGCTGTGAAACATACTGCTCTATATTGAGAATGGATCTTATATAGGGACCGCACAGTGACTATTACTGGTAACCTACTGAAGTAGAATGCGTCATCTAGATAAACTGTATTTTACTGTATTGAGTTATTTCTAAATGGGTCAATTTTAAATGAATCGGCGACAAAGACAGATGTGTTGTAAGTTAAGTGGTTGATGAGTTCTACTCATTTAACGAGCCATTACAGTGATCGTTGTTGAACACTTTAACACCACAATCTGCAGCATCTTCATACTCAAGCTAAACCAGCATCAACTTTGTCACTATGAATGAAGAAACTTTTCCAGCAAACAAAAAACTTATGACTTGGAAAATTTTTCAATTCCTATGAATTTATGTTATATAGAGACTGTTGGGTGTAAAGATTTGTATTCTCGATTCCTGGGATGTAGCCAATGCCGGCATAAGCATTCCTGAATTATTGTAAGCGGTCATCTATTCCCTTCGCGTGATATTTGTCCTGGGCATTAATCTCCAAGGCGTGTTGAGCTGCAATGTCCATCATGAGCTGGGCGCAAGCTTTATTCAAATCTCTGTTAATCATAACTTGACACTTTCTTATCACCTCAGCTTCCTTAACGAGAGCTCTCTCAACGTCAGCATGGACCAACTTCCTTAACGAAAACTCTCTCAACGTCAACAATGACCAGGTCTATCCCCTGTCTCATCTCTCTGTTCATCATACACTCCTCTGAAATATGGAGTGGATTTGCCAAGTTCGTTAACCTTTTCGCGTGTTCGTTTGCACTCCTTCAAATTCTCGATCTGCGTTGCCAAGGCGTTGAGTTCATTCTTCCAGAAGCTTATGTCATAGGCTCGCTCGCCTAGACGTTTTGTTACATCGTTATGTCTATCGTGATTGCTGGCGTAGGTTTCTTTTACGCCAGCTGATCTTAAATAAAAATGGTTAACAAATGCGTTACTATTTTGTAGTAAGCAATATGAATTGTTACCTTTCCATCGATAATAACAGACTGGTCGTTCAAGTCGAATGGTATCTGCAAAGGTTCTCTGGAATGTCGGGCAGCCATTATGTAGGAAGCAGCCGCGATCCCGGCGATGGTTGTTGCAGCAAACGTGAAGGGATTCTCTGAAGCCAGATGCTGAAGTCTGCTGAAAATGTCACTGCCTGTCTGGGTTGCCATGGTGTAAGTTTAAGTTCTAGAATAAATCTTAGAATGGCATAAACGGTTTTTCAAATGTACCAAAAA
Source organism: Oreohelix idahoensis (assembly GCA_024509875.1). Classification (NCBI taxonomy): domain Eukaryota; kingdom Metazoa; phylum Mollusca; class Gastropoda; order Stylommatophora; family Oreohelicidae; genus Oreohelix; species Oreohelix idahoensis. The sequence continues at coordinate 492,648 of JAMPIV010018675.1, read as the reverse complement.
CGTTTAACACAACTGCTGCATGCCGGAAGGTGCAGTAGTCATACCCTTTCTTTTTCTCTTCAGAGACCCCCGCTAACGAGAGAAGGGGGTTGGGGGGGGGGCATATAGAGACCGTTGGGTGTACATTTTAATTAAACAATTACCATATTCCACATTTGTGTCTTTGTCATACCATTTCAGTCCTTCAATTCTATGCAAGCAACCGTGAAATTGATGACAAGAACCAGACAAGTGCCAGTGGAACAAGAGTTGAGAAGAAGACGCTGGCGATGGATAGGACACACATTGAGGAAATCTGTTGATAGCATTACAAGGCAGTCATTGTTCTGGAATCCACACGGAAAGAGAGGCAGAGGTAGGGCCAAAAAACACATGGAGAAGAGAACTGGATACAGAGGTAAAAATGATGAGGAAAACATGGAAAGAACTTGAGCGGATGGCATAGAAGACTTGGCATGTTTTTGTTGAAGGCCTATGCTTCTCGGGGAGCTAAATGGTATTGATTGATTGATTGAAATACCATATTACATGCATTATAGTAATAAATATAAATTTCACCTGTGTGTTATCAGTTTTTTATTCTCTTGTTAGCTCCCTGTAAAGCATGCAGCGACAATAGTCGCATCTGATCCCACTACATGAACTACCTTACTTAGTCGTTCCCCTTCTAACGTGAGGTGTAGAGGTCCACTACGTGAAGCCTGCGCTAAAGTATTCATACGCTCTTGGTGGTATCTGCAGCATTGTGTTTTACATGATATGGTTTCAACGACATAAAAATGTAAAAGTAGTCCCACAACATACTTGGTCCAGCGTTATGAGGTGCTGTGAGTAATTCTCTTCCATGCTGCCTTTGCCTTCTCTAACTCAAGAACAGAATCAGTGACTCATTTACAGATGGGTAGATTGCGGTGGTACGCTACCTGGTATAGATCTCGGAACCCGGTAACTGTGCCGCCAGAGGAAATCTCTCTTTATTTCATCAAGGTCAAGAAATAGGTCTTATTGCCTTTTTACATTTCTGCTCTGTAATAACACGTTTGTAAATGTGATTACAAATTAATACATTCTTAACTTCAACAGTAAGTATAAATATCAATATGGCATTCACCAGTGTAACACATACATGCATTCATACGTACCGAGAGAGAGAGAGAGAGAGAGAGAGAGAGAGAGAGAGAGAGACAGACAGACAGACAGACAGACAGACAGACAGACAGACAGACAGACAGACAGACAGACAGACAGACAGACAGACAGACAGACAGACAGACAGACAGACAGACAGACAGACAAAACGAACCGACTTTATTTTCAAAGGGTTAAGAATTGGGCACACATTGTGTATCCTTTCATTCTCACATGTAAGTTTAAGCATTAATTTCAAGTTGAAGCTGTAACATTTAAAATTAAATAATCATGGAAACACAATATTAACCAAAACATTAATTTGTCAGTTTGGTTAATTTTCAACTTGTCGTGACTTTCACAGTCTTAGCCAATCACGCGCTCGTTAACTCCATGCTCATCCTAATTCAAGTCACTTATTACTAAATATGTAAGTAAGCAACAGACGTGTCCTTTCTGTGTCTCTTCTGAAATCTCCGGGACCTTCTTGGGACAATGTGTAAATAAAAGTAAATCACAGAAGAGAATTAAAACACTTTATTTTATTTTGAACCGGAATAATAAATCGTAGTTTTTTAATCTAACTTACTCACTTTAGTTTTTAATCTGTAACTTAAAAACAAAAAAAAAAACAAAAAATAATGTAGGTACAACTTACCAGAGAACAAAGTTATGAAAACAGATGAATGTCATAGAGTAACATTAACAAGAAAACTTTCAAATTTATCACCCAACCCAAATACACAATACACAGTCTAAAACGTCAACTTACAAGATCTTTTATTTTTTTTTTTCACTATCAGTGGCCTAAAAATAGTTTTATCTCATGAATTAGAAACTGCCCCACTTACTGACTAGTATGCTAAATGTCAGTTTTATGTTATCTCATGATATTTTCTTCAAGTACCGTGACTGGATCGTCAGTGTATCCCAAGTTGTTTATATTTTGTCCACCAACTGATATTTCTGACTTGTCCTCTTAATCTCATGTTATTATCAATGTACAGTTTTGGTTAGCATTAGCGGCTACAAAGTTTGGAAACAACCACCGCTAATGCTGATATTATCCCTAGCCCTTACCCTGTGTCGACGTTTAGTTGAATCACATAATACTTGGACTTCGCGCAATCTCCCAAAAGGCTATCGTTACGGCGAACGAGTAAGAGTGTACATCAGCATATCTCGAGTTTGTTATAGTATGTCCACCAATTGACATTATTTCATTATATGCTGGTTACACCACTGCAGTGTGGATTTATAATAACAAGTAAAGGCTCGTTCTTCCAAGAGTATCACTACACAACAATGGCTGACATAAGAAATAAACGCCTTTAACAGGTACTTCCCTTTAATACTTTATACACACAATAAGGCCTCACACGGCCATCAAACGCATCAGATACAATAATGTGAAAACCACTGTAAACATGCCTTTGCAGCTTAAACTATCGCCTTCATACATGAAGGTACGAATTATACAAAATGGCTACTCTGAGTCTAGCTCACCTGAGCGGCAAAACTATGAAAATGACACACTCGAAAATCATCGACCTCTTATTAACTACGGCCTGTAGATAATTCGATCTAGACCCTACACTGTTCTAGAAGTACAACGTAATTATCTCCAAGGTCCGGAAATATGGCAAGCACTCAGCTTACTGTGGACAATATCAACAACACAGCGATCTCGCTGGGCAAATGAGAAATATACGTCCTCCATGGACGAAGGCTAGTTTATGACTCCCTAATTTTGCGCCTTTTCCCCGACTTCCGGTAGTCACATGACACACCAGTTCGGTTAACCTCGGCCTTTCCGAGTGACCTATCGCCGACCACAATACAAAAGATGCACTGCGAAGTAACGGTGTGACATCCACCCCCACCCCCTTAAGAAAGAAAACGAAGTTTTCTTCCATCCGGAGGAAGCTTCGCCCGACCCCCGTAGGAGTCTGGACGACCATATGCCACTAACAGCATGTTCTCCTATGAAGAGAGAGTGCCATAATTCTCCACTACCATTGTCATTACTGCATTCTTCAACCAACCCAAAACACAACATGCGTATGAAGTAGGTTACCCCAGGTTCTGGCAGTCGTGAAAAATGACAACGACTGTCCTCCCTTGCTCAACCCTAACACAGTTTGCTGTACACTAATAGCAACTCTTACATAAACAAACATTACAGTTGATGTCCAAATAGCACCAACAATCGTTCGTAACAATGTTTAAACATATACTAAATTGCCTTTATGGCGCCACATTACATAAATTCATAAGCATAACATTTTGCATAAACATGATCTTAACATTTGACAACCACCTCCTTAGTCACCCTCACCAAATTATAAAGCTGCATAGAACAACTTATATTTTATCAGAACAGTACTGGTGGCATGGGTCAGACTCTACTGTTCGGTTCGCATTAACCGAAACACCCTACTGAACACGAACCCGATATCTATCCCTTGCTATTGCTGCACTATCAGCAGGTGGTTATGAAGCAACGACATGTGCTTCCACCTACTGCATCACGCGCACCCCATTTATTCACGAATGAAACTCTCGCTATCTTCGTACTATCTCGCAATGACACGACCTCCACGAACTTCACTGGTGCGACCTCATTAAACACTCGTCTGAGTGTGCGCCAACTAGCACTCAGGGGGACATTGAGGACCCACACTGTGCAGTCACTCGCTGTCAGTACCTCAGACGAACAATCGTGGTTTCTCTCCCTGCGCCTTGGCACAGGACTCTGAGTACCATTGGATGCCTGCCGCGAACCCCGTCCAATATGTATCTTCTCCTCCGGTGATAATATCGTGGCCATCCGATCGTCCGCGTCGGGACTTCGGTGTTGCTGAGACCCTGCTCCAGCCCCTCCCGTGTCGTTATGCACTCCTCGTACATTGCCGACGATCAAATCGGCGACTGGGTTCTCGAGGACAAACGCGTTCACTCTCCCTGATAGAAACGGGATGTCCACATTAAAACACGCCTGGGGGTAAGACTCGACTTTGCCCCCAAACATGGTCACTTTACAGTTTTGCCTGTGAGGCAGGATTCGTCGATGCACGAACGACGCATCCCGACTGTGGTACACCCAGTGTCCCTTAACACCGAGACTGGTTTATTCTCCACGACACCTTTGTGTGGAATGCCACCTTACCAGTCTCATGGACCGCCGACAGACATGGTACCGCATGTAACACTATATTCTCGTTCGAATGCATTAGAGGTCGACACCCCACACAGTCCTCGCTGTTGACTGTGTCCAACACAAACGCAGAATTCGCGTGTTCGATTGGGGTAGCACACACGTCTGCATTATGTCCGTTACCATTGCACGTGGAACATCGGCGTTCCCTTTTTGATTCGCCATACAGACTCCTAATAGGACTGTTACCAGGTGACAATCGCGCGTCAGAGTCAGAAGATCGACTCTCTGAGGATCCACTCCTCTGCTTGACCTGTTTCTCTTTATAGTGCCTATCTTCCTTTCGACACTCATCAAAGCGCACTTGCTTACGCATTTGGCGCTCTTCTCCATCACTATCGCTACCAGAGTGTCGGTTGTTCCACCTCGGCTGGAACCTCTGACGCGTTCTGAAATTATCGTAGTTGCCTCTGAATGGCTGATAGGGCCGAGGTGACCTATTGTGTTTCTGTTCTTCGCAGCTATCTGCACCGTCTGACTGATTTTTCCACGGTTGGCGCTGGACTTTGCCGACGCCTGCAACTAAGGCGTCTGACAGACCAGAACGATGGATGGGTTTGCCCGGATGGGCAAGGACATAATGGTGGCCCAACTGTGCCATGGAATCAATGTCCTTTGGCTGGCGCTCTTGAAAAAATGCTACCAACTCAGTAGAACAAGACGACAACACTTTGTCCCGTAGCATTAGATCAACCAAGCCATTAAAGTCCTTTGTAATTCCTTCCAACTCGATCCATCTATTCAGCAGAAGCTTGATCTTCGAGATGAAGTCCTCGAAGTCCTGGTCTGCACTTGGCATAGTGTTTCTAAACCGCGTCCGGTACCCGTCAGCCGTCAAACGGAACTTCCGGAGCAACCGTTCCTTCACCTTGTCGTAATCTGCCCGCTCTTCCAGCGGGAGGCTATAAAAAGTCTCCATCGCAGGCCCCACTAGCAATGTGGATAACACAGATGGCCACTTATCTCTGTTAGCCTTCCAGGCCACGCATCCCGGCCTCGAACTCTTCTTTCATCTTCTTTTCGTTTAACTCTAACTCTCTCTGTTTCAAATCGTTTTCTTCTTTCATCTTCTTTTCTTGTAATTCTTTATCTTCTTTCGTCTTCTTTTTCTTGTAATTCGAACTCTCTTCTTCTGAGCTCTAACTCTTCAGCTCGAGTATCTCTTTCCTGCTTCTGCTTCTCAATCTTCTTCTTCTCCAAAGCTTCTTGATTTTCCTCTGACTGGTATTCTGCCTTGACAAAATCCATCAGTTCTTTCCCAGTGTATCCACATTCTTTTCCCATCAAAATGAAACCCTGTAAGTCCATGATGTACACTCACAATACTCAACACTATCTCTATCACTGTATGCAAATCTAATTCAGTGCTTCTATGCAACTACTCAATAACATGTATTCCAAACTAACTCACCTATCTCAACATATACCTCTCTGCTTACAAAGTATGCAGTAATGATCTATACATAACAATGTCACTGCTCACAGTACAACCATATGAATGTATATATATAACCCACTTCACCACTCAATTCAGTATGACTGTTCTCTGCGTCTTGGCTTAGGTCTACTTACTATCTACGCTTGGTCCTTCAGACCTCTTAGTCTCTGTGATACAACTGAAAAGACCCTTACTATAGTCGATAGTTGTATCTCACTAGCTGATAATACCCCTTGGTACAATAGCACCTCACAACTGTAAGGGGCACCGACACAAAAATTGAACAATAAGTCAGCTTTTACACCACAGTGTCTTACTAGCACATACGCTGGAGCTGTACTCTGACAGTATTTCAGTTCTACTCAGTATGTTTAGAAATGGCAAAAATTAATACTCCACAGATGGGAAGACACACACTAAACACCACGATAACTAACAGTCACGAGGACTAAGATGACAGACAAGGTATGAGCAGAGATAGACTGATATATACAATGCGTGACTGACAACGAACGAAAACAAGGGATACCCGTTAACGTATTTACAAGATAGCAAGAGGGAACGAGAGATAACACCACTTAAACACAACATTGAATTACTGAATGTACAGGACAACTTAAATACAAACCACACCAGTACACCTAACAAGTACTGAGCTTGGTATGTTAAGTAGGGCAGTCACAGGAAACCCTTCTGCCTGACTCAACCTCTAAACACACGCAGCCACACCCTAGAAAGGATCAGTCTAATCCAATCTTTTCCCACAAGTAAGAAAAGAAAGAATTAAACTAGCCACCCGTCCACCCTTGAACTCACAAATATAATATTAAACACAGCGGACTAGAACAACAACTACACGTAACAATGTAGTGCTGAGAGCTATTACACAAACTAGCCAACCCCTAGATCATACTAACCCAAAATAACACTAAATAACATTCAAGCAATAGTAACACTATAACATATAAATTGATTTACTATGGATATAATAATAATGACCCACAGAAAAAGGAATTCAGAGTAACAGATCCCACGTAACCACTAACAACATATAGAGTCACAGACTAAATCTCTACAAAGAAAGCGAAAAAAAGAACACAACAAAAGGAAAGAAAGAAAAAACAAATAAGAGTACCTCAAGAAACAGACGTTGAAAAACGAACAGAAAAATGCTTATAGCTTTATGCTAAACTAACACGACCCCAACAGAAATATCCCACTAATCTAGAAAACCAGACTGTAAGATAAATCGCACCAGATGGATAGACAGAAAAGGAAGGCGGAATTGAAGGGAAAAAAACAAAACAAACAAAACATAAATACAACAAATCACAGTACACAGATATTCAAACAATAACTTAACTGACGATCCAGCGATGCACCTCCACGTAGCTCCTCAGACACAGATGATGGTAGATGAAAACAGCACAAACTAGTCTCCACAAACTTGTAACATCCAAACAGTAAACAATGTTCTTCACGGTGTTATCACAGCACTGTCCACAGCAAGAATAACGACCGTATCCGCAATAATGTCCTGGTGACAAGACTTATTCACTAGTCTATGTGCCAGATAATAACGAACAAGTCCTTTGGCACGGTGATGCGTTTAATATATGAGTACAGTTCAACACTACGTCTCTTCAGGAACCCAGCGGCCTTCACTTCTCAGCAGTATCTTCCAGGACCACTCAGATCAGCAGGCTTCAGTAACTGGCATCCCATCAAGCGGTACTAGGACCCCGACAAAGTCATGGGTAGACTTCCACTGGAAAGGCACATCGGTAAGGCATGATGACGACAGAACTTGGCAGGAACGCAGGAATGTAATGTTCCCCAGGTAGGTAGAGCAGTACGAACGATGACACTACTGCAGGTTGGCTACATGCACATCAGTGGTTTCGATGATCTAGACCATGATCCATATAAGAGGAGTTGCACACACCCTGAGGTGCCACCACCACTATCGACACTACCAATACCAACAAATATTGACGATCTAATCTCATCTGCCGACACCACAGTCAGGCACCAGAGCCTAAATACTACCAAACTCACAAGAAATTCTGATCTCCTATATATCCCTACACGGACCAACTATTCGACACCTTGCACAACTAACCTCCGCTGTTCCGTCTGGATCACCAACTTCCTAGCACTAAGCTTCAAAGTACGCCTTGTGATATGTCAAATTTTGCTACTCGACGCCAGGTGCAGCTTCACTCTACAACTTGTGACACTCCTTCTATCAACAATTGAACAACCTAGCACAAGATGAACCTTCCAAAATCACCATCGAACACAATAAATGTCAAATATTAACTGACTATACAACGCTAACCTTCCATATGCACTCTTTCCCAACTAGGTCAATGACCACGACGGGTCAACACCTGACCGAAAACAGTTCACTGCTACTGTCTAACACACACCAAAAAAAAACAGAACACACTGCCGTGAAAACTGGAAAACCTGAAGACGTGAACATATGCTGCTATAAACTTCTGTGTGCATAGAAACTTCTAGCCTTCTATACTGTAAAATATTGGCCCACGGCCTTTAGGCTTACAAAAGAAAAGCGGATAAGAGCTCCCCAGCTGTCAGGAACCACTTACCATGGAGAACACTCCACTGGTTACACCACTGCAGTGTGGATTTATAATAACAAATAAAGACTCGTTCTTCCAAGAGTATCACCACACAACAATGGCTGACATAAGAAATAAACGCCTTTAACAGGTACTTCCCTTTAATACGTTATACACACAATAAGGCCTCACACGGCCATCAAACGCATCAGATACAATAATGTGAAAACCACTGTAAACATGCCTTTGCAGCTTAAACTATCGCCTTCATACATGAAGGTACGAATTATACAAAATGACTACTCTGAGTCTCGCTCACCTGAGCGGCAAAACTATGAAAATGACACACTCGAAAATCATCGACCTCTTATCAACTACGGCTTGTAAATAATTCGATCTAGACCCTACACTGTTCTAGAAGTACAACGTAATTATCTCCAAGGTCCGAAAATATAGCAGACACTCAGCTTACAGTGGACAATATCAACCACACACCGATCTTGCTGGCAAAAGGAAAATATACGTCCTCCCTGGACAAAGGCTAGTTTCTGACTCCCTAATTTTGTGCCTTTTTCCCCCGATTTCCGGTAGTCACATGACACACCAGTTCGGCTAACCTCGGCCTTTCCGAGTGCCGTATCGGCGACTACAATACATAAGATGCACTGCGAAATAACGCTGTGACACCAATAATATAAACATACCAAACACATATTATCATACCAATCACTGTTTAAATGGGGGATCCCTTCGGATGATGAGATTGCCTCCTGGTGTAACGCTATGTATAGAGTTTCCTATAATTTCATACCAATAACATGCCACGTGTAGTTCCCGGGGCTGAAAAGACAAAGACATAATAGGACCACAACCCTCAGGCATGTCGTGTAGGGCAATTAAAAATGAGGTTTTACACGGGGCTGGCAACCTCATCCTGTACAACAAATTGCCACAGGAGCCACCATGATGAGAGTATGGAAAAGCTTTGGTGCAGGCTTTCTGCCAGTGGACCAGCTACATTGGCGCCATGTTCCTTAAGAAGGGCAAAAGAAAAAAAAGCTGATGATGATACCAGTAGCATATAACCATATCAATAACATATAACCATACTAGTAACATATAACCATATCAATAAAATATAACCATACCAATAACATATAACCATATCAATAACATATAACCATACCAATAACATTGTGTGAAACAAAGTGGAATGGGGTAGACAAGAAGAAACTCATCACAGGTGAATTGGTGCTGTCCTCAGGACATGAAGACGAAAGTTCACACCACAGTGAAGGGGTAGCTCTTGTTATCTAATGAAGCACAGAAAGCACTCATTGAATGGGAAGCTGTTGGACCCAGAATAATAACAGCTTCTTTTAAAACAGCAAAAAAGAAAATAAATGTAAATGTCATACAATGTTATGCACCAACTAACGACAATGAAGAGTCTGTGAAAGTGTAACCGATGAAGGTCCTTAAGCTGAGAGAACGTCAAACTAAGGATTACTAATGACTAAGAGAAAGTTTGGCTCTTCATTGAAATGTCAAATCACATGCTATTATGCAAATTTGGTTTGGTTACCATTTGACTTAACCCAATTCTTGTTGAAAATTGAATAAACATTTGTTTCATTGAACACAAATGCTGTTGACGAATCATATGCTTGCAGTTGGCCATCATATAAATTATTAAGGTATCATACCAAAGCTAATCGCTGCAGGTGCAACACAAATAATAACCATCTGCTCTAAAAATAAAACAAGATAGAGGATCATCATCTCAATTTGGTGCCGTATGACCAGTCCTCTATTAAAGAGCAGAAGCATTAACGAAAGATGGACCAATTAATGGAAAATTTCCAGCAACTAGGGGTAGAACAGGAAAACAGATCTGCACAAGCACAACCGCTGCAGCCCCCAGTCAATCCAAATATGGAAGAACCCACATTGATAGCGCTACAGCGCTTTACTGAGAACTTACAAAAGAATAGCCCCTTATGCAAAATTATCCCAAGTCAGGTCCATAGTACAACCATTCGATGGAGACAAGAAGAATTATGTCTTCTCTAGACCGCTCTACATTCATGACTGCCGAAAAAATGGCTTCGTCTCTCGTTCATTCCGGGGAAAGGAAGGACTGAGCCTAACCATTGGTTGGAAATCACGTGACCAACGCAACTATACAAGCGAAGCTTAGCCTAAATAATGCGTGGCGTTTCGAAGCTAAACTGGCCTAATTAAACATCTGCGTCAAGATTTTTTAATCTTCTGTTTCTATAAAAATTTATTTTATATGTTAATATAGTCTGTATCTGAAGACTCGCGGTATACGCGGTTACATACAGATCCCGGGGCCCTGCAAATGTATCCCGTAGGGAGACATTTGAGTACTATCAAATCTTAAAAAATTTTATCCCACAAATTTCTTAAGTTAAAAAAAATGACTTAGAAAATTTTTTTGAACTTTAAATTTTTCTGAACATTTTTTTTGAACTTAAGAAATTTGTGGGATAAATTTTTTTAAGATTTGATAGTACTCAAATGTCTCCCTACGGGATACATTTGCAGGGCCCCGGGATCTGTATGTAACCGCGTATACCGTGAGTCTTCAGATACAGACTATATTAACATATAAAATAAATTTTTATAGAAACAGAAGATTAAAAAATCTTGACGCAGATGTTTAATTAGGCCAGTTTAGCTTCGAAACGCCACGCATTATTTAGGCTAAGCTTCGCTTGTATAGTTGCGTTGGTCACGTGATTTCCAACCAATGGTTAGGCTCAGTCCTTCCTTTCCCCGGAATGAACGAGAGACGAAGCCATTTTTTGGGCAGTCATGAATGTAGAGCGGTCTAGAGAAGACATAATTCTTCTTGCTCAGTGATATTCTAATAGAGGAGATTGACTTCGCACAATTAATGCAACTGTGTAACTTCGAAATGTAGAATGATATGTTTTGTGAATTCACGAGAACCGACCACATTAACAAATAAAACGAAGGAACACTTGAAAGATAGAGGAACCACGCCATGTTGTTGCAAGTTAACAAGTTGAAAAGACTTAAGGACATAAAAAGGAATGTTGCATCCTGGAAATAATACATTGACCTTTTATACTTGTTTATTAATGTCAACATGCTATTATGCAAATTTGGTTTGGTTACCATTTGACTTAACCCAATTCTTGTTGAAAATTGAATAAACATTTGTTTCATTGAACACAAATGCTGTTGACGAATCATATGCTTGCAGTTGGCCATCATATAAATTATTAAGGTATCATACCAAAGCTAATCGCTGCAGGTGCAACACAAATAATAACCATCTGCTCTAAAAATAAAACATCATAGAGGATTATCCCCGAACCTGGTTAAATCCTGTAAGACTGTAGAGAGCAATCATCACCTCTAGCAGGCTAGCTAGTCATCAAAATCTAATACTCTCGATTTGAACAGCAACCCATACTACCCTACCCGGCCACAAAAGAAGCATTTTATACTAGACTACAGGAAATTATGGAAAAAGTAAAAAGAAGAGACATCACAATTTTGATGGGTGACATGAATGCAAAGATAGGTACAGTCAACACTGGCTTTGAAGAAGTCATGGTAAAACATGGGCTAGGAATAATGAATGAAAATGGGGAACTATTCTCAAACTTCTGTGCTTCAAATCAACTGGCTATAGGAGGAAGCATGTTTCCACATAAGAGAATACACAAGGCAACATGGATATCACCAGACCATAGAACAGAAAATCAGACTGATCATACATGCATAAACAAGAAGTTCAGATCATCATTGCAGGATGTAAAGGTATATAGAGGAGCAGATGTGGAATCAGATCACCACCTTGTGGTAGCCAAAGTAAAAATGAAACTCAAGAGATATGCAACAATGTAAAATTATAGACACCAATTTAATGTAGGACACCTAAGAAATCAAGAAACAAGAGACAAATTTGCGGCCACAATATCCAACAAATTCCAAGTGCTGCAACAGCTGGAAGATGTAGAGAATACAGAAGACTATTGGCAGCAAATCAAAACTGTATGGAATGAGACGCGTGAAGAAATACTGAGGAAAAGGGAACGACAACAAAAAGCATGGATAACAACAGAAACCATCAATAAGATAAAAGAAGCAGATATCGACACGGCTACAGAGATGTTATATAAATTACTTGGTAAAGTCTGGGAAAAGGAAGAGATACCAGCAGAATGGAAGAAAGGATATCTGGTTAAGTTGCCTAAGAAGGGAAATTTACAAGAGTGCACAAATTATAGAGGAATAATGTTACTATCAGTGCCAGGAAATGTATTAAACAGGATTATCCTTGAGAGATTAAAAGAGTCCATAGACAAGAAATTGAGAGATGATGTTGCGTCCTTTTGGCGCGTGTAATTTAAATGTGGGGGCACACTTGAGTAAGTATATATATAATTCATTATTTACGCACGGTCAAGCAGATTAGTGGGAAAAAAGGCGCAACGCGGTGCGCGAAGGGGTGAAAGGGAAAAAAGAGAGAGCAATGACGTAAGAGGGAGCTGATGGCCATGACCGGGGTCGGTCATGTATTTTTTGTGAACTATTGTTCAAGCTTGCCCAGATATTGGGAAGCCTTCATAAAGTATTCAAAGTCTCCGGAGAGGAGCACAGTTGTATCGGCCAAGGTAGGGCGATATGTGTACATTAATTATATGATATTTTCTCGTCAGTCCTTCTGACGTGTTTCGATCTGGCTGGACCTCAATACGAACCACAGGTCGTATTTCTAGTGGGTTCCAGACGTACCCAGAATATTTTGAAGGTTACTATTGCATTTTATGGATTACTCCAGAGGCCCCGTCGTGGCGTGTAGGCTCCAAGAAAGCCAAGAAGAAATTATTACCACGAAGGTCGTCACCGTCCTTGAAGGGTCGGTCCTTATTATAAGATGTTGATCAAGCTCTTGATTAATAGAAATTGGAAAGAACGAGAACAATATGAACTGTCATATCCAAGAAGTAATCTACGTTGTTGATGCATGCTTATGAATATTACGTTTGAACTTGTACTAACGCCTGTAATAAATTGTCTGCGTCTTCGTCAAGAAATGGACTCGACTTACATCCTTTTGCCAGTTGTGGTCAGTACTTGAGACTGCATCCTTTTATTTCATATGTTGAATTTGTGTCGGCCATATATAAGCCCGACTGAAGTTGATAACAGTTAAATTAACTATATTGACAGTTGTTAACCGCGCCATATTATTACAACCCATGCACCATGTATGCAGTATAGTCCATAACGACTTCTACAGTGAATAAAGTAGACTCTACATCCACTAGACGCTAAATCTGGTGGGCCAGTGTGCTATGAACAAGTTTCAAGGGAACGAATATCCATGAAAAATAATCTTTTGAAATCTTGGGAGCTTTCAAGGCGACATCATCGTGTACTTGGGATTCAAAATAACTGTCATCTAAGGTCAAGGTCAACGCTGGACTTCATCTGCCAAAGACAACGTTGAACAGCTACATATCTGGTTTACTCCCACTTGTATATGAAGGCGATTCATATATGTAACGGCACCCGAGACCCAACATGGAAGTTTTTCGCTAGCGTTGCGAGGGCCGGGATATTTTTGTCTTCTTTCAAGATAAGTAATTGTGGTTATTATGTACACTTGTGCCACCGTTATATGTGAGGGTAGATCCTTTAATATGTCCACATTCATGCTATTTTATGTTAAATGTTCCATGTTCTTCGTGGGCGGTAGGGAGGTCGATCTGACAAACGAGGTTCATCTCGAAGCTAATTCGGGCTCTTGTCAGACGTTTTATAGGATTTAGTTTGTAAGTTTCAATTGAGCGATAATTCCGGTTCAAGGCTAGAAACCTTGCTGTAGTTCTGATCGCTACTTGTTTCTTATAATAGTATCTGTTTAGCTGTTTCGTCAGGTTTTTATTGTTGTTTTCGTAGTAATTTTTTTATCCGTACCTTATTTTTATAATGTATATTGTTTGTAACCTACGTCCTTCTCAATCTGGCTATAGTTCAGTTTTTTACACCTTTGTATTTATACACTGTGATGTTTCTTGTCTTGTTACTTTGCCCTTCGCAGATATTATTGCATCCTTTGCAACATCCGAATTTTGTTCTACATTCTATTTTATTTGATTTCTGCGAACGTTTTCATCTGTCCTATTCATCTTGTCCTGTTGCTATTGTCTATATTGTTTCTTCTAGTGTATCTTGATATATTAAATGCATAAACCATTTCATTGATAAATAATATCTAATAGTTATGATATTGCATACCGTTCTTGGACAAGAACGTGTTACACTGATTAGAGTGAAAAATAATTTGATATTAATTGAGTAACACTTTTAAGGAGAATTATTTCAGATAAATATTATATAATGTCTACCTTAGATTATTTTATTAAGCAGGCTAAAGCCCTTAATATGACTCCTAAATAGATTAATATATTGTAAATCATTTGGGAAAAATCTTTTAATTGTTACGCACAAAACTGTGACGTAGGAGTTGTGACGTCAAATGTAAACTCCATTTTGTTTTGCGTACACACATTTATACTTTTTTGGGGTTCCGACCTACATTGGATATCAACATGTTATGAGTAATGGGAAAGTGTTTTGTTTACTAGGGAAAGCACTTAGATATATTACTATGGGAGCCGCGCTGGTGTAATGGCTTCGGCGTTGTACTGGCGACCAGGTGTTCATGGTTCAAACCCGGGCGTCGGCGTTTGAAGAAATGTTTACGGCCGGAAATTTGACTGAACAGCCTGAACGGCTCCTGTGATAAACCCTCTGTGGATGGGAAGGAGCGAAGCTCCTGACCGGGTTGGAAGGAAAGTCCTCAGGTTCCCCAGCCTCGCAATGACATGTCATTGGGCCGAAGGGCTGAAAGCCTAAGTGCCGCTGGTTAAGGAAAAAAAAAAAAAAAAAAAAAAAGAAAAGATATATTACTATAACGTTATTAATAATTGGAAATTGGAATTATTTAGGTTCTACGTACAGGACCTTGCCATACATTGGTTTAGGAATAATTTGAATTTCTTTAGGAAATATTTAACATATTGAGTAGGAGTATATTTAAAAAAATTAGACATGAGGTCTATTCTGGATGAGATTCTCCAGGATGGTTGGGAGATTGATAGATTACATGGCTCAGAACTTGAACAGCATGTGATGGATCGTTTTTTGTCAGATGCGTCAATATCCCTAAAGTTTTTTGCTGAGGATAATTTTCACTCCGTCCCTCATTTAATAATGGCTAAAGATTTAGCGGATTTACTGTCTGTGAACCTTCGTATATTTGCGCAGCAATATACTCATGTGAAACACGATCATATATTGAAGAATATAAATAATATGCTTCAAAACAACATTCCTGATGATCATAATAAGGAGGTACAATTATGTAAAGATATGGCTCTTACTAATGAGTTGCAGCGGCTAAAGAGAAAGTATGAGAATAAGTTATTAATTATAGAGTCTGAAAATTTTTCACTGAAGAATCAGATGACGCTGTTGACAGCGAATACTAATAAAGTTCATGAATTGTCTTTTAGACATAAGAAACTTTTAGAAGATATTGAGGAGGAAAACAAAGTAGATGAGTTGTCGGAGATCCTTGAGAACAAGGAGATGTTGATTAATGATTTAAATGAGAGGATAAGGACTCTAACTTCACAGGTCGAGAGTGCCAATACAAACCTCGCGTCATCACAACTGGAACTGTCAAATTCTAAGAAGCTTTCAGAAAATACATTGAAGGAGAATAATACTTTGAACTCTGTTATTCAGGAGCTGAAAGCTGAAGTCTCAATTTTGGAATCAAAAGTTGAAAAACAAATGCATAACCTGAGTCGAACATGTACAGACCAGTACATTCAATGTGATTTGATTCTGACTGATGATATGCAGGTCGGATCCATTTATGATGATAAGGACATATGTACACAGTTCTGCCTACATAGAGACATAAAGTCAAAGATTGATATAGAAAACGGGGAAAATGACAGTGTATTATTTGATGAGAATAATATAATGGAAATATTTCATTCCGATGATAATAAATTTTATGAATGTTTTCTTAGACAGGAAGAAAAGTTGGACGAGGAGGTGACTTCATTAAAACAGATGTTGAACGACCAGACAAGTAGGGTGAACTCTTCCACGCGCGACTTGGCATTATTGCGTGAATATAATAAGAAATTAATAATTGATTCCCATAGAGAAAATGAGACATATAAGAAAATTTTTGATGAAATAAAATCAGAAAATGAAGGGAAAATAGAATCTGTTCACACTGTTACTGTATCAACCTCGAGTATTGATTGTTTCACTGATGACAGGGTGTCTACATTGGAAGATTTACTCCTGAATGAAAAACATATGTATACTGAATTAGAAAAGAAAACACAACAACAGATCTTTGAACTCTCAACAGCATTGATCACAGTCGACTCTTTACTTGCTAGTGAGAGGAAAATAACAACTAACTTAAATAAATTAAATAAGAAGCAGATGCATAAGATCGCATGCCTGTCTTCTGAAGGTAATGAATTAAGAAAGAAGGTTAATGGAGTAAGAAATGTGGTCTTAAACAACAAGGAGTTGTCTATGGTTGGGGTTGATGTTGTTAAACGTAAGGTTGATGATCAACACTTTACCAAAGCAATGAGTCCGCACCTAGCACTCAATGCTTATAGTCTTCAGGGGTTTAAGAAATCATTCCGAGGGACATACAACTTCCCTCGACAGAAAAATACTGCCATTACAGGGAATACGCCTTGGCGACGGGGTCAGGGTGAATCTGATTCTAAGAAAACTGCGGTAAAAATCAATAGTGTAAATGATTTTACTACATTGAATGATGCTTTGGGAGTTAGGATGAACGCAGATAATAAAATGAAGACAAATAAGTCCGTCAGCAAAGTTTTCACTTTGCCTAGAAAACAGTCGTCTCCGACTTACGTTAAGCCATCAGCCTTGCACACTGATGGGGTTCTTCATGGGTTGGATCAGTATATGACATCCACAAAAAAAATCTAGGCCCACTAAGAATGATAATATCACGTCATCACATATTGAAAGAGTGAGGAGATCATATCGAGGCAGGTATATTTTCCCTAGTCATCGATACAATATCATGGATTCTCCTCGCATTAATACTGCCTTTTGTGGAGTGTAAGTCTCGGCGACAGGCCAGTGGCAATGTAAGCAGTTTAACAAATGATTTAACTAATGATTCTATGCTCGCAGTTAAAAAGGTATCCATTCATCGACAGGATCAGATTGCATCAGGGAGTGAGAGTTCTAACATCATTCCTAAGAATATTACAAAGGTGCAGCCCTTAGGTACTAAAAAGCCAGACCAGTATGTCCAGAGTGAACCGGTGGGTTCTGATGAGGTTCTGATTGGTTCAAAGTATTTTGATAAATATCTCTATACACAGCGTGGTAATCTAGATACCATCAATGCTGGCATTGATACTGCCAATCATCCTCTGGGGTTACAACATAGTTGTAGTGCCTCTGCTCTTCATAGTAGGGTTAGTGTTAAAAAGGTTGACACAAAGTTTGCTGCTGTTTCTAAAAACGGTACTATTCATGGTGATAATACAGGTGTTGCGCATTTACATAATTCTACGAATATTAGTACATCTAAACACAAATGCGTAAATATGCCTGTCAGGTTATCTACTATGACATGTTCTAAACCTGTGGGTTTAAAAGGAATTAGAGGTCATACTCGGTCTAGCCAGTATGTTCCAGTATACAATAAGGATACTGATGCGTGATGCCATATGATGATGGATGGTATCCGCATGTCTGGTTTTGTGTGGTGTGCAGATGTGTTCAGTCAAAACAATGTTCATACAAAAATAACAGGGCAATCCACATAGGACGTCAGTAAACTCACGACGTATAAAGTCAATGATTCTTGTAAACAGCCGTTGACGTTTTTCTTCATTATTTATTGTGGACGCCACAGTGACAAAATGGTTACGCGAATATGTAGGCACATCAAAACAGTCATTATCACAGCAACATTCAATACAGCAATAGACGGTAGACAGCATTACAATGATGAGTCAGATGCATGTTATATTTCAAAGTGCTGTAAATGTAGTCAGGTGAAAAACTCCATCCCTTTCTATAACAGCCAGGAGATAACCAGATGTATGAGATCAGTTCACTCTCCTTAGTTTGACTTCAGCAAGACAGACACGTCTGCCGAAGTATAAATAATGTCCTCAAAAATATCCTCTAGATAATAAAGGTTTTTCAAACCTAGTTCATTTAACAAAGTAGCAAGTAATGGTCCTTGGAACCTGCATCAACCGATGCAGCACAATACAGCGACATGTGAGCTAGGAAAACATCTCGTGACGACGACTTTCGAAGACAGGCTATGAACCAGAAATCGTTCACGACCAAAAATCGATAGAGTTAATGAAAATGTTAATTTACCTTGCCTTCCGGAAATACACAGAAATATTATGCCTCCCGGCATGTGCAAATACACTAGAGGTATTATCTCGAATAAACGAAATATCCATAAGAGGACTCTCACATTCCTGACAGAACAAAAAAAAAAGCGGAGATCCCCTCTTCAACGAGGCATCTCTTTCGCCATTCCAAATCGCTCACTCCACTAGTGGTGGGCGGAAACCGATCGACCAAGAAGCAAGACAAGTCATGCGCAGTCCAGCGCAAAATGACCACAGCTCAAACTTAACTGCATTCGATACCAACGCGAGAAGACAAATGCTTACCGAGAAAAGTGACTATAAATTTCAAGCAGTTGTTGCCCTTGCGTTATAAAATAGATATTGAAATAAAACGATGTTGCGAGAATTTTTCACGCAACATATCACCACCTCCTCCCGATAAAAAAAAATGTGGAACATATTTTTTTTTTTCAATATCAAAGAGCATGCGATAAGCGGCTCAAAACGCACGAATTATGCGCTGATAATTAACTAAATTGCCAAACAATAGGCTAATTATAGAGTGTCTGGTGAGGATATACCTCAACAGAAAAATAAATATGTCTCAAAAAATATTCACATCGGGGAGGTGTCACCAACACACATCACGTTAGCATGTAAACACAATATACGTATGCAAGTTACTATAATCATCATTAAACAGCATACTCTAATATTGTCTTTAAAAATGGATGTACAAATCTGATAGGAAAATTTAAATAGTACATTCTTTGACATGTAATGACATAAGTACATAGTAAAGTTAAACTACATGACGATCCAGGACATATGCTCTGGTATTCCGAGGGTAAGTACACAATCTAGAACTCGTCATGCTTGATACTAGTAAGGTAAGTCCTCAGCTCAACAATGACATTCTGAGAAAGTACAAGCAATATAATGCTAATTAATAACTAATATGCTTCATAAGGTACAATACATTATTAATAATTGTGGCTGTTTAGTAAACTAACGGCCCTTATATTAACTACTCAGTCCTCCTCTATCATCTTAAAAAACGAACAGAAGAAGATGACAACAAAGCACGATAGTGTGTACATATAAAGTGAGTACAGATGTGCTAATCTATTGTAGAAATATAGGTGTGTTATGACTCTGTAATATATGGAAATATAGGACAGAAGTATTAGTTGGAGTCATGTGGGCATCTAGACAAAATGTCAGCCATCACATTATCCGCACCACGGATAGCTCGTACCGTGAAGTGAAAAGGTTGAAGAGCTATAGCATATCGAGTGGATCTCGAACTCTTCAAATTCTTAGTCTGAATAGCTGTAAGAGCTTTCTGATCAGTCTCTAGAATGAAATGTGCGCCCAGGAGGAATCTTTGTAGTTTTAGAATTGACCAAACCATCGCTAACAACTCACGGTCTAAAACCGAGTAGTTCCTCTCTGCCGCATTTAGTTTTCTAGAAATGTACATAACAGGATGCAGAGTATTTGCATATTCTTGCATCAGTGCTGCTCCAATCCCAGTGGATGAAGCATCACTCCGAAGAACAAAAGTCCTATCAAGAGTAGGTAATCTTAAGATGGGAGGAGAAGAAAATATATTCTTGATTTGGTCTAGTGAAGATTGGCATTCTTCAGACCAACGGACCAGATTAGGCGAACCTTTCTTCAACAATGTTGATAGAGGTGCCATGATCGAAGATAAATTTGGAATAAATCTCCCATAAAATTGAATTAAACCTAAGAGACTCCTAACTTGTTTCTTCGTTTTAGGAACAGAGATGTTCAGTATTTTGGAAGTATTGTGGTCTTCTGTCTTCAAGAGACCATGACCAACACGATGACCCAGGAAAGAGATTTCACCAAAACCAACAAAAGCTTTAGAAGGTTTTGCTGTCAAATTATTCTCACGTAGAGTGGACAGTAAGTCATATAACCCTAAATAGTGATCTTCCCAGGTATCACTGAAGAGACAGATGTCATCTAAGTATGCGATGGCATCCGAACGATGTGACAGAATTCGACGCATCATGCGAACGAAAGTGGCAGGGGCGTTCATGAGACCAAAAGGCATAACATTCCATTGAAATAGACCCCTAGGTGTAGAAAAAGCAGTAAGAGGTTTGGCATGCTCTGCTAAAGGCACTTGCCAATAACCTTTAGACAAGTCAAGTTTAGTGAAGAATCTAGAATTAGAAAGTCTAATCAGTAGATCTTCTAACAAAGGCATCGGTTCAGCGTCGAACTTTGTGACCTGATTCAATTTGCGATAATCAACGCAAATTCGTATGTTCTTATCCTTCTTCCGGACAATAACCATGGAAGAAGAATATGGTGAAGTCGATGGTTCAATTATATTTAATTGAATCATTTCATCCAATTCCTTTTCCACTTGCGACTGAAAGTGTATAGGAATAGGATACGGCCTAACCCTAATTGGATTATTGTCGGTAAGAATTATGTCATGTTCTTTGACATCTGTGTGTCCAGGAATGTCAGTGAGAACATCCTGAAATGTTTGTAACATCGACGAGACTTGTCGATGTTCGTCACCAGAAAGATTAGGAGAAACAGAAACGTTTTTCCAAGATTCCGTGGAATGTAATGGAACCACTGGAAGGGGAAGGTTGACATCAGAGAAGGTAGCTTCCTCATCCTGAATGACAGACAGGGATGAATATGACCGTGAGGTGCAGGAGCATCATCCGTTGCCTGGAAAATAGGCAGCAAATAGTCCGGATGTTCGTGAAATTCCGAAAGCATGTTTATGTGGAAAGTTTTATGCTTTCCATCAATATCGACCACATAGTCAACATCGGAAATCCGAGAGACTATTGCATACGGACCTTTCCATGCAATAAGAAGTCTATTTTCCCTACTGGGGAGTAGGACGAATGCTTTGTCACCTGGACAAAGTTGTCGTAGACATCTATTCTTGTTAGCAAACTGCCTTGCCTTCTCTTTAGCAATTTCTGATGAAGCAGTTGCTAGCTTACATGCCTCAATGATCTTTTGTCTAAGAGCAATGACATACTCATATGAGGATTGAGTTTCATCGCTAATATCATCGGCAGTGATGAGATCGTGTAATAAAGACATAGGGCCGCGTGGACGCGCGCCAAAGACAAGTTCGAAGGGAGAAAATCCTGTGTGTTCATTAGGGACTTCTTATAGGCAAAGAGAGCCGCGGGTAAAAAACCCTGTCCCAATCTTGAGGATGATCTTCAGTTATCTTACCAAGCAAAGTCTTGAGCGTTCTATTCAGACGCTCAACTAACCCATTAGACATAGGATGGTAGATACTACTGAGAGATCGTTCAATATGTAAGCTAGACGTTACCTGTGACATAGTGTCAGATATGAGTTGAGTGCCATGGTCTGACAATATTTCTCTGGGGAACCCCAAGCGAGAAAATATCAACCAAAGAGCATCTGCGATATCTGTAGTAGATATGCTCTTAAGAGGAATAGCCTCTGGCCAACGTGTGCACATATCGACACATGTAAGGATAAACTGATGTCCTCTGGCCGACTTGACCTTAAAAGGGCCAATGTTATCTATGGCCATTTTCTGAAACGTCCGAATAGGAATGTCAGCAGCCTGGATAGGCGCCGCATGTCGTGGTCCTCTAGATTTGACCTCCTGACATACCTTGCATGATCGGCAGTAAATACGAATGTCCTTATTGACAAAAGGCCAAAAGAAAGCCGCAAGGACTCTCGACTTCGTACGGGCAAAACCCATATGTCAAGCACATTGCGAGTCATGAGCATGTTGTAATATTTGGACTCTCATGCTCTTGGGAACAAGAATTTGCGAATGTGCCGACGTAGTCGAATCTTGTACCATACGTACAAGTACGCCGTTTCTCATTGCAATCCAAGATTTTCTATTTGTATCCTGATTCGGATCACCTTTCTTCGCAAGAACGAAGAATTTTTTTAAAGAAGGATCTTCTTCTTGCAATTTTATGAAAGAGTCACGAGTAATTACTAAGTGACTATCTTGGCTATCAACTTCATTATCACTATTCAGTGAAGTTTCGGGTGTTTGTAGAGCTTGTGCTCTTGTAACTACTGCATTTGTAGCTTGCATGTTATTATCTTCCCAAGCAGCAATCTGCTGTGGGGTACACTCCCTAACTCCGTGAATACGACCAATAATAAGGTCCGCAATAGGATTAGGTAAGAGAAAGCATGCACATCTCCAGTAAAGAAAGGAGTGGCAATGCGAATTACAGCAGTAGGATATTTTTCTAGAGTGCCGCCAAATGTGACACATTAATAACCCTTCCTGTAGCACAAGATGGATCTACAAGCGATTGTCTAACACCAATAGTGGTGCATCTGGAATCGAAAAGTAGTGAGACCGGAGTATCATTAACAAGACCCTTATGTAGAATTAAAGAACCCCTCCCGTCATGCGCAACAGCAGCAGGAAGAGCGGGAAGTGGGTGACCACAACTCAAAGTAGTTATGGTACCCGGTTCGAATAAAGTACTGCATTGGGGGCATTTGTTTGCTCTCTCAAAGTCAAAAGCAGAACCAGTGACAGCGTCAAAGTTTTTACTATCAACAACATGATTACAGGCTCCCTCAGTTTCCTGTTGTACAGCATTAGCCTGCTGATATCTCTTTTTTTTGTGTTGAGATCTACCCCGACTATTATTACCTCTGAAGTTATCAAAGTTATTATTATCTCTGCAGTTATTATTGTCTCTATTGTAATTGTTATCCTGGTTCGAATCCAGTTTCCACGATTACTATCATGTTCACATTGATGCGAACATCTATTTGTTTGGTTCTGAGGTCTTCGGCAGGAATAACCTCTATTACCATATCCTCTTTTGAAATGCTTATAATTATTAGGGTGATAGTAACGACCACTATCAGGTTGTCTCCAATTCTTCGAAGAAGAATCACCATGAAATTGATTTCCATGATTTTGACAGAAATTACCGCTACTCTTTCTATCAAAATTTTGTTGGAATCTACGAGCAAAGTTTTGGCCATACGGAGCTGCCGAAGCAACTGGTAAACCTTCTTTCACCTTAGAGTTACCCATGGTTATGTGTGGGTGCGCAGTTACGTATTGGCAACAGAAATCTTCCATTTCTTTTATTGTTTTAGGTTTACGTTCATGAAGGAAAGCAAGGAAAGACTCATTGACAGACGACATGACTTTGTCTCTAAGTATTAAGTCCATAAGTCCTTCATAAGTTTTTTCCGTCTTAGATAGTTCAACCCATCGTGAGAAAGTAATGCGTATTCTTGCAATAAACTCGGAGAATTCAACTCCATTTTCAGGTAACATGTTTTTCAATTGTAGACGATAGCCGTCTTCGTTAAGCTGATATTTCTTTAACAAAGCGGCCCTGACAACCTCATAATTGTTCTTGTCAGGTTCATCCACCATATTTAATATACTTAGAGCTTTACCTGTCAGTATCCCTGATAAATGATAAACATATTTTGCTTTGTCTATGTTATGAGCTGTACATGCTTGTTCAAATCTGTCCAGATAGAACATTATGTCATCGCTGGAAGGACTAAATGTTGGTAACTTAATCTTAAAAGTATCATTATTAGCCTTACCAGAAGATGAACCCTTGTTTGAATCATTACCATTACTCATGCTTGTCAATTTCAATTTTTCCAACTCTAAAGCTAAGACCTTTTCTTCATGTTCCATTTTTGCTTTCTCTTTCCTCTCATCAGACTCTCTCTGTAATCTTCTTTCCTCAGCCTGAGCCTCTTTTTGAAGTCTTTCATTTTCAGCTTCTTTTTTCAAGTCTTTTATTTTCAGCCTCTTTTTCAAGTCTTTTATTTTCAGCTTCTTTTTCAAGTCTTTTATTTTCAGCCTCTTTTTCAAGTCTTTTATTCTCAGCCTCTTTTTGAAGTCTTTCAGCTTCTAGCTGTAGCTGGAGTTTTCTTTCCTCAGCTTCTGATTCCCTTTTTTGTTTTTCCATTTCCATTTGGAATCTTTTTCATCCACCTGCATCTGCAGTTTCTTTTGTTCAGCTTCCATCTGCAGTTTCTTTTGTTCAGCTTCCATTGCTTTATCATATCGAGCAGTTGCAAATTCTTCTAACTTATCACCAGTCTTGCCAAGCAATTTACCCTGCTCAATAAAGTGCTCAAATGTAGACATGTTGTCTAACATATGAGTCCAAAACCTGAAATAATTAACTAATTTATTTCAAACCTAAGTGTAACAAGTCTTAATTAAGCACTTGTATATTCACATCACATTATATTATCCCAGTCTCTGTGGGAAACAAGTCTCCAATCAAAGAACTTGTATATGAAATATCAACAATCAATTCTTGATCATAAGTGCACTTCTCATTCAATAGTGCACGACACTATTCATCATTCATTTATCATCAGTGTAGTAGTAACAGTGCATTAGCATAGTCCATTAACTAATTACTATAACTGTAAACAATGACTATGTAAACACATGCAGAATGTAAACATTGAAAATGTAAACAATACAAACAATGTAAACAATAACAATGTAAACAATAACAAAGATCAGCAACAATACAAAAACGTTCGCAGAAATCAACTAAAAAAATAAAGCAGAAATTAATGAAATATCACAAAAAATGTGACGATATCTGCGATAGAATTAAACAAAATACATGACACCACAGTGTATAAACAAAAATGTTGTATGAAACTAAATTATAGACAAGAGTAGGCTAACAAATACAAACAAATCAAAACAAAACTAAAGAATGCGAAATAATAACGAAAACAATATTAAAACATGTCATCACAGCTAACATAAATAGCAACAGAAGTCGCTTAGCAAATTCCAGTATTGGAAATTTGCAAACCTTACAGAAAACGCTCACAATAGACGACCTCTATGACGTGGCATAATCTAACGGAGACACCACCCAACCGAGAACCCGCTGAAATATAAACATATAATATACGAATAACATATAAACATATAACATATAGAATGAGATGATACACAGAAGACTCAGCAGAAGTATAAGGGCACAGTTTACATACAAACAGGCCACTTAACTTATAGGCTTCCAATCGTAGAACAGCAGAAAAAACGGATGTCAATCAACGTCCTAAAGAGCGAAGCTCCAACGATGATGGCACATCTGAACTGCTTCCACTGCTAACACGATGGTACAAGAGCTTCTGAAATACTGTGTGTTGAGTTGTTTCGGCACTTGACCTTCTAATCCAAAAGTAAGTTGATGGAAATCGGTACTTGGCCTTCTTCAGAAAACAACCCGTTTCAACCGGCACTTGACCTTCACAAAAACGACAGCACTGGAACCTTGACAGCAGCAACTTGCTTGACTTGCGTAAAAGATAACAGCAGTCCGAGTTATCCGGCAACATGTAACAACGCCGGGTACTGTCAAATTCTTGTTTCCGTCAAAAAGTTGAAATTTTGACTTTTACCGGGCAACGCCGAGTACTTTGAAAATTTTGAAGATGTTGACTGTATTGAAGAATGTTAATTTCTTGAAGGATGCTGATGAATTCTTGTTGAAAATGAAGTGGGTAAGGGACCCCGTGTTTGCTGGTACCAGAATCAAACCAGCTTATGGCCACCAAATGATGCGTGATGCCATATGATGATGGATGGTATCCGCATGTCTGGTTTTGTGTGGTGTGCAGATGTGTTCAGTCAAAACAATGTTCATACAAAAATAACAGGGCAATCCACATAGGACGTCAGTAAACTCACGACGTATAAAGTCAATGATTCTTGTAACAGCCGTTGACGTTTTTTCTTCATTATTTATTGTGGACGCCACAGTGACAAAATGGTTACGCGAATATGTAGACACATCAAACAGTCATTATCACAGCAACATTCAATACAGCAATAGACGGTAGACTGCATTACAATGATGAGTCAGATGCATGTTATATTTCATAGTGCTGTAAATGTAGTCAGGTGAAAAACTCCATCCTTTTCTATAACAGCCAGGAGATAACCAGATGTATGAGATCAGTTCACTCTCCTTAGTTTGACTTCAGCAAGACAGACACGTCTGCCGAAGTATAAATAATGTCCTCAAAAAATATCCTCTAGATAATAAAGGTTTTTCAAACCTAGTTCATTTAACAAAGTAGCAAGTAATGGTCCTTGGAACCTGCATCAACCGATGCAGCACAATACAGCGACATGTGAGCTAGGAAAACATCTCGTGACGACGACTTTCGAAGACAGGCTATGAACCAGAAATCTTTCACGACCAAAAAATCGATAGAGTTAATGAAAATGTTAATTTACCTTGCCTTCCGGAAATACACAGAAATATTATGCCTCCCGGCATGTGCAAATACACTAGAGGTATTATCTCGAATAAACGAAATATCCATAAGAGGACTCTCACATTCCTGACAGAACAAAAAAAAGCGGAGATCCCCTCTTCAACGAGGCATCTCTTTCGCCATTCCAAATCGCTCACTCCACTAGTGGTGGGCGGAAACCGATCGACCAAGAAGCAAGACAAGTCATGCGCAGTCCAGCGCAAAATGACCACAGCTCAAACTTAACTGCATTCGATACCAACGCGAGAAGACAAATGACGCAACAGATACGTTGCGTTTAGGAAATAACAACGTAAATAGTGTCCAATGGAATAAGCATCAAGGCAATCCTTACTGCCAATTGAGGGACAATAATACTACCTATATTGGTAAAAGGGCATTTTCTCGCACTGTCTTGGTAAGAAATCTGCCACATCGAACTACTTGGCAGGAACTTGGCGATTTCCTTAACAACACGGCAGACGTTAGGTTTGTGCGTCTATTGCCACATACCAATAAGAGGTATGGTGACGCCGTGGTTACATTTAGGACCAATAGAGATGCTCGCATGGTTATCGAGCGGGACAATGGTGTGTGTTTTCACCACCATTCTCTTCATTTACAATTGGTACCTGATTCTGCTTCACGCAGATATTAGCTAATTGATGTTGAATTTTGTCTTGGATGACTCAGCAAATGCAGTCATCGCTTCTTTCCTTTACTAGTCCGTATTCCTTTTCTTCCGAGTCATATCTTTCTCTATGATTTTGTTAGTTTAGGCTGTTCCTATACATAATATTTTTCTAGCATTTATATTTTATCCTACTGTTACATCATGCATGGAAAAATATAATATGTGATTTCATTCTTTGTCACGATTATCACGAGCGACACATAATCCTTTAAATGATACTCTGGCTCAGTTGCGACCTGACCGAGATCATATGTCACTGAATCGCACTGTTCCGGTGCGCAACATTCCGTCTCATACCACTTGGTATGCACTGAAACATTTTTTTTCAGTAAATCGGTAATGTTAAATTTGTTCGCTAGTTCGAACTTCAAAATTCTTTTAAAAAGCTTGCTTTTGTGCGCTTTAATAACTTTCGCGACGCTCACAGAGCAATTAATTTAATACATGGTTCACTTTTTGCGCACCCTCTTTTAGACGTGCGACTTGTACAAAACTCTGCACCACGCACTTTATAGTTGCGTTTGTGGGTGCGTTACTTTTCATTCTATTACAGATACTTCTCTGTTCTTTATATAATTTATGTCTTAACATATTAGCATTTCTTTATTTTCATATATCCTGTCTGTTCAGACTCTACACTTGTTGTATTTATATTGTGTTATTTTTTTTACTGGGCTGATTAACTCAGTATTTTCTTATTCAACGACTTTTGTCTCACTGCTTTACTTTTCCACAGGCTATGACTTTAGTTCAGCCTTTGAGATGTGGGCCTTTGTCACCTGCGTTTCCTTTTTGTTGACTATTATCACTGCATGTCTTTCTGTATTATTAAAGAGTACTACCTAACATTTCACGGTGGTGAAATAAGTGTCATACCACTTTAGTCTTAATAAAATCTTTGTTTTCATCCACGCCCATTTTATGTTTACCTAAACAAAGACCTACCATTTGTTCTTCGCAGCTGCTCTTCCAAGGTGGGCATCGGGGCGTCATTGTTACAGTGTTACTCAGGAACACTACTGAAACCATCCAGATCTACTGCAATTGCCTTGCAGCCGTTCAATTACACCATTCGAGCAATTCCTGGATCGGAGAATGTTCTGCTGACACACTTTCCAGATGCCCTCATGATTTTCAGAACCGCTGCGCATTACAGAGTGTACCACCTCTACATTACCTACTATTCAATCGTAGCTTATTTGTATAATTACAGGATTTTGACATTTCGCATTGATATGGATATTTTACCTAACGTTTCCGGATCTATATACATTACATAATTAAGTCGCTACTGCAACAGTGACATGTACGGGAATTGATTCTCATCTAACAATGCAGTATTTAAAAAAAACATTATTTCCATTTATATTGACTATCAATGACATTTAAGCGCATTAGTATTAACATTACTACTATTAGCTTTCAAGTGTGGAATAAATTTAGATAATTGGAACTTTAAGTTAAAGCTCTATCACGTGAACTTAACAGTTATAAGGAGATAGCATTTTAACTACAAATTAACATTATTAGCTTAAATTACTGACAGTTTTGCAATTTGACATTATGACTTAGTGACTCTTTTCGGTACTTCGTTTTTTATTAATAACAATTGAACTTTTCATGGAGGAATATAAGTGACATTTTAAAAAATATTCCAGTAACATTTTAGTTAGTACCAAACTAGTAACTTAATTACTTTAGTATAATCTGTAAATAATGTGAGATATTTATATATTTATTATGATTGCGCATTATTGGCGCTTGATAGTTTTCACACAGTTAACTTCACATGCTCTTATTATCATACCTAGTTAGGCCGTGTTGTTCATTCTTGCAACACATGCTTTGGGATTGTGTCAAATTTCTTCTATTGTGTTACTTTTAAAATTGACTTTGTTTCATTTTGTTACAATTTGTCAATTGACATACATTCATTTTACATTTCAAAATTATTTTTTATTTTTATTTTTCTGTTTTTTTGTCGTCTTCATTTTTTTTTCACCATTTCTTTTCATCCTTCTATCCCTTTATTTCATTCCTTCATTGGTATTTCATACCAGTTTGATACATTATTTTGGTGAATCTTTTCATTTGGAATTTGTTTTCTGTTTTCTTCCATACTTCATCCCACACATTAATACTTTCAATTAACTTAATTTTTTAAATGATGTTACAGTAATTGTTCTATGAACTTGATCAACCATATCTTAATACAAAAAAAAGCTTCGCTTTTTTTGTCCCGTGGGGGGAAGGTACTGTTGCGTCCTTTTGGCGCGTGTAATTTAAATGTGGGGGCACACTTGAGTAAGTATATATATAATTCATTATTTACGCACGGTCAAGCAGATTAGTGGGAAAAAGGCGCAACGCGGTGCGCGAAGGGGTGAAAGGGAAAAAAGAGAGAGCAATGACGTAAGAGGGAGCTGATGGCCATGACCGGGGTCGGTCATGTATTTTTTGTGAACTATTGTTCAAGCTTGCCCAGATATTGGGAAGCCTTCATAAAGTATTCAAAGTCTCCGGAGAGGAGCACAGTTGTATCGGCCAAGGTAGGGCGATATGTGTACATTAATTATATGATATTTTCTCGTCAGTCCTTCTGACGTGTTTCGATCTGGCTGGACCTCAATACGAACCACAGGTCGTATTTCTAGTGGGTTCCAGACGTACCCAGAATATTTTGAAGGTTACTATTGCATTTTATGGATTACTCCAGAGGCCCCGTCGTGGCGTGTAGGCTCCAAGAAAGCCAAGAAGAAATTATTACCACGAAGGTCGTCACCGTCCTTGAAGGGTCGGTCCTTATTATAAGATGTTGATCAAGCTCATGATTAATAGAAATTGGAAAGAACGAGAACAATATGAACTGTCATATCCAAGAAGTAATCTACGTTGTTGATGCATGCTTATGAATATTACGTTTGAACTTGTACTAACGCCTGTAATAAATTGTCTGCGTCTTCGTCAAGAAATGGACTCGACTTACATCCTTTTGCCAGTTGTGGTCAGTACTTGAGACTGCATCCTTTTATTTCATATGTTGAATTTGTGTCGGCCATATATAAGCCCGACTGAAGTTGATAACAGTTAAATTAACTATATTGACAGTTGTTAACCGCGCCATATTATTACAACCCATGCACCATGTATGCAGTATAGTCCATAACGACTTCTACAGTGAATAAAGTAGACTCTACATCCACTAGACGCTACAGATGAACAATCAGGTTTTCGCCAAAACAGATCCTGTAGAGACTAATAGCCACTTTGAGAATAATAGTTGAACAATGTCTGGAATGGAATTCATCACTATACATCGGATTTGTGGACTACGAAAAGGCATATGACAGTGTAGACAGAGAATCACTTTGGAAATTGATGAGGCATTATGGAGTTCCCCTGAAGATCATTAATTTAATAAAGAAAACATATGAAGACATGACATGCAGAGTTCTTCATGAAGGACAGCTTACAGAACCGTTTGGGATAAGACCGTGAGTGCGACAGGGATGCCTCTTGTCTCCATTTCTTTTCTTACTAGCAATATAGTGGGTTATGAGAACATCGACAACAGAAATGGAATCCAGTGGACTCTGACTAAGCAGTTGGGTGGTCTGGATTTTGCTGATGACTTGGCTCTTCAGTCCCATAACTGTAATCAGATGCAGGACAAATTGAAAACACTCGATGAGAGGTCACAGCAATTGGGTCTGAAAATACTCGGGAAAAGACAAAAATAATGAGAATAAATGCAGGTAATGATAACTGGGTTGAAATGGAAGAAACACCAATACAAGATGTAGAATCGTACACATATCTTGGCAGCAATATAGACAAAGTTGGAGGGACAGACAGTGATATCAAAATAAGAATACAAAAAGCAAGAGGAGCTTTCGTTGCATTGGGAAATATATGGAGATCAAGAGAAATCGGATCCAACACGAAAATAAGAATCTTCAACTCAAATGTGAAGTCAGTCCTATGGCTCTGAGACATGGAGAACAACAAAGACAACTACCAAAAAGGTACAGACTTTCATAAATGGGTGCTTGCGTAGAATAGAGGGATTAAAATGGTATGACAAGGTTACCAATGTGGAACTGATGACAAAAACTAGACAAGTGCCAGTGGAACAAGAGATGAGAAGAAGACGATGGCGATGGATAGGACACACACTGAGGAAACCTGTTGATAGCATTACAAGGCAGTCCTTGTTCTGGAACCCCAAGGGCAAGAGAGGCAGAGGTAGACCAAGAAGCACATGGAGAAGAGAGCTGGAAACAGAGGTGAAAATGATGAGGAGAACGTGGAAAGAACTTGAGATGATGGCACGTGACATGAAGACTTGGCATGTGTTTGTTGAAGGCCTATGCTCCTTTGGGAGTGGAGGGTTATGAATACCAATAACATATAACCATATGTAGCGAGAGGAAAGATATAATGATGGTGATATTATCCTGGACAAATAGATGTATCAGATGATACCAGGATAGTGCCAGATAAGAGACTGGTCTTACAAGAAATACCCCATTCTCTGAAAGGAGTAATGGTGTATCGACATCAAAGGTATAGTTGATAAGAATCTTTTTTCTTATTAATGATGTCCACCAAATGATAAATATAAGTGGATGGAAGCAGACATCATCATCATCAGTTGATAAACTCTTAATACAAGACCCTTGCCCTGAGCAAGAGACATGCTGAGAAATCTGAAGCTCGCTCGAACATCACCAGAGTTAAATACTGTGTTGTTGTGTTGCTCGTGGTTCGAGTATGGAATGTCAACTTGACCTACGCAGTGGTGTGTAGACATAGATGGAGTGTATAATGTGCGAATGATAGGAAGAGTTCGTGGTGTTGACAAATGTTCTTTTCTCACACTCATGTATGGCTGGAAGTCATCGACACCAACGACTGTGTACCTTTACTAAAGTTTAATTGGACGTACACACTCGACAGCACAGATAGTGACAAATCACAGGTTGGCATAATACATCATGGTACAGTGGATAAATGGTCTTGCATGGGCACTCATGTAGAATAATAGTATAATGGACTGTCAGTAGCCAAGCACTCAGTATTGCCCATATATATATATATATATCAACTGAGTTTACTGACAAAGCACGTCAGATTATAAACAATATCCAAGATGGCTTCTAGACCTAATCTCGTCTAGCGAAGATTCCTTAACATAATGTCCAGCACAGATTTTTCCATATAATTATATTGAACCGCTAGCAATGGGTTCTCATGTGTAGCAGTGATCTCTGGACTAATCAAGCGATAATACGGGCATCCCTTTTCTCTTCTTGAAAGTCACTACATGTTTGGTTCCAAGATGGCTTCACTCGTGAGCTGTCACTCACGTTTGGATACAGATAATGAATCTGTCCTAAAGTTAGTCATTCATTAAACATTTCATTGCTCTGTAGATTTGATCATGAACAATTGACTGCATTCTACAGGATATAGTGCTGCTAGGAATCAGAATCGTTTTTTTTCATCTAGTTAGATGTATCCTCTCAGACGTACAAATCATCCCTATCGAAAAACGGTGGCTTCGTACGAGAGTTCAAAAGAGTATCTTTATTACCTTGGTTTTTCAGAAATATGAGTTTGCCATTCCTTGGCAATAAGAATGAACACTGGGGTAAAGCATACACGATAGGTCTAGACGACTATCACTTTCCCCAAAAACCACTGAGATCACTTTTTCCCCCGGCGTCAAGCCGACATAGAAAAACACAGCCCATCATCAGGGCGAAGCCAAAACACACCTCTCTCGCGACACATCCGCCGAACAGCCTTTGACCTCTCTAGAGACAACAGAACATATAGTTCGACTTAGATATGTAAAGATATACAGATATAAGACAGATTCGTCCTACACAGACAAACAATACACATAAATTCAGGCCATAGATATTCTGAAGCAAGAACAATCTATTACTACCCAAACAAAGAATAAATCGCAGTAAAACTGGATTCATCCGCGGAGTTCGATCGAAAGAGACGGCACAACTTTCAAGGGAAGTAACTCAATAATGACTTTCCCTTAAGCACTAAAAAATATCTATTTTGTTTACAAAATATTTGCGAACATAACAAGTATACCAATGTATAATATTGTAAGATATCAAAGACTGCACGTAACAGTCTTACCACACCTCCCGGGAAAAAAAAATGGAACATTTTTTTTTCTTTTTGAAATACATCTAGGAGTAACGTACAATAGGCTCACAACGCATGAATAATGCGCAGATGAAAATATCAGGAATACATATAACGCCTAATATGAGGCTAAGTCGACTTATGGAGCGACTGGTGAGAATGTGTCTCATAAACTGAGAGAAATTATTTCTCTATAAGTATATTTTTCCAGGAAGGTGTCATCAAAGTATAATACAATTCTGGCAATTACACGATGCCTAAAAAATTCATACCATCATTTCGTATTAGATATCTTACATTTATGATTTATGAAGAAAAAAAATCATCAAAGCACAGCGGTGAATAAACATCAATGAACCGCTATGTAGTGATACAATCATTATATTATTAAATTACAAATTTGTATCTATCATGATATAGAAAAGGAACTACTATAGAACTAGACATATCAAGAAGTCTAAGCCCTAATAGTTATGTGGAATCATGTGGGCATCTTGACAGAATGTCTGCCATCACATTATCTGATCCACGAATAGCTCGCACAGAGAAATGAAAAGGTTGAAGAGCAATTGCATATCGAGTAGACCTCGAGCTCTTCAAATTCTTACTCTGTATAGCAGTAAGAGCTTTTTGGTCGGTTTCTACTATGAAATGTGCGCCCAGAAGGAATCTCTGTAGTTTGAGGATCGACCAAACCATAGCTAATAGCTCACGGTCTAAAACCGAATAATTCCTTTCTGCCGCATTAAGTTTTCTGGAAATATACATTACAGGATGCAGAGTTCCAGAGTACTCTTGCATTAGTGCCGCTCCAATCCCAGTGGATGAAGCGTCACTACGAAGAACGAATGTTTTATCTTTAGTAGGTAGCACTAAAATAGGTGGTGTTGAAAACAATGTTTTAATCTTATCCAGAGAGCATTGGCATTCCTGAGACCAGTGGACCACATTAGGCGAACCTTTCTTTAGAAGTGTTGAAAGAGGTGCCATGATAGAGGTTAGATTCTGAATGAATCTGCCATAAAATTGAATAAGACCTAACAGACTTCTCACCTGTTTTTTAGTCTTAGGGATTGAGATGTTAAGTATCTTACTAGTATTATGGTCCTCTGTCTTTAGGAAACCATGACCAACTCGGTGGCCTAGGAAAGAAATTTCGCTAAAACCAATATAGGCTTTAGAGGGTTTCGCTGTCAGGTTGTGCTCGCGCAAAGTAGACAGCAATTCATCTAACCCTGAATAGTGATCTTCCCAAGTATCGCTGTAAAGA
Organism: Oreohelix idahoensis; assembly: GCA_024509875.1. Lineage (NCBI taxonomy): Eukaryota > Metazoa > Mollusca > Gastropoda > Stylommatophora > Oreohelicidae > Oreohelix > Oreohelix idahoensis. The sequence goes on along the minus strand of JAMPIV010018675.1, from coordinate 457,351 downwards.
CAGATGTCGTCTAGATATGCAATGACATCTGACCGATAAGATAGGATTCGGCGCATCATGCGTACGAATGTAGCTGGTGCGTTCATAAGACCGAAAGGCATAAAATTCCATTGGAACAAACCTCTAGGTGTTGAAAAAGCCGTGAGAGGTTTGGCGCGTTCAGATAAAGGAACTTGCCAATATCCTTTAGACAAATCAAGTTTAGTGAAAAAATGAGATTTGGAGAGTCGAGTAAGTAGTTCTTCCAGTAAAGGCATAGGTTTAGCATCGAACTTCGTTACCTGATTCAATTTTCGATAGTCAACGCAAAGACGTATGTTATTGTCTTTTTTACGCACAATAACCATCGGCGAAGAATATGCAGAGGTGGATGGTTCGATTATTTTCAAATCTATCATCTCATCCAACTCTTTCTCGACCTGTGCTTGAAAATGTATAGGTATAGGATAAGGTCTAACCCTAATAGGAGTATGGTCAGTTAGAACAATGTCATGTTCAATGACATTCGTTTGTCCAGGGATGTCAGTGAGTACATCCTGAAATGTTTGCAACATAGTTGAAACTTGTCGCTGTTCTCCTAGAGACAAATCAGGAGAGACAGTAACGTTCTTCCATGATTCACTAGAATGAAGTGGGATCATTGGAAGAGGAAGGGTTCTCATGTGTAGCAGTGATCTCTGGACTTTCAAGAAGAGAAAAGGGATGCCCGTATTATCGCTTGATTAGTCCAGAGATCACTGCTACACATGAGAACCCATTGCTAGCGGTTCAATATAATTATATGGAAAAATCTGTGCTGGACATTATGTTAAGAATCTTCGCTAGACGAGATTAGGTCTAGAAGCCATCTTGGATATTGTTTATAATCTGACGTGCTTTGTCAGTAAACTCAGTTGATATATATATATGGGCAATACTGAGTGCTTGGCTACTGACAGTCCATTATACTATTATTCTACATGAGTGCCCATGTAACATAACATTGCAAGACCATTTATCCACTGTACCATGATGTATTATGCCAACCTGTGATTTGTCACTATCTGTGCTGTCGAGTGTGTACGTCCAATTAAACTTTAGTAAAGGTACACAGTCGTTGGTGTCGATGACTTCCAGCCATACATGAGTGTGAGAAAAGAACATTTGTCAACACCACGAACTCTTCCTATCATTCGCACATTATACACTCCATCTATGTCTACACACCACTGCGTAGGTCAAGTTGACATTCCATACTCGAACCACGAGCAACACAACAACACAGTATTTAACTCTGGTGATGTTCGAGCGAGCTTCAGATTTCTCAGCATGTCTCTTGCTCAGGGCAAGGGTCTTGTATTAAGAGTTTATCAACTGATGATGATGATGTCTGCTTCCATCCACTTATATTTATCATTTGGTGGACATCATTAATAAGAAAAAAGATTCTTATCAATAGTCAAGCTGTATAGGTTCCTTGATGAGATGGTAATGTACTATCTTAGGTTCCTATGGGGCTCCTCTCCAGACTAACCTTAGGCACTGGCTCTGCTAGGGGTAATCAACTACACAACAAGAACTTTGAACCAAATTTAAATAATTCACTGAAGACGGTGGATACAATTTATAATTTATTTATATACAAAATCTTTTCTTCTTTGCACTTTTTTAATTTTCACATAAGATCCAATTGATTGCAAAATAAAATATGTTTCACTTTCATTATATACATAACACATTTACAGTTAATTTCTTAAACTAATATAGTTCGTATTCAACTGTTTTCTTGCTTCGTGATAGAATCTGTCTCTCTTTTGTGCTTTCTTGTATATCAATGTTACTTTATGATAAAGCCTTAATGACTCATATGACTGTCAAATGTCTTCTATCTTCACCACAGCCTTGATCTCATCATAACATAATTTATTCGTAGGTGGGTATATGGTATTTGAAAGTTGAAGTAGCCCAACAATGAGCTACTTATCTGAAAAAGTCCTTCCTAAGCCGCGTACAACAGTATGATTGAAGAGAACCCCACCACTGCGGGTCCTCCAATCGTCAAGATGACACAGTTAATACTGGCAAACGCTCTGACAAACATAAACATCTATTTGCTGACTTGGTCACTATAGATTTGGTATGACACTCAGGGCAGGATATAACCTGAAACATAATATACAACCTACGTAGTATCGCTCAATGTCTCCTTAGCCAGTCGTGTGGTATAATGAGACAGTTCAGACAAGCTGTGGTTAATCCCAAGAGACATAGTAAGTCATGAATAACACAATTCGTTCAAGTTCGAGCACAATAGTTCAGTAATTCACTTATTACAGTTCTGTCCATGGTTTGCTTCTTTAAAATCATATAGGCCTTATGGTAATCATTGTGTCATATATCAAATCATACAGAAAATCAATCTGTTATAGTCAATCCTTCTTCCAGTTTTGATAGTCCTTTCCAGCAAGCATAATATCTTTAAAACGCTTTCCACAACCAACTAGCTCAATCCATTCGTTCTACTGATTTAATACACAATTAAACTAAACCAACACACTTCGGGTTTTCCTCCAGAAATAGCACAATGATTCTACACATTCCAATATTCTCTAAGCACACATTGATAATATATTTACATATATATGTATATATATATATGTATATATATATATATAACATCTCGCTTACCCTCAGTCACAGACAGGCTTTTAATGGTTACACAGTCTGCTCACACTTCTGCAGATGGCAAAGGAGTTGATACAAATGCAGTGCTCCGCGCCTGTTGTTTGAATTAGGCGGCGAGTGTCTGTGCCTGTCGTTCTCTCCTTATATAGTGGATTTGCGGATGTACGAGATGACAACTAGGCCAAGGTATTATTCATTCACGAAAACAGTGTAGGTTTTGGCAAAGTGTGCTCCAATGCAAAATCCAAAATATTTCTGGAGTCCTTATTACTGCACCGATTTCCTTCACCTTAGGCTTATTTTACTCATATGAATGAGGTCTATCACTATGGATATCCACTTTATCCTATAGTTTATCCGACTATTCACTGGCGCAGCAGAAACAGGGAAAAACACAACATGGTTCATACTCTACTGTCTTCTATTCATAATAACTTCGGTTCTACAACACATCCAGTGAATCTATTGCTATCTGCCTAAGGCGAATGATCCCTATTATCGAAATGGGTCCTTCTTTAACTAGGTACTCCGTGATTATTTGCACACTGCCTTCCGAAATATCATCAACATCTACACTTTCGTTGCCTCCATGTTGAATAGTCCAGCGTATCTTCCGACACTACTTGTTCCAAGCTGGCGTTTCATTCATCAGTTACATCAACGGGGTTTGCGCGGTGATAAATTTTGAATGATGTCGAGATATGATTCAGACTTCATTACACCATACCAGTAACATATAACCATACCAATAGCATATAACCATACCAGTAACATATAACCATACTAATAACATATAACCATACCAATAACATATAACCATACCAATAACATATAACCATAGCAATAACATATAACCAAACCAGTAAAATATATCCACACCAATAACGTATAACCATACCAATAACATATAACCATACAAATAACGTATAAATATGTTGAAAAGTTGAGCACGATCAATGAAGACTTTGGGTTTTTCCGACAGAGTATTCTTTCAATTATCGTTGTGCAGTCTTTATGAAAGAAGTAAATTATGTGTTGTTAAGGATGACGTCAGAGTGAAAGAGTGACGTCAGTTGTAGTGTGGACGTTGTTCGAGCCGGCAGAAGGACAAGGTATCCATTTTAATTGTGTGTGGATTTCGTAGTATCCAGGAATAGTGTATTTCCGAGGCAGGTCAGCCTTTCAGGTATCCGTGGGAATAAAGTTAAAGCACACGCAGTGTAGCTGCAGTTTATATTAGAAAAGGCCGACAACGGAAATGTGGGTAGTATGAATGACAAGAGAATTGACAGAAGATGCCGGACGTGTAATGTCATGGAGTGAAGCCTGAAGTGATAGGTTTACAGTTCGCCCTGCTATAAATTATTGTGCAGAATAAGCCTTTGGGTCGTCCTGGCCGGGTTTATTCGTTGAATCCATGTAGTGTAAATATGTACGGCAATCCATCCTGTAAGAAGTGTCACAACATCAACTGTCAGGGTTTCACAACAATATACCATTAACATATCAACTTACCAATAACATATAAATATACCACTAACATATCAACATAGCAATAAGGTATAAATATACCAATAACATATCAACAAAGTAATAATAATGAATGGTAAACGAGGTCAAAGTACAAAAGCAATGTATGCCACACATAAGAAGACATAAATTCATCATCATTACACTTATCCCCCAGTACCTCAAGGAGCACATACCGTCAAAAACGTCGTGCAACGCCCTTCTGTCCGGTGTGTGACGAAATGGACGACCTCTATCGATCTTTGGTTCTCTCCGGCAGTATCGGTATATTTGTGGTACTGATTTTTATTATGTGCTGTCAATTATCGCACTTTTCTTTATCTCTTTCTTTTTTTCTTCGTTATTTTTCTGCAGATATTTGATTTTATCAAATTACCCTGTAGGTGATTCTTACGGTGTTATTTTAAATGACGGCGTCTGCTAGGGTTTAGCAGTGCGCAACGTTTAGGGGTCAATAACATTAATAGAATATGTCGATATTTTACGGTATACTGAACGCGAAATATATGCTAAGATTATGACGCATTCGCGTTGGGAAGGTCACGCTTGGTGACTTGGTTACATGGCCCTTGTTACGCTATCCGTCAAGCAGAGAAGTCGTGTCTTGTATGTCTTCCAAGGAGAGGCTTAGTATATAGCCGATATATGAATTCAATATAGAACTCAGGGTCATTTCAGATATTAATCTAAGTATGAGATTATTAAGTAAATTAAATGATGGAAGGAGAATCGTATTATGATTCAATTTGTAGCTGTCAAGAACTCATGCGCTCATTTCTGGCTGTTGACTACAGCAGCGCATGTACATAGCCATGATGTTCATCTGACATATTGTTTTGACACGGACGGATACTTACTGGTATTATTTGGAATTTATTGTTATGCTGAACTGTACATGAAGTTTTGTGAATGTCGGATATCGTTTATATGAACGTCAATACATGTGGACTCAGAACAGAAGGCTTGATATTTTACTTACGTTTCGGGTTTGGTTCCACAGCTGTTAATGTTTACGTTTTTCTCAGCACGATAACTCTCCCACAGGGAAAATCAACTAATGTACAATATGCAAATCAGAACGTCGAATGGATGTTCTTACGGTCAGAGCTAACCATCAATAACAAAACATTAACTACGTCAAGAGAGTGAATTTAATATTCAATAAATAGCATAAGATGAAGGAACCGCAACACCCGTCACAGTGATAAATATCACAATTGCTTGACGCTACCCAGATTTTTGGTTATAGGCGCGGCAGATTAACACGTACATCGGCCAGCGCTATCGGCTTAAATTACCGATAAGACACGGAGTTTGCGGACTCATACGACAGATAACGAGATTACTGTCTGTGTGACACATGTGGGCAGACAAATATGATATAATCGCTTCCGGTCACTTGGTTAAAAGTAATCACGGATTTATTACATTTTAGACAATATGAGTCTACAAATGTGTTGGTGAGAGTGTATGCGAGACATCATATTACCATATATGGGAGACGTGACATTTTGCAAAGTTTTTCCATGTAGGAAATATTTTGAAAGTGCCACACCCGACCTGTTTGAAATGATTGGATCTTTCTGATTTGATTCAAAACAACATTAAAGGGAATATAGCCTGACCATTTTCGCAGTTTTATCTCACTGTGAATTTCAAGCTCGCCAACACAACCTCAGACCTCGCCAGAGTGAAGACTAGATTCATAATTCCTATTTGTTAACCGGACCTTTTATTGGAGAACCAGATAAGACTTACAAAAGCACAGGAAATCTCTACATTTTTAATAAGGAAACCCGGAACTAGGAAACTGAAGGATCACGGAGTCAGAGGGGGTCATCTATTGTAAAATTAAAGACATCACAAACGTGTGTAAGAGAACAATTCGTCTCTTTTATTCATCTGAGCAAACAAGTCTGTCGCCAAGATTGGCGTACGTTGTGATTTACATTTCATATTTTATTACTAACATGTGAACTAACATATATATGTACATATTACCATGTGAAGTTTAATATGTGAAACTCGCTATTGGATGTCAAAGTCATTTGGGCTGGCAACCTCAGTATCTAGAATGATGATTCATGAACCACTACTGCACGGGCTGGTGATTGCTTTGTTGATAGTTTCGTAACGAGAACTACAAGCATAAAGTAGTTCCAGGTTCCATATGGAGCAGGGAGGGAAAGATGAAAGAAATGATGTACATTTTAAGTATAATACTTACATTTTCCAAGCAGTGCAAATGTCCCAATAAAACATATTCACTTCAAAATTAATGTAAGTTTTCAAGCTTTAAACCAGTGTAACTGCCTATGAGACAATATTCATTTTAAATTAATAGAAGTTTCAAACTTTTCCATAAGTGTAAATGTAAAGGAAACATAAATGAATTTATATTGTGAACACTTTTCAAACAGTGGAGATGTAAATATAAAACATATTATATCTGTACGTTTAACCTTCTCATTAAAATGTAATGTAAAGCTAAAGCTATTCAGTTTAAATGCAAAGGAAGTTTTATCCCGAGGGATTAAATTTAATTCTCATCGAGGGTAAATTCTGACATGGGATGGTAGAATAGAAAAGGGGGGCACCTAACTGGGTCGGAAAACGCCAAACTCAGAAGAGCGTTTCGTTTCTATTTCTATTCCCAGTTACTGGTGGTACCAGCATAAAGTACTATCTCTGAAACCAAGTGAAGGTAGAAGTGGACTGACGTCTTGCTAGACGCCATTATAAGAGAGTCTTATAGACAGACGCAGAACCAACTTAGCCGTTACTCCTTGACGTACTGGTAACGTGTGGCGCCTGAACTTTGACCAGAGATGAGCAAGAGCAGAGTGAAAGGAACTGACCCAGCGGGAGAAGAAACTACCATTGGCAGCTAAGTGAAAATATCCGCTGCCAAAGGTGACCTCCTTTATTCAGTTAAATCCCATCCAAGTGATGAAATTCTTTTCATAAATATTCAACTTATTTTCCAACTGTTAAAACTTAAAGTGATTATTAAATTTTGTTATTTGTAATGTTACAAATTTAACTTCGATTCAATCCTTTTAAATGTACTACATGTTTGTCTCAGTCAAAGTTACTAAACACACACTCTAAACAGAGCTATATATATTATACTACTAATTCCACTGATTAACTCAGCGGTGGGGGCTTAACGAGCTAGAAGAAACTATTGCTAAATTCTTCATAAAAGTGTCGGCAGATTATAGAATTAACGTGCTCAGCGACAGCCAGCATTGTTTTCGCTTATCTGAATATCTTATGCAGACTCCCATGTGATAGAAGCTTTACTACTCTTCTATCGACATTTCTGCTAAGAGTAATTTTGTGTAAAAATAGACTCCGTTGAAGCCTATAATAGATGCTCTTGAGTTTTGGCCACTGTTGGACCACTACTGCAACGCAGGGGAGGCAATACCGTCACACGGTGCCATCACAACAGTGTCTTTCCACATCTTCTTCATTAAGTTCGTCCCTGTTTCCAGTTTTCTTCGCCGTGTGTTTTCCCGTGGAAATTGATTTAGGAACAACTATTACAGACCTATGAATCACGGAAATAAAACAATCGATAACAGTGATAATGTTTTTTTAAAAAAAGGCAAGTTAGATTACCTAGTGACAAGAGACTAATCTGCGGCAAACAGAGATAGTGGATGACAAAAATAGATGATAAGGACATTCTAACATTCATTCATTGCACATAAGTTCCAAATAGAAGATAAGGACATTCTAACATTCATTCATTGCACATAAGTTCCCAATATAGTATGAGAATTCAACAAATTCATGCCCTGTACCATCTACAATATGTTTCCATATCTTCTTTATCCATTTATGTTCATATCTACTTCCTTTCTCCATGTCGTATATGTTGATCACCCTCATTTTCTCTTAATATTGGGATTCCAGAATAAGGACTGGCCTGTACTGCTAACAACTAGTTTTCTCATCGTGTCTACTTAACACTCGTATGTATCTGGGTCCCGAGAGGGAAGCGAAGAAAAGTATTACTGTAACATATCAGGCGTGTTCGTTGAAGGCGACTAAAACGAGTTGAGCCCGGGGACTGCTATTCCATCGTGTACAAACTTAAAGCCAAAACAAACAAAAAATTAAAACTTTAACAAAAGTGAACAGGTCACTCAAGGCAAGTAGTTCAGATAATACTGTTGTTTCAGGTTCAACATTCAGTATTTTTTGCTTGGGGTTTCAAATGTTTGTTTTTTTAAATCTCTTTTCTAGTGATATGAAACGCTAAAGTGTCTTATCTATGAACAAACAACATAGCCGGGGATCATCTTCTTCTTCTTCCGTCCTTAGCCACCGACCGTCAAAGCAGTCAGTGCAACAGTTCAAGATCTTTCCTTGCTCTCTTCATCACTTTCATGTCTCTTCCTGTGGCGTGACAACAGTTCAAGATCTGTCTTTCCCTCCTCATCACTTTCATGTCTCTTCCTGTGGGGTGACAACAGTTCAAGATCTGTCCTTGCTCTCTTCATCACTTTCATGTTGTTACCAACAGATTACTGGTGGCAATGAATATATATATATATATATATATATATATATATATATATATATATATATATATATATATATATATATATATATATATATATATATATATATATATATATATATATATATATATATATATATATATATATATATATATATATATATATATATATATATATATATATATATATATATATATATATATATATATATATATATATATATATATATATATATATATATATATATATATATATATATATATATATATATATATATATATATATATAGGAAGATATTTATTTGTTTGTATACTTGTTATGTTTGGAATATTTGGTAATAATATTTTGGGTCTAAGATTAGAACTCTAGTCAAAGGGCGAATACTCATTTTTTGCTTCGAGTGAAAGTAAATATGTAGTTGCCCCACTTGAATATAGTTGAAAGGTTAACATAAGCGCATGCCCAATGAGACGATTAGTCGTCGTTGGCGCTTCCGTGATGATGGACGAATCTTGAAGGCTGTCGAACAAAAGAGAGTCCAAAGTTTTTCGTCATTGTGATTGATTCTGGGGAAAAAAAGAGTTTCTCTTAGTAGACCATGATGGTCGATACTTCTCCCAGAATATATATACTTTACGCCGAGGGAATGGCGTGTGCTAGTTGCTAGTATTTTCTGAACTTAAGGTAAAGAAGGAACATTTTCTAAAACTTTACCTAGGCCTAACAACATCATAGATGTTATATCATCTTTATATATTTGATGGATCGTATGTAGACGATTCCTGTACTAGCAGCACTGTGAGTGGACATATGTAACATTTCTTATGGGTATGGAAAACCCAAGATATTAGTTGAGCAAATGAACGGAGCTTTCATTTGTAGTGAGGATATCTTTTTGGATGAACGCCGCTCACTGGGACCAGCGCCATTTTGAACCCCACTGTTGGTCTGTTTGAATTGTCAGTCAGAGAACAGATATATCTTATTACCTGATGGCGATACCAAGACCTACATTGTATTGAAGTCCACTCTTTGTTATTTGAGATTGTCAACCTTAAATAAAAGACCCTGTTGAAGTTAAAGCCTAAAAGACTTAGCCTGAAAGACGTAGTCAGCAGAGGGTCTGTAAGGGTGCATTGTGATGACCATTATTATTGTTAACTCAAACTGATGCGATTAGTCAGTGGAGATATGAGACGATAGACAATCAGGACTATATAGTTGCTACTATCGTTCAATTATATTTACATGCTATGAGATTGGCAAATTGATGTTGCCATCCATTTGTCAAGTATCCAATGATTTACTGTGTCAACCTGTTCCAATGACAGTCAACCGTGCTGTCAGAGTGTGTGTCATTAAACTGTCTAAAAACGTTTACAGGGCCTCAACACGTTACGGACAAGGCGACCTGTTAACCCACACTGTGTCTAGGTTTGAGTTGACCACTTACTCTCATCAAGCAGACGAGTACATACTGTCGTGTGGTGAGTCACTGGGGCAACTACGACAGTAGTTTTTGCCAGGAATAGTCTATGAGATATTAGATATAAGGTCTTTAGAAATTGGCTCGTTAAGAAAGAAAAAAAGACCTATTCGAGATAGGGACAAGAAGACAGGAATGCGAATGCTTTCCACTAGACAGTGTTTTCTAATAAATTATGGAAAGAGTTCTGTTTCCCCACGACCTTAGCTTCTGCCCTTAGATCCCGTAAAGAAAAAGCCCCCAACCTCATCTGAGTAGAGAAAGGTTCCTATAGGTGAATATGTAACACCGACAGCACGAGTGATACATTAACAAACTCTTGATAATGATCAACTGATCGTTGGGTTTATTAATGAAATATCCACACATATAGGGTTAGTAATGGTTAGAACGTGATGATGGTGAAAGACGATTCACACAAAACACACAGATGAGATAATAAAATTACAGTTAATTAAAGTTAATTGCTTATCCTTTACAGGACGTGGCAATCAACCCCAGCTTTTATTGGCTGTTTGTGATTTTTCTAGGCAATTTTTTTCATTCAGTAGTTTGCCATTGCTTTCTGAACGGTACGGCGCTTATACCATTGTTAAAAATCCACACAAAGCGATGAACTGGTGTAGAGTGAAATGATGATGTGATATGATACGTGTTACCAAAATGGTGAGTACTCTACACAGTCCATGTGTCTCTAAATGCTTCTCCTAGATATGAGGATTCACATGTATGCATAAAATGTCCCAAGTTGTTATACGTTATGTCGAATGGGGTATCTCTAAGTCGAGGACGTTCTGATGAATACTGTTATCGTACGGAGAACGCTGACGAGATATTTATGTATATTCCTTCACTGTTTGAGTATATCTCTGTAGTGTGGATCAACAGTTAATAGTTGTCATATGAACAAAAGGTCTGTGGTCTAATCTCCCGACGGTACTGGTCAGACTGGATATCTTCACGAAATGTTAGTGATATGTAGACTCATAATCTTGCGTATGTAGTCGTGATTCATATACTTTCGAGTCTGCTTCATAAAATGCGCTTAAGAGTGTGTTGCACGTGGTATAAATATGCGATTCCTCTTTTGAGCTCTTTTGCTTGACTTCAGATAATAATGATCTTTCGAGTGATTAGAGTTTATGATGACTCTGTATTGAACTTGTGATAACGATGTATTGAACTTGTGATAACTCTGTATTGAACTTGTGAGCAAGCAGTATATGGTGACGAAAAATGCTGCGTCCACCTTATGACTTGTGGGTGAGACAATATTCCTTTTAAATTGAGGAATGAAAGATGTCCTATGGCGAATTCTGCTAGCCAAATGTCCGTTTTTGATAACTTATTTCTGGTTAGACGTCAGACACGTTGCGTGTAGACTCAGACTTCTGATGAACTGAAGACACACAAAAGTCTTCGTAAGTTTTTCACATTTAACATCACTGGTTGACTTTCATTTAAACTACTGCTCATTATTCATCTCCCTCTCTCTGAGTTCAATTCTAATGATGTTAAATATCTTGTGCATGAGAGTGTGTGCATATGGGAGACTGTGATGATGACAAAGGTGAAATATGAACTATTAATTACCTTCTATCATCCTATCATCTTCTATGAAAATCTTCTGATTTTATTAATCAGTTATGCCAAGAATTATTTGAAACTTTATCTTCCGCACATTTTTGCTGTGAGGTTAAAATAAACAAAATTAAGAAAATGTATTAATAAGTATAAGATCTACTAACCTTCTTTTCCCTTCGCAAAATCCTTTAAGAACACAATTAATCACGGAACTGAATTATCATCCACTCTGAATAAACACGTGTATTAGGCTATGCGTTTTTGGGTTTGATCTCTTCCTCACAAGGTAAAAACCTGGACTGCCTCACTCTAGTAGATTATGCGGTATTATATATTTCTGGAAGTCACCCTGCCCAAGCTGGGCGTCCAATGTGGTCAACCCACGCTTGTTTGAACCGCGGCCACGTTTTCCCCTGGCCAATCTGGGCGTCCAATGTGGTGTCACAGAAATTACAGTTTGATTAGGATGACCATATGTGTTTTTACCAGATTTATCACGATACAATGTGGGCTTCAAATGATAATGTCAGGCATGTGGACTCAATCAAAGGACTTTATTTCCCCCGATGAAAGAACAAATGTGGTTCTCTAGATACCGGTCGCGAGTAATCACAACAATGAAATAGCAAATGTGGATCGCAAATATGAGATGAGAGAGCAAACGTCGGAGAAAATACAGTATGAAGAATGTAGGAAAAGATGGAGCAATAAGGCCTTTGCGCTCGTTTATCACACATACAAACATTCATTCCATCACTAATACATAAAGAATGACATTTATCAACGGTGTGAAATATACACTTATCTATGTGATGGCCAGAAAAACGAGTTGTCACATGTCTCTTCCTGTGGCGTGACAACAGTTCAAGATCTGTCCTTGCTCTCTTCATCACTTTCACGTCTGTCCAGAGCTATTTTCTCCATGTGTTCTTCGCTCTGCCTCTACTTTTCTTACACTGGGGATTATAGAATAAGAACTACCTTGTAATGCTATCAATACGTTTCCTCAATGTCTGTTCAATCCATCGCCAGCATCAACTTCTCATTTTTTGTACCACTGGCACGTGTCCCGTACTTGTCATCAGTTCCACGTTAGTGATTTTGCCGTACCATTTAAAACCTTCTATTCTACACAAACACCCGGTTATAAAAGTCCGTAGCTTTTGGTTGTTGTTGATTTTGTTGTTCTTCACGTTTCAGAGCCATTCAGTAGGACTGACTTGACGTTAGAGTTGAAGATTCTTATTGTCTGTTGGATTTCTTTTGATTTCCATATATTTCCCAAATGCAATGAAAGCTTCTCTTGCCTTTTCTTTCTTATTCCACGTGTATTTTCATTTTTCCTTACACCTAATTACGGTTAAGGGACAAAAGTGCCAGTTCGTCGGCAAAATCTAGATCATCAAGCTGTTTCGTCAAGTCCATCACATTCCATTTCTGCTTCTTGATGTTGGTTATTTCTAAACAGTCTATAGCCATTATGAACTGAAATGGTAGCAAGAAGAATTACTGTCGTACTCCAGTACTATCAGAAACGGTTCTGTAAGTTGTCATTGATGAAGAATTCTACGTGTCGTATCTTCATATTTCTTCTTCTTCTTCCTCGTTCGTCCTGAAAAGGACGTTGGTTGCGTTGTGTCCGTTTACAGCGAAGCTGCGGTATTTGCGCCTTTCGGCCGACACATCCGACTTCCGCGCGGCATTTTTTGGGACCGGGTTTGCCTTCCCTCTTCGATCCCTACTCCTCAGCCAGACTGCAGTGATGCAGTCTGTTTCCAGGACCACCACGTGGAGGTGGAGTAGGGTCTTGGTCAGCTCTGGTTCGCTGATCCTGACGCAGGCAGTCAAGCTATGGGTCGCTTACTGCATTCCTCACTTTTGATGCTTCTTGGGTCCCGTATCTTCATATGTTGTCTTTAATAAGTTGGTTATCTTCAGAGGGACTCCTTACTGCTTCATCAGTTTCGAAAGTGATTCTCTATCCACACTGTCAAATTGCCTTCTTGTAGTGCAAAAATCCAATGTAAAGAGCCGAATTCAGTTTTAACTTTGTTCAACTATAATTCACAGTGTGGCTATCTATCTGTACAGAATCTGTGTTGTCGAAAACCTGCTTGTTTGTCTCTCAGTTATCTATCTATGGATACTTTTAATCTCATTCATGTGCCTATTTAATATTTGTCCTGGCACTGACAGAAACATTCCTCCGTAACTTCAAGCCTCGTCAAAATCTCGACTTAAATAATTATGTATATATATATATATATATATATATATATATATATATATATATATATATATATATATATATATATATATATATATATATATATATATATATATATATATATATATATATATATATATATATATATATATATATATATATATATATATTTTTTTTTTTTTTTTTTTAAATACAATTTTTTTTCGTTTTATCGAGGGGGTCCCGCCCAAGCTAGACACGGGGTCAGTTGGTTATATTCGGGCGCATGTCCAAAGATAAAAGACTTTGTGGTCTGTTTTTGATTCAAGCAATTAGATAAGATATCATGTAACTGTGAAAATTAGTTTGGATATCGTTTCCATTTTTCCAACGTGTCTCCAAGGCGTATTTTTCATTGTGTTTACCACATTAGATTAGTTCTCTTTCTTTATCTTTAGGCCTGGTGCAGACGAGCGTTTTCTTGCTGCGCGTATCTCGCACGGTTTTTTGACCGAATCGCAGGGTAGTGCAGACGAGCGTATTTTTGCCGTGACCTCGCGCCTAAAAATAGATTTCCAGACTGGCGCTTCCGCAGTTCAGATATGAATTTCGTGGAATTAGCATGTCTGTCGTTGCTTGTAGTACGAGCAAGCAGGAAAAAACGACAAAATAAGACGATTCTGGGTGCATCCACTGATATATATATATATATATATATATATATATATATATATATATATATATATATATATATATATATATATATATATATATATATATATATATATATATATATATATATATATAATAAATCTTGAGCGTTGTTTTAGGTAAAATACATTTACTTAGCAACAAAAAAAAACATAAGAAAGAGAAGACGAAGAAGAAGATAATGGAGAAGAGGAACAAGAAAGAGGGGAACAGAGGGAGATGAAGGAGTAAGATGAAGAAGGAAGAAGAGAAAGAGAAAACGAAGAAGAAAGAGGAGAAGGGGAAAAAAGAAGGAGAAGAAGAAAAAAAAAAGAAAAGGAGATGCAGGAGAAGAAGGAAGAGCAGAAGAAGAATATGACGAAGTCGAAGAAAAAAGAATGAGAAGAATAAAAAGAAAAAGAGGAAGAAGAACGGAAAAAGGTGGAATAGAAGAAGAAGCAGAAGGAGGAGAAGAAAAAGGAGTCAAAAAGAAGAAGAAGGAGTAGGAGAAGGAGGAAAAGAAAAAGAGGAGGAAAAGAAGGAAGAGGATAAAGAGAAGAAGGTTAGGGAGAAAAAAGAAAACTGAATAAGAAGGAGGAGAAATATCAGAGAGAAGAAGAAAAAGAAGAAAAATATAAGAAGAAGAAAATATAGAAGAAGGATGAGGAGAAGCAGAAGAAGTAGGAGATGAAAATGAAAAAGAACAAAAAAGATGATTGGAGAATAAGTTGGAATAAGGAGAGAGAGAAGTATAAAAGAAGTAGAAGGACAAATATGAGAAAGAGGAGAAGAAGAAGATGAAGGAGAAGAAGATGATGAAGAAGAAGGAGAAGAAGTAGATAAAGAAGGAGGAAAAGAAGAGGAAGGAGAAGAAGAAGATGAAGGAGAAGAAGAAGGAGAAGAAGAAGATGATGCACAAGAAGAAGACCAATGAAGAAGAGGTGAGGAGCAGAAGAAGAAGAAAAAGAAGGAGAAGACGAATGGAACCAAACGGAACCCCATCACACAATTAAATGTTAAAAACTCGAGCACCACTAATGTTACTGCGTAATCACGATCCGCCTAAAGTAAGTAACGGATTCGAAATAACTCATTTTCACGCAAATGTTCTTGATAAATCCAAATTCAGAATAGAAATGCCACGATAGTGTACAACGCAAGTTCGTCGCTAACTTACTTGGTCACGTGATGAAGTTCAAGGTTAGCCAAAAACGCCGGCGATACGCGAAGAAAATTGAACCAGTTGCGTTTTTTTTTTCTACGCAGCGAGAAAAACCTCGCTCGTCTGTCTGCTTTCTCTAAATCCCTACTGTTTCATCTTCCACGCGCGAGATACGCGCAGCAAGAAAACGCTCGTCTGCACCCAGCCTTACAGTTGTCATTAGTTCTTCCCTGGCGAAGACGGCGTGGTCGTAACGTAAGCACTTTCTATGTCTTTAGACTTTGTAAGACGTACATAGTGTATTTTCCTACACTCCGCGTTTATCGTTGCCGTATTACAGTTTTCCACATGTTCTAATGAACATTATTAGAAAAAAAAAAATACAGGTACTGCCCATTTTCATTATTCTCCTTCAGACTCCTTGCGGCGCATGAAGCCACCACTGTAGCTGGTCCTTTTGTAAGAGGCCTGCATGACGCAGTAACGTAATGTTGCAGCAGATGTCTCTGTGGCATTAATTTTTACATGATGAGGTTACCAGCCCCACTCACAAAAAAGACACCCCGGGAACTGCACGGCGCGGTCAGGGTTTGCTGATGTGGGGAAAATCACTTAAAAATGGAAGTTGCTAAACGGGAAAGAATATTACAGACGGACTAAGTGTCTAGCTGCCATAACCGGTGTCAATACCTTGTCGAGGTATGGCGGCTTGCGTACCCTGATTACCCCCAGAACTATATCAGCTGGAGTTTTACTCCTGGAAGGTTCTACCAAGCTGGACAGCTTTGCGCGGGCAGGGGTCAGACTAAAGCAGACCAGGTTGAGGGTTTTAGCATAGGGCTGACACCACTGTCTATGTAAAACGAAATGAAGTTACGGAAACGACAACAAATGAACAAACTTTGTCTAAACAACATCTGGAAGTCCTCTCAGTACAGCACAAGCCCAAAATTAAGATAATATCAGAGCTGTGTGCTTTCTGTGCTTCTCTATGGTGTGGAATGCTGGAGAGTTACAAAGAAGAAATTGCCGAAATTGTCCTCTTTTCACACAACATGCCTAAGAAAAATTCTCCGAATCTTTGGGCCGCAGTCTGAGGCTCGTATGACTGTCAGTGGTGAAAGCCGAAAGGAAGCCACTGGCACGAAAACGAGCGTCCTGACCGCAAAACGTGAAACAAGAATAGGATTTTGGAATGTCAGGACAATGAAGGAGAAGGGTAAACTAAAACAGGTCACAGCAGAAATGAGAAACTATAGATTATACATTCTAGGGATAAGCGAGAGCAGATGGACAGGGGAAGGAAAAGTTAAAACAGCAACAGGAGAAACAGTACTTTACTCTGGAAGAGAGGATGGACAGCACAATGAAGGCGTAGCCATTATTCTACAGAAAGGAATAGAAAGGACATTAAAGGAATGGAAACCCATCAACAACAGACTGATAAGAATAAGATTGAGAGGGAGATTCACCAACACTACAATAATGCAATGCTACGCACCAACGAATGACAGCGATGATGAGGTCAAGGATGAATTCTATCAACAACTGCAGAAAGAAATGGAAGATACACATAGATATTATCTTATCGTAGTAATGGGAGACCTCAATGCGAAAGTTGGAACACACAATACATATAATGAAAGAGTAATGGGGAAATGCGGCAGCGGAACAGCAAACGAAATTGGGGATAAATTGTAATAAGTTTCTGTAGCATTAACAGCCTGGTCATTGGAGGAACATTTTTCCCACACAAAGAAATTCACAAATTAACATGGGAATCACCAAATGATCGGGACAGAAACCAGATAGACCACATTATGAATAACGGTAGATGGAGACATGCATTACAAGATGTGAAGGTAAGAAGAGGTGCGGATGTGGGAAGTGATCACCATTTAGTAGTAGCAAAACTGAAAGTGAAACTAAGAAAGGCTGGATCAACTGTAACTACACAGAAAAGGTTTGACATCAGCAAATTGAAGGACCCCCTTACCAGAAAAGCTTTTGCGGCTGACATAAAGAAATGATATCAATTTGCCAAAAGTCAGGAAAAGACATTGACATGATATAGACAAGAAATTCAACACCATTTCAACAATATATAAGGAAAGGAAGAAGCAAGACTGGATAACACCAGAAACATTAAACACCATAACGATGAGAAAGGAAATGAAAAGAAAGAAAACAGAAGCGAAGTCCTCCAGGTTAAAGCAACTATATAGCGAACAGTACAGTCAGCTGGACAAGGAAGTTAAACGCCAAACCCGAGCCAACAAAACGAATTTCCTAGACGATCTTGCAAGACAGGCAGAAGAGGCAGCACTGAGAAATGAACAAAGCACAGTATACAAAATAACTAAAATCATCAGCGGAAAACGAGGTGCAAACAATATTATGTACTGAAGCACATTAAAAACGCACGACTATTATATATACTGATGCCAAGAAGCTGGAAAAAAAGGTGTGGGAATGGATTTTCCCCGTGTTTGTCATGAGGTAGAGAGCGAATGGCTGCTGGAATGGAAAGTGCATGATTCAACCCACGGGTTTGTGTACAGACTACATGAAAACAATGAAAGTTACACGTGCAACGCGATTCCCAACAGCTATGACCCTGAAAATGTGTACGCGTTGTGGCAGTATACTCGGTATAAAAAGGCCGTTGAGACAAAACAACCAGTACATGTGCTTGAAATACCACGACTATCTGAAAACGACCGCCAACGAGCCATTGGTATGTTGGAGACCGGAATGAGCTCGCGGGCCATTGCCAGAAGGATGAATTGCCACCACAGCACTATTGTACGTCTCATTGAACGTCACGGAACCACTGGCAGTGCCCGGGATAGACTTCGGAGTGGCCAACCACGAGTTACTACCCCTGCGCAAGATCGTCATATTGTGCTGAGTCACTTAAGGAATCGTTCTCTCCCGGCAAGTCAAACAGCAAGAGCAATAATGGGTAAACGTTGGCAAGTCTCTCGAATGACAGTCATACGACGACTCAGAGATACAGGCCTTACTGCAAGACGACCTTATGTTGGGCCAAACTTGACTCACAGACATCGTCTGCAGCGCCTGCAATGGGCAGAGCAACATGTCAGATGGACTAGACTGTAGTGGAATGCTGTCCTATTCACAGACGAGAGCAGATTCAACATATCCTTTGCTGATGGACGTATGCGGATTTGGCGACGGTGTGGAGAGCGCTTTGTAGATTGCTGTGTTCGTCAGCACAACCGATTTGGAGGTGGCAGTATTCACATTTGGGAGGATTCAGTTTTCACCATCGCTTGCCTCTTCACGTCTTCCGTAGAAATGTTAATGGTGTGACATATCGAGATGAGGTTCTGGATGCATTGGTTGCTCCTGCGTTCACAAATTATCTAGACTTGCAGCTTCTCCAGCTGGATAACGCACGTGCGCACACCGCATGCATTATTCAGCAATATCTACAGCAGCAGAACATTGTGACGATTGATTGGCCTGCCCTATCACCAGACATGTCCCCTATAGAACATCTGTGGGACGAGCTTGGACGCAGAGTCTACAGGCAAGGTTCTCCAGCTAATCTGCAACAGCTCGAAGCTGCTCTTACACGTGAATGGGACTTGATTCCCCGGAATTTCCTTCAGAGACTTGTGCGTTCCATGCGGAGCCGCTGCCAAGCTTGTTTGCAAGCACACGGTGGACATACCAGATATTGAGGATAGTGTGAATGAATGTTTTTTATTGGTTGCATTTTTGGTTTTCTCCCTTGCCTGCACAGAATGCAATGAATTTCATAACAATCAAATGTACAAATTAATGACCAGCATGGATTCATAGGAAAATGAATAAAGATTCCAAATATGTAAACTTGTAAACACTTGTATATTTTCATTTCACACTCTGTTCCTGGATTATACAGGTGGTGCGCTTTTAATGTGCTTCAGTATATTAGTAAGAGATAAGCAAGGAAACCTCATCACGACAGCAGAGGGACAGGAAACAAGATGGGCAGAGCATTTAAGAGAACCTCTGAACAAGGAACCACCAGAGACACAATTGAATGTTCCTGAGGCTGAAAATGATCTAGATGTTAATACAGATATTCCACGAAAAGAAGAAATTCATCACAGCAATCAAAGGGTTAAAGAATGGAAATACAAGACACGGATTCTGTACTTAAAAACCAATGTAACGTGAATTTGTACAAATGTTGCTGTTATGTGGAAAATCGTCAATGGTTAAATAAATCTTGATACGTTATCAAAGAAGTTACTGAGGATTCTTTACAGTTGAGCTAGACCCTTAGTTGTGAACCTGTACCAAGTGTTGTACTGTATCAATCATCATCACCACTACTGTTTCACACAAACACACCATAAGAGGAAAGAACCTACCTGGGTTATAAGACAGATTTAATCCAAGAAATTGATATCTCTGGCGGACTCTAAGCCAGTAAAGTTCTAACTTGGAATATACAAGTATACCAAACTCAATTAGTCCTTATTATTTAACACGACCACAGAGTGTATAAATGGTGCCGTTCCCGGCCACAAAAATACTAGGCAGGATAAATATACAGAGAATTTCAAAAGCAGTAGACCACAAATTGAGGAAAGAACAAGCAGGATTTAGAAAGAACAGAAGATGTATAGATCATATATTTACCCTCAGGAACATTATAGAGCAGTGTTCAGAATGGCAAAGACAGCTGCACATTAATTTCGTTGATTTTGAAAAGGCTTTTGACAGTATGCATAGGGACAGTTTATGGAAAATACTGAGGGCTTATGGAATTCCAAGCTGCATAGTGTCAATCATAAAAAGCCTTGTTGGAGTCGTATTTTGATTGTTAGTTACGTTTGAAGGTATTGACAATGATGGGTGAAATTGCCAGTTCGTGCTATTAACGCGAATTCAAAATCAAACTTCAGACGTGTCAATTCCGAACTTTGGTAACTGAAGTATACTGCCAAGGCGGGTCAGAAAGTTCAACGAATTTATTCACATACACGATACACGGTTACGAACATGGTATTCAATAGCAGACTAGACGTTTGATACATGGACGATCAATAATAAAATAGGATGATGCAAATCTATAATGTTCCTAATGGCAATATACGTCTTCCCAGTCAGTTCCATAATCAATATTCTTCCTTGCTAAACTAGAGTTCATACAATTAATCTGTCTTTATGATAGTTTCAAAGGCATCGGCCGTTGACCTTCTCCAAGGACATCGGTCATCATATACATCTTTAATAATACTCGAACATGCATCCATAAATACTGTCCTACTCAATTGACTCTTTCAATAAAATGTTCAGACAGTTGATTAATCATCAGATTCAAACATTTTCTTCATCAAGATAAATACAGGTTAGATACTATTCTTGGCTAACCTCCTCCACACGTGCCAAGACCAAGATGTCGGCACTTCATAATACATTTTTTTAAGATCCATCTTTATCATACTTTCGCTCGTAGAATTATCACTACGTTTCATAAGTGAAGCTAACAGCTCAGCTGATCCATTCATGAAATCCAGACGTGTGGATTCCAGCTAGATGCCAGCAAGAGTGGAGACATCACTAAATTCATAAATAATATATCTTTTTAATATCTGGATGCGAGACTTACGTATACCACATTGACATGGGCTTCTGATAAGAAGGCCAGTCCTCCATTATCGAAATAATTCCCACTGATAAGGGACACAATATAATAAATACGGACCATCAGTCCGGCTCGACCTTCAAGATCCTCTGATGTCATACTCTGATCTTAGAAACCGGTGCGCTATCAGTCTTTCATACACTACATAGTGCACACACGTGCGTGATAAATCATACGCACAAATAATTTTCTTATCATAAGAATGGTGCGTAATCTTTTAACACAGGCAGGACTTAAAACTGCCAACTATGTAAAAGTACGCAACAAACCTCTATGCCAACTTTACGTGTAGCGTTCGGCAGAGCAACCTAACCTTTGAGGTGAAGACAGGAGTACGACAGGGATGCCCCTTATCAACCACTCTATTCTTAACAGTCATAGACTGGGTGATGCGCCAGACAACAGAGGGCAGTCCAAGAGGAATAAGATGGACTACATTTTCTACATTGGAAGATCTGGAATATGCAGATGACATTGCACTACTAGCACATTCACATCAACACATCCAGGAAAAAACGGATAGACTTAATAAGTATAGCCAGCAGGTGGGCTTGAACATCAATCTAAAGAAGACAGAGGTCATGGCGCTCAATGTGAGCAACCCTGAGCCCATATCAGTAAGGAATCTGCAACTGGAACAGACAGACACCTTCACATACCTAGGGTGTATAGTAACACCAGACGGCGGAGCAAGCAAAGACATCAACAACAGAATGAAAGAAGCAAGAACAGCCTTTTTTAGTCTAAACAACATCTGGAAGTCCTCTCAGTACAGCACAAGCACAAAATTAGGATTACAGTAGAACTCCATTTATCCGAACCCCAATTATCCGAACATCCAATTATCCGAACACTTTTTCCAGAAAAAAAAAAAAAACCAGGCGCAACCAGTCACGTTAGACTACAGTTCTGAATCTTTTGATGCGGCAAGCTTCAAATGTGTGCGAACAATTTGTAGACAATGACATGGGCTAATGGACGGTCGCTTACGTACAGGAAGTCAGTTTGATCATAAAGTCAGTTAATATCTGGTTTACCAATCCAGTGTACGTGTGCGTTCTAGGCAGAACACTGGCTAAACAGACAGTTCAACTTAAAATAATTGTGTCTGCTACTACAGCAGAATAATTTTGGTGTACACGTATTTCTCTGTGCGATCTGGCATCTTCCAGTAGGCCTAAAGCATATAAAAGGAACCGCAATGTTTTGTCAATTGAAACGAAAACAGAAATTATCAAGAGACTAGGAAAAGGTGAAACTGTGTCTTCATTTGCGAGGATTTTCAATGTTGGGAAAGCTACCGTCTCTGACATCAAAAGTAACAAGGATAAAATTATGAGTTTTGCATCGAAATTGGATAGTGAAAATGGGTCGAAGAAACATAAAACCATGAGAAATGCGAAAGATTTGAAATTGGAAGAGGCTTTGTATATATGGTTTGTGCAAAGAAGAAGCAAAGGGGAACCTATCTCTGGCTCTCTATTGTGTGAAAAGGCACTTCAGTTCAACAATCAACTTGACGGTCCTCCTGACTTTAAGGCTAGCCAGGGATGGTTAAGAAACTTTAAATCTCGTCATGGCATACGAGAATTGGAGATTCAAGGGGAATCTTTATCTAGCGATGCAACTGCCGCTGAAAATTTTAAAGAAACATTCTTGGCTTTTTTTGGAAGAAGAAGGTTATTTACTCGATGATGTGTATAATGCCGATTAGACTGGCTTATACTGGAAATCATTGCCTAAAAAATCACTTGCATCTCAGCGCGAAGCAGCTGCCCCTGGGTTTAAAAAGTGCAAAGAGAGAGTAACAATTTTGGTAGCCGCGAATGCCAGCGGAAGTCATCGTTTACCGGTGCTAATGATCGGCAAAGACAAAAAACCACGTTGTTTAAAGAATGTGACATGTCTCCCATTGTGCTACAAAGCACAGAAGAGTGCTTGGATGAATAGTGAAATATTTCTTGATTGGTATACAAATCAGTTCATCCCAAATGTGAAGAGGTTGAAAGAACAAGAAAAGAAAACTGGAAAAGTAATTTTTCTACTGGACAATGCACCATCTCACCCAGAGACGGATACATTGAATGCAGTTGATGCAAATTTTAAAGTAATTTTTCTGCCTCCCAATGTAACAGCACTGATTCAACCAATGGATCAGGGTGTTATAGCAAAGCTTAAAAAGATGTACAAGAAGGAAGTCCTGCGTCGTTTATTGTTGGCTGAAGATGAAGAAAGTGTGGTGGCGTTTTCCAAAAAGCTTAATCTCAAAGACTGCTGCTATATGTTAGCTGATGCTTGGACCACCCTGTCACAAGATAATCTCAACAAGGCTTGGAATAGATTGCTTGGGGAAAAAAGGAGGAAATGAAACTACTGCAGTGGACACAAATGATGATTGTATAAATGAAGTTGTGGAACTGTTTCAAGCAATGCCCGGATTTTCGGACTGTGACAAAGATGATGCACACATGTGGCTAGAAGATGATAATGATTCTGGTTTTCAGTTTTTGAATGACGAAGAAATTTTGTCTTTTGTGCAAGAAGAAAACCAAATACATGTAGTGACCGATGATGAAGATTCCTCAGAAGTACATGATGTACTTGTAGATTATGAAGAAAACCCAGAACGTCGACCAAGTCCTGAAGAGGCCTTTATAGCACTAGAAACAGCGATGGCTTGGTACGAGCAAGAAGATGACAGCTGTCCTACACAGCTTCTGCTGTTGAAGAGAATGCGGGAATTAGCAGCCAAAAGCAGTTTGGTGCAAAAGAGGATTCCTCATTATTTTAAATAGTGGGCTACATCTGTGCAAGTACATGTATACGTAAGTTGCGCCTGGTTTTGAATCGTTTGTAATGTTATTTTGAAAACATTTCTCTTTCTTAACAAAAATAATTAATACAAGTAGTACATGCACTGCAGTGTAATGAAAGATTTTGGTGATACAGTGATCTAATACAGTGTGGGTATTATTATTACAGTACAAGTAAATATGTTTTATAGTGTATTTTCTTTGTGATCGTTAATTATTTTTAGAAATATGTGTACATGTACTCGATACATCATGTAATCCAATTATCCGAACATTTGATTATCCGAACGATGCTCGGTCCCATGGGGTTCGGATAAATGGAGTTCTACTGTATATCAGAGCTGTGTGCTTTCTGTGCTTCTCTATGGTGCGGAATGCTGGAGAGTTACAGAGAAGGAAATGCCGAAATTGTCCTCTTTTCACACAACATGCCTAAGAAAAATTCTCCGAATCTTTGGGCCGAATATCATCACCAACCAAGATCTGCATACTCGGAGCAAGCAAGAGGACATGCACACCATCATAGCTGGCAGACGCTGGAGCTGGGTTGGCCATGTCCTCAGAAGAGACCCCGAGGCCATCACAAGAACAGCTATGCTATGGACCCCTGAAGGAAAACGAAAGAGAGGCCGACCAAAAACAACTTGGCGGAGGACTGTGGAGGCTGAGATGCAAAGAATATATTAGAGCTGGGCACTGTACGAAGGATGGCCACCGACCGAGCAAAGTGGAATCAATTTGTTGTTGCCCTACAAGACGCCACCAGGCGTGCTGGCCACTGACTGCTTTGACGGTCGGCGGCTAAGGATCAAAGAAGAAGTGTCTAGGTTGAATGAAGCGCGCCCCACCAAAAGGAGGCAAAATTTTATTTAAAAAAAAAAAAAAAGATAAAAAATGAGGAAATATAAGACACGTCAACATTTCTCCCGAGGCTGTCAATAACCATCAGTGGCGTAACAACAATATAAGGGGCCTCCGGGCTTAAAGTTTAGAGAGTCCTTCTTATATAATAGGCTAAGCAATTGTAATCAATACCCGGCACATCCGTACTAGTACATCACTACTTACTTCACCATGACCCTTAAGCTCTTTACGGAGTATAGGCCTTCGGTAAAGGTGTGCCACGTCTGCCTGCCCTATGCCGTCTGCTCGAGATCTTTCCATGTCTTGTTTACCCCTTTCATTTCTGTCTCCAGTAACTGGGACATGCTGCGACGTTTAACACAGGAGATTGAAAGGATGTATATATATATATATGTGTGTGTGTGTGTGAAGATGAATGATACTATCCGCCCACTACTTTCCAGGGTCCCCTACGTGCTGTAGTAGCCGGGAGAATAAAACCAGAACATCCCCCACCAACCTAAACAACATCTAGAAATCTTCCCAGCACAGTACAAACACTGAATTAAAAATATACAAGAACTGCGTAATTTCTGTACGGTGAAGAATGCTGGAGAGTAATAGAAAGAAAAAAATGACCACATTATCTTCTTTCCAAACAACCTGCTTACGGAAAACTCTTACAATTTTCTGACCGAAAACGATCACCAACCAAGAACTGCTAACTCGGAGCTACCTAGAAGACATGCGCACCATCATAAGCGGGTAGACGTTGGAATTTGATTGGCCACACTTTCAGAAGAGACCCTGACACCAGCAGCAGAACTGACATCTACTGACTCCAGAAGGAAAGCGAAAGCAAGGACGGCCAAAAGCCACCTGGTGGAGAATGGTGAAGGCAGAGATGCTAAGAATGAACCAGAGCTGGAGTACTACACGATGGATGGCTGCCTACCGAGCAAAGTGGAGAAAGTTTGTTGCTGCCCTACAAGACGCCACTAGGTCATTGATTGCTTAGTCAGTCAGCGGCCAATGATCAAAGAAGTAGCACATTCGGTGCTGTGGTTCCCTAGAAGTCCCCGGTTCATCCTAGCGGTAGTTACGCCACTGGTGACCATTGATCAGACACAACAGAGATTAACAGCTTGTAGGGACAATAGCATTCTGCAATGGTTAGGCTGGTTGATAACGATAATATTAAATACTGTTGGAAGTTATCACAAGTATCATTTATATAGTTGCCTCTTTGAGATAATTAGCCTACCTGTGCGTTGTATTAGGCGCACATCGAGGTAGATTAAAGTATGCCTTTAGATTGTCTATCATGTTTTCTATATGTATAGCTGTGATAAGCGAAGACAACACAAAGACAGTAGATCAAACAATGTAGTTTCAACTTTATATTTATCGTGTTTTTTTTTAGATATATACCTGTGATACACTACTCAAACATTGCAACGCTTTTATTCCAGTTGCATTTGTTCTACTGTCTATGTACTGTATTCACAACCTTACTTTACTAGTCTCTCTGAGTGTTAGTTGTTGTTGTTGTTTTGAAGAGGTGATGAGTGGAGAGCGGGCACTTAACAGCTGACCGTTATTGCCTCTTCTAGTTCCATCTTGGTCTATCCTGTTCAACTTGAAAATTTGTTATGATTGGGGTATTTAGTGTCATTTTATTTACTGATTTTGTATTAAGTTTAAATAACTATTGTCTTTTGCAGTTGCTGATTTTAATTTATATTAGTATTTGTCCATTTATTTTCTCTTTTGTATTGTTTATAGATAACTATTGTCCATTGCACTTGGTTTTAATTTGTATTAGTATTTGTTCTTTTTGAGTTGTTGTTTTTTTTTAAACCTCGTTGTCTTTCCTTGTCCTATGAGTAGTTAGTACGGTAAGTTTTTTTTTTTTTTTTTAATGATGTGTTAGTTCTTGTTGCTTAATTTCTATTTGGTTGAATGTCTTTTCTGAAGTACTAACCTTATATGTTTTCCTTTGTTTTATGTATATACCTTTTAAGTATTGATTGGGCATCTACTGGGGCATCTATACTTAAAACCTTATCACATGTCATGTCTATATTGTGATTTCTATAGTAAGTTTTTAATTAAAGCCTTTGTTGTTCGTACTTATTACAGTGGATCAGGTAGTGGTCTATGTCATTCTCTTCCTGACATTCTTGGCAGTGTGGTTCCTCTATCATAAAGTATGCTGCACCGAGACGGAGACACCACAGTTTTTTGTTCGATGGTATCTTTAATTCTTCTCTGACCTGGCACGTCCTTGTTGGTTCTTTCAGCAGTTTGAACGCGTGTCTGCCTTTTCTACTGTTCTTCCATTCCTCGTTTATAGTTAGCTTCACTTGGCTCTTGATCTCCGATCTTCCCAGTCCTGCTCTTATATTGTTTTTACTTATTCTTCCATTCTTGGCGTTCTGGTCTGCCAACTCGTTACCAGCTATACCTATGTGTGCTGGAACCACACTACATCCTCTGTTCCCTAGTGATGTATTAATTGCTAGAATTTCTACCTTTATGTCTGGCCGGCTACATTTACCTGGGTGTTCTAGTGCTTGTAGTGATGATAGTGAGTCTGTAAATATCGTAACAGCTTCTGGTGGGTTATCTTCGATTATTTCTAAACTTTTTAGAATTGCTACCATCTCTGCGGCAAAGAATCGAAACCCCTTCAGTTACGCTGTAGCTCTTTTTAATTCCCCACTGTGGTATTACTTCTCCTGCAATTAGTTGCCCACTATCACCCTTGGATCCATCAGTGTAGACGGCCAGACTTTGTTTTGTTAGTTGATCTATTAACTTTCTACTTATCATTTCGGCTTCCTTATCTTCTGTTTTGTTTGATCTTTTCAGTAAGTGAGTAGTCTATGATTGGTGTTTTTAGTTCCCTGGGTGGTATTTTGCTTCTATATTTATTACTATTTTTAATTGTGTATGACAGTTCTTTGAACTGCGTTAGATCTTCTATAGTTCTCCACCCTGTTGGATATCTATCTTTATTCGAGGGGACGTCCCATACACTTGGTTGGTTTTTGACAAATGCTTTATGTGCT
Source organism: Oreohelix idahoensis (assembly GCA_024509875.1). NCBI lineage: Eukaryota > Metazoa > Mollusca > Gastropoda > Stylommatophora > Oreohelicidae > Oreohelix > Oreohelix idahoensis. The sequence continues at coordinate 429,096 of JAMPIV010018675.1, read as the reverse complement.
GGGTGGGTCACTTCTTGTGCTACTTTACTCCAATAATTTAATCTTAGTTCTTTCCGTCTTAGACCAATGGGCGGTATGCCAAGAGCTACTTCTAGTACTTCTACTGGTGTTTTGTAAATGCACCTGTAATGGGTCTCATGGCTGCATTTTGAATTCTGTCTAGTTTCGCTTTGTTAGAAGCTGCAGCTGAGTCATAGACTATGCTGGCATAATCCAGTTTCCCCCTGATGAAAGACTTGTAGAACATAAGCATTATGTTATTGCTGGCCCCCCATCCATTACCTTTTACTATCCTTAGTATATTTAGGGGTCCACTACAGCTTTCTACTAAATTGTCTATATGTTTATTGTGAGTGTTAGTTGTTTTTTTTTAACATAAAAGTGCCTTCTGCTCTTTACATTCTGGTCTTCTTGAGTCGAATCCCGCTTCTTTCAACCGTGGCTGAAGTCTTTCGATTATATCTGAACTCAAGTCATCATCTTAATTTTCCTGTGCGTTCCTTACGGAGAAGTCATTGCTGCAGCTGGGCCCTTGCAAGAAGCCTACACTAAACATTCAAATGGTCTTGCAGCAGTGATTTCCGTGGCAACCTCTTTGCATGATGAGCCGCATGCGGCTCTTTCAGCCATCTCGTGAGGCTCTTGAAAAATTATGTTTATTATTTCAATTATATAATCAAACTCCATAATTCTCGCCGTTTGTACGTCGGTCACATCTAAGGGATGCAACTGTGGTTGAAAGTTAGACAATTTGTTTCCGTTATATGTACCGTGAACTGGGGTGACTTTGCCCCATGGGGTGACTTTGCCTATTAAATACTGAAAATGCGAATGTGTTCATACTTGCATTTCTAGAGTTGTTTGCCTCGATTTTTCAACTCTTCATGAAAGAAGACATGTTTGGTGGGATGGTTTTGGTGTTTCTTCCCTCCTAAGCGCTGAGACACGAAAGAAGCAGCCCTGGTGTTCTTGACATCGTTTTTTTGCTGATTTAGGTGAGTTTGTACTTCTATTTGAATATTATACAGTTTATTTCCCTATGTATTTTATTCTCATGCATTTCGATCATAAAAAGGTTAATTATTTGTTTGGATAAGCTTTAGTCTCAAGTTTCTTAAATGCTTTCCTTCCACAGTCTGGGGCAAAGTCACCCCATTGATCTAGACTTAATGTGGTCTTAAACTTGCTTTTTCAATGTTGCACACTTTGGTGTTTATATATCTTTGTTTTTTTTTTTTTTCTTCAGATCACCATGCCCAGACATCACAAGAGAAAGCCTGGTAGCAGACACTATAGAGACTATTCTGAAGGGGACAATTTAAGTTCACACATCAGTGCATCAGAGATATACAAGTGTGAAGAATTGAATATTGCTTTCATCCTGCTTCCTCCTAACTCCACAGACAAGTGCCAGCCACTTGATGTGTCTTTTTTTTGCTCCTCTCAAAAAATTATGGAGAAAGCTGTTGGAGAGTTACAAGCAAAAACACCCATCTTCTGCATCACTCGACAAGAAAGCTTTTCCAGCAATGCTAAATAAATTAATTGAAGGGATGGGTATGAGATCAGCCAACAGTTTGATTTCTGGGTTTAGAGCCTGTGGCATTCACCCCCTAGATGCAAACCAAGTGCTGAAAAAGCTGCCAAAGTCAACTGTCACTAGTGACACAAGCAAAGACCCACAAGGTGTTTCAGATGCTGTGCTAAACTATTTGCAGACTTTTAAATACTCGCCCAATTCAAATGGTTGCACAGGAACTGGCAGCAGGCATAAGAGGAAGAAAGTTTCTGTGCCACCAGGGAAATCGGTGAGTGCGGAAGACGTGCAGTCTGCTCAGTCTCAATCCTTGACATCTGCATCCCCAGCGTCAGCTTCAGCACCTGTTCAGCATCAACCTTCAACATCTGCTCAAGCACTGCAGTTGCAACCTTCGGCATCTGTATCTTACTCCCGGTCATCACCATCCGAGTTTGAACTCGAGAAAACAGATTCAGATTGTGAAGACATTCCATTTTCTGACACTGATGAGGAGTGGCTGCCACCAACGAAAACAGCATGTAAAAAACATTTTTGATGTGAACTGGTGGTGTGATCTTTTCCCCCCACTATAACAGATGTGTCTTTTTGTAACGCGTCGTAAATGATTTGATTAATTAATCAGTGAATGTAGAAAAAAATTTACTTGTTTGTATTTTAAGTATTCTTTGAAGCTTTTATATTACTATCAGGTATTGTGCATCTGATTTCCCTACTTTCAGGGTTTTAAAAGTGTTTTTAACTACTGGTACGTTACACGTTTTGTCTTTTAAAAAAAAAAAAAATAAGGTATGAAGGCAAAGTCACCCCATTTTTACTTCAGTTGAAATATTTCACAATACCTCTTAAATCATCTAATCCTGGTGGAATTCTGACTTCATTTAAAAATAAAAACAAAGCTTATGTATCCACTCTGTATTTCAGCACCTTTGGGCTTTATTTAGTGTTGGTTAATATGCTGTAAAGAATCTGTAAAGATGAAATGTAGGCAAAGTCACCCCAGTTCACGGTACTCTCCCGAAAATAGTAACACTCAAAGAAGAAAAGTCGGTGAATTGTGCAACACAAAGTGACTGACAGTGATATATGAATAAAATGTAAGTTTTTGATTGTAGAACCCAGTTTCATTCCAGAAACAGGTTTAACTCATCATTTTGTTAAAAATAACCTTAAAATGTAAATTTTTGATTGTTTCTTTAAGACAAAATTTTAATTTAAAGTATTGCAGACTTGTTGGAGCTACTCGCTGGAAATGAAACGGTTTATTGGAGCATAGATACCATGATTTCCGATGATCCCAACGACGCAGTTGATTTCCCAACCGAGTCCCTTAACGAGCAGTGCCCATCAGGGATGCCACAAAATTTGCTGAAATTAAAGGTTGCTGCATGTATCATGCTATTGCGAAATCTGAAAGCAAAAAACGGACTATTGAATGGCACGCGTTTGGTCATAAAAGACTTGCATCGAAATTCCATTGATGCAGAAATTATCACTGGCAGTGGCAGTAATAAGGGAGAACGAGCCTTAATTCCTCGCACTGACTTAGAACCGAGTGAGCGCAGTTTGCCATTTAGGATGCGACGACGTCAATTCCAAGTGATTTTAGCATTTGCAATGACGATCAATAACGATCCCGTTACACGCCCATTGAGGCATATTGGGAATATGGTGTTAGGCCCATATTTTCTTCGGCACACTAGGGGTGATGTGGTCAGCATCACGCCGGCCGCCTTAACCTTCCCAGAAGTTGCTCTGGTACCCATTTGGGGATGGGTCGACCCAGGAGCCGTTTGTGGCCTAAAAAAATCCCACCTCATCTGGGGATCGAACCATAGACCACTGAGCTAAGAAGACAGTGCACTAGCCACTATGCTACCGCGGCTCCAATCTTTTGATCACGTAGGAGTTTTCCTTCCTGAATTTGTTTTCGGACACGGCCAGCTTTATGTCACACTCACCCGAGGAACAAATCATGAAAACTTAAAAGTTTTTGTTAAAAACACTTTTTATCAGGAACGTTCTTTGAAACAAACCCATGCACTTTCACAAAAAATGTTGTCATTGTTAAGGTCTGTTCGGTTTAATATAGGTATGTGAATTTTTTTATGGTCAAAGGGATATTACTGACTGTATTATTTTTTGGTACAGAACTGATTTTGTTGTTATCTCCCTTAGGGTTTGCTGTTGTCTAGCTAAATTGCCCATATAAGGTTCTGTCCGTAGATTTTCTTAGAACAGTGTCCAGTACATTCCTGTTGTGAACTAACTCACGTCACGCGATTCATTCGCCAAGGTTGTTGGCGGGTCCGGAGACTGTATCTGGTGACAGTCGGCCTGGGTTTCTTAAGCTGAGAGGAGCTCAGCGATTCTCTGTCTGTGTCCACGGGGAATGGAGCCTTGTGTGTGTGAAGAGATGGCTGAGTTTTCCCCAGTGATAATTCTGGCATGTTCTATAAGCCAAGGATGTGAAAAATGTGTTTGTGTTTTATTCCTGGACAGCAGTACAGGTAATGGAATTTTTAAGCTATTTTGTAGCGAGATTTATGAGAAGACAGAAGAATACTAGACATTCTGTAGCCCGCCACCTGTGCGGCTTGATTTGTAGCAAGATTTACATGACCTGTTTGGTCGATGAGAAGACAGAAGAATATTAGACATTTTGTAGCCCGCCACCTGTGCGGCTTGATTTGTAGCAAGATTTACATGACCTGTTTGGTCGATGAGAAGACAGAAGAATATTAGACATTTTGGTAGCCCGCCATTTGCGCGGTTTGTTTTGTAGCAAGATTTACATGACCTGATTGGTCGATGAGAAGACAAGAATATTAGACATTTTGTAGCCCGCCACCTGTGCGGCTTGTTTTGTAGCAAGATTTACATGACCTGTTTGGTCGATGAGAAGACAGAAGAATATTAGACATTTTGTAGCCCGCCACCTGTGCGGCTTGATTTGTAGCAAGATTTACATGACCTGTTTGGTCGATGAGAAGACAGAAGAATATTAGACTTTTTTGTAGCCCACCATTTGTGCGGCCTGATTTATAGCAAAGATATACCTGACTGGTTGATAGATGAAACCCAGAGATTATACACTTGGAGCCCGCTGTTTATACAGCCTTATTTTGGTAGAGTCTTTACTATGAATGGATGGTGAACTATATTATCTGATTATGCATGATATGCTTGAACAATGTGCCGTCAACAGTGTATTGTGATGTCCACGTTACTGTGATGTATTAAATCGTTGGAACTGTACACAGCCGAGTCGACATTCCTTGTATTACATATGTGTACTTTGGTGTGTGTGATCATCACTGCATTGCATTAGAACTACACCCATTCGTGTCTACTGATTTGTCTAGACATCCATACATCACGTCGTCTACCAGACCACTCTGAACGACACACAACGAGCTGCTTTCTCATGATCCAATCACGTGTCCGATCCCAGTTCCACCAGAACAATATCCGTTGGACGTGAAAGAACCATCAGAAAGTGATAGTTTACCTGCTTTAGAAACTAATTCTGACTCGGATTATATACCGGTGAATGATGGTGTTCACTTAATTAACCATTCAGAACTTTCAGATCTAATACGTGATCTAGCTCTTACCAAAGGACAAGCGGAATTACTCGGTTCGCGACTCAAAGAATGGAATCTTTTAGCGCCCAATACTCCGATATCTAAATTTCGTCATAGACACAGAGAACTTGTTCAATACTTTGAGATGGATGATGACATTTGCTATTGCAAAGATGTAAACGGTCTAATGGTACACCTCGGTCATGAGCACATAGTCAACTCTTCCATTGACTAGTCTAAAAGCCGTGTTATTGCATAACGGAAATTTATTTTCATCAATTCCAGTCGCCTACTCTGTTCATATGAAAGAAACTTATGACAATATGGCTATACTTTTGGCAAAAATAAAGTACAATGACTACCAATGGCGGATTTGTGGAGACCTAAAGGTCACTGCATATCTCACGGGCATGCAGACTGGGTATACTAAATTTTGTTGCTTCATATGTGAATGGGACAGCCGCAACAGACAGGAACATTATGCAAGAAAGGTGTGGCCTATCAAAGATCGTATGCAGCTCGGGCATAAAAATGTAATACACGAGCCATTAGTTAACAAAGACAGCATCATTTTACCACCGTTACATATAAAGTTGGGGCTCATGAAGAATTTCGTAAAAGCGTTAGATAAAACGAGCAAAGCTTTCACTTATCTTCGAGAAAAGTTTCCGCAAGTTAGCGATGCAAAGATAAAGGAAGGTATCTTTGTAGGACCTCAGATTAGGAAAGTTATTGCAGACAAACAATTCGAGAACTTGTTACATGGTAGTGAACTTCGCGCATGGATGACATTCAAATCGATCGTCGATAACTTTCTGGGAAATCACAAATCTGTCGACTATGTGCATATTGTTAAGCAGTGCATAGATGCATACAGAATTATGGGCTGTAACATGTCCCTCAAAATCCATTTGCTCGATTCGCATCTTGACTTTTTCCTTGCCAACCTTTGCGAAGTCAGCGATGAACATGGAGAACGATTCCATCAAGATATCGCCGTAATGAAGTCACGTTATCAAGGACGGTGGAGTGTGACCATGCTTGCCGATTATTGTTGGATGCTTCATCGCGATGTACCATATGCCATTCACCGACAAAAGTCGACTGCAAAGAAATTCAAGCCTACATAACTGTTATACTTCTTGTACGAATGATATTGTAATACTGTATGCGTTGTTAAAAAACTTCAATTGTGTATTTCTAGAGATCCCGACCTGATAGAGAAAACGGTTTGCAGATTTAAAAACAGCGCATTAAAATTGACCAGAAAAACATAGAAATGTTAGAGAAAGAAAAAAAAAAATTTTTTTTTTGTTAGCCAGTGCTACTGGACAAAAGTTAGGGGCCACCAAGAAAAACTCCACTATGGACCAATTAAATGCAGATTTAAAAACAAAAAGAAATTCAACTCACTTTTTCACCTTTTGAACTAGTGGGGCGTGTTGCAAAAACCACGAGTTTTTGCAGCAACAATGGCAATTTTCACGTGCGGGTTAAAGTGACCCAGTTATTGGACATTTTAAAAAAATTAACAGTGCACACAGAAATGTGCATTTCTGTGTGCACTAGGTTAATTTTTTTTAAATTTGAAGAGTATATTGGCCTTCCATTTTTTTTTTTACGTACGCCCGCTATTACTCGAGGCGAAATTTCAGGTTAGAATGTCTGTCTAACCTGAAACTGATTTTTACGTGAGTATCCTATTCTCCCTGTAAGCTGACAGGTGTCCTCTCGCCATTCAGGCAGATACTCACCATCTTCGGAGAGTTCCATTTCTTAATTTCTTACAATTACAAGCAGTTTTTAACACAAACATGACCTTATATGTGCTTCTCCATGTTATATGTGATCCTTTGGTGATGTCAAAGATGACCCATTTTCACTTTCAGACTGAGCGATAACATTTCTTAAGTCGAAAAATAAAATAAAAATTTATAACTATTTTATTTATTTTGATGGTTTTTTTTTTTTAAATGTACTTTCTAAATATCTTATCGAACTTTCAATTTCACAAATATGAAAAATCAGTTTGTGGTACCTAATACTAGGGTTACCATATGTCTGGATTTTGCCATAGTTGTCCAGCTTTTAAAAATGTTGAAATATCCAGCTTTTAATGTGATTTACTAAATAACATGAAACATGCCATTTCGAAAAATCCATATTTGAATTTCAGATCTGATGAATGAATTAAAGTTGTCAACTCCACAGTATTGAGCAAATAATTTATCAATAATCCCGTAAGCTTTCATGTTGTCCAATTGTTTAACTCAGGTTTTTTAATATTCACTGTGGAACAGGTGTCGAGAATAGATAGACATAAAGAATTTAACAAAACAGTATATAATTATAACAAGAAATCGGATCCAACACGAAAATAAGAATCTTCATCTCAAATGTGAAGTCCGTACTATTATATGGCTCTGAAACATGGAGAACAGCAAAGACAACAACCAAAAAGCTACAGACTTTCATAAATGGGTGTTTGCGAAGAATAGAAGGATTAAAATGGTATGACAAGGTTACCAACGTGGAACTGATGACAAGAACCAGTGGAACAAGAGATGAGAAGGCAATGGATAGGACACTGTTGCAGACTTTCTTTTATGGGCTAAATTCGTATGATATAGTGTTCTTCTTCTGTCTTTCGCTGAATATTATATTCTGCTGAAACAGTGTGGGTTCAATTTGAGTTTCATGCATATTAGCGTGAGCGTTTAGTCAATAAACTTCATTTCTTATTTAATATTTCGTTGTGTTCTATTATTGCTTTGAATTCTCATTAGTATGGCAGTTTTACATATTGACCAACACATTGAATGTTAACGGTCAAATCAACACAACAGTCTGAACTATAACTTTATAAACTTCGTCATCAAATAAGTCTCCTGTGGACAACTTCACATATATTTTTATAGCTCCAATACACAACATAGCATGAGTTTCTCAATTAACATATTTTCCACATTGAAAGAAACTTGATACATCACAGTTTGTAGTTCATTTTTTAACCGTAATAATGATTGTTCATTATCCTTATCCAAATATTTGGCATATTACCATATTTAAGCAGCGTCAATGCATCTCTGCTAATTATTCCATTATTATTCTTCTTCTTTCTTTGATCCTTAGCCGCCGACCATCAAAGCAGTCAGTGGCCATTACGCCTGGTGGCGCCTTGTTGGGCAACAACAAATGCATTCCACTTTGCTCAGTCGGCGGCCATCCTTTGTACAGTGCCCCAACTCTGGTTCATTCTTTGCATATCAGCCTCCACAGTCCTCTGCTAAGTTGTTTTTGGTCGGCCTCTCTTTCGTTTTCCTTCAGGGGTCCATAGCATAGCTGTTCTTGTGAAGGCATCGGGGTCTCTTCTGAGGACATGGCCAACCCAGCTCCAGCGTCTGCAAGCTATGATGGTGTGCTTGTCCTCTTGCTTGCTCCGAGTAAGCAGATCTTGGTTGGTGATGGTATTCGGCCAAAAGATTCGGAGAATTTTTCTTAGGCATGTGTGAAAAGAGGAAAATTTTGACATTTCCTTCTCTGTAGCTCTCCAGCTCTCCGCGCCATAGAGAAGCACAGAAAGCACCCAGCTCTGATATAATCCTAATTTTGTGCTTGTGCTGTACTGAGAGGACTTCCAGATGTTGTTTAGACTAAAAAAGGCTGTTCTTGCTTTGTTCATTCTGTTGTTGATGTCTTTGCTTGCTCCGCCGTCTGGTGTTACTATGCATCCTAGGTATGTGATGGCATCTGTCTGTTCCAGTTGCTGATTCCTTACTGATATGGGCTCAGGGTTGCTCACATTGAGCGTCATGACCTGTCTTCTTTAGGTTGATGTTCAAGCCCACCTGCTGGCTATACTTATTAAGTCTATCTGTTTTTTCCTGGATGTGTTGATGTGAATGTGCTAGCAGTGCAATGTCATCTGCATATTCCAGATCTTCCAATGTAGAAAATGTAGTCCATCTTATTCCTCTTGGATTGCCCTCTGTTGTCTGGCGCATCACCCTGTCTATGACTGTTAAAAATAGAGTGGTTGGTAAAGGGCATCCCTGCCGTACTCCTGTCTTCACTTCAAAGGTTAGGTTGCTCTGCCCAATGCTACACGTAAAGTTATTGCTTAGGATCAATGCCTAACATTCACGTCAGAACTTTGTATAACATTCTCAATTTGGCATCACTAGCCATGTCGCTTTCATTAGCGTTATACATTAACTTCATGTTCGTAATTCCTGAATATCGTGTATTTAAATCCTTGCGTTTTATCCCTAACGCTTTACACAATTATGGACTCACCAGTCCTTATACACATATTATATCAGCTTTAAAAGCCCATACATCGACGGTTATATACACTGGCTAGTGGCTCTGCCACATAATTCTAAAACACTGCCATATGACCGAAGGCTTCACTAAGACTGTGCATGTTACTAGGCTTCATGCGTCATCCAATGCTTTACGCGTGCCCTTTGAAGTCTAGTTGAGGTGTTGCAGGGTGCAACCATCCAAATCAAGATAAAACCAAAATGCTCGCAAACCATGCAACAATCCTCAACAGACACACATTGAGAAACCTCAGTCCTTGTTCTGGAACCCCCACGTGGAAAGAACTTGAGATTATGGCACGTGACAGGAGGACTTATCAGGTGTTTGTTGAAGGCCTAAGCTCCTTTGGGAGGGTTATGATGATGATAACAAGAACTAAAATTAATATATAAGGATCTGTGATGGTGTGAGGATACGAGGTAGTCTAATGGAGTGCCCATATGGATTATGGCAGACAATTGGTTGACTGGGCGTCATCCCAGACTTTCTCACCTTGCTAACAGGGCAGTTATGAGACTTTACCTTTTTTTTTTTTTTTGGAAAGACGAGGGCACACACATTCCCATAATTTTAGCTTTGGTTTTCTGTATTTGGACTGGGTGGGGGAAGAGAGAAGATTTAACCTTGCGTCAGTTGCAAATAATGACGATGCTGATATTTAAAAAAAAAAAAACCAGCATACAACAATGAAAACAAAAAAGCACTTGCATCTAAGAGTCTGCAATCATAATTTACAAAAGAGACAAGCAATGAACACTATGAAGTCGCTGCTACAGAAGGCCCATTGCTTTTCACACTGTGAAATCACAATAGTTTCAAATTAGTGGGTTGTACTTCAAAACGTTTTCAATGATTCAGAAAACGGCAGCAAATTTGCATGCGACAGAACCAAAACTTCCGCTTAGTTATTTCTGTAAAAAGTACTCGAAAGATACACTTTTTGAAAAACTGGAAGAAAACAGTGATGTTTATTATAGGGTTCCCACTGATATGAACAAACAATGTGTGAACTAATCATTCAGTACTTAGACTGGAAAGTGCAGAATACACTAAAATAAGGCACCAGAATGATGTCAATATCTAACTGAAACACTTGTAAAACATGACTTCCAGAGAAATGTGTTGCATTTAGCATTTATTTGGGGTAATTATAATCATATATTCTCTATTATTTACTAATCTGAATAAATATGTAATACTTTTGTCATTTTTCATTACGATGTCCTCCCTTTTCCTTTTGCATATTGCCCTCTTTTTAGTTTTGAACGATATGGTAACCGTACTCTGTACTCCATAGGGCACTTAATGGTAATGCTAACAGTAGGTGTAGTTTTGTTGTTATGTCTTTCAAATGGAGAATGGACAAAGCATTCTCTTTTTAAAAACCTATTGTAAATATTTCACTCCATGAAACTAACAACAAAAGCAGAAACTAAAAACAACAAAAAAATAAACAAACGGTACATTATCATTTATTCAGTTATGCTGATGACTTTTTAAAAGTGGAACAGGCTTTACCAACCGAGTCAGTGAATAAAGCAAGTCTCCCTGAACATGTACATTACAAAACTGTCACAGCTTGAGAGTGGTCAGTCCTGCAGATAACCGACATTACAGGTCACTTAGAGAAGGCATTGAGTTTAGCTCCAGCTTTCATCGGGGGTGGACCAGTTGGCTCCTGCTTCGGCAGGAGCATCCACAGTTGTTGGGTCAACTGACCAATCATCCATCTTGGGGACATTCCATTCATCAGTAGTTGCAGCTGCGAAGGTGGCCTGTGGCTGAAGGCTCACAGCTGGAACAGGGACTTCCTCTGCAGCCCAGTCACCAACATCTGGTGCTCCGACAAGAACTGCAAACAAAGGATGTTAAATTGAGAAACTGACCCGATACAACCACCTTTAAAATGTAGCATTAGTTTAGGTATACACATTTGGAGACAACCGGAATTGAAAATGATGAATACATGTAAAGACATTGAGCACATGGCCTGTAACAGGAGCCCTATGCACATTAGGGAGCTGAAGGTGATTGATTGAACACCGACAGCCATTTAGGTGAATTCCTGTACACATCCCAATTTTGCAATTCCTTAAACCTCAATAGCCGTATTTATTAGAAATCCCTGCATATCTAATGAGCCATAACTTATTTTCTTGTTCAGATATTGGACAGGCCTATAAGACTTTATATTACCTAACTACCACGTGCAAATGAAAAAAAAAATAATGAGAAAGTACCAGAATACACAATTCTCTTCTTCATGAATTTCAATGTTAACATACAACACTGTTATCTTTGCCTTAGCGTGAGATTGACAGAGTGGCTAGAGCGGAGTTAGGGAAGCAAAAGCGGTGGAATGGAACTGGATATCCCACCTGTGGCGGGTTTGATAGAAATGTCTGCTCGTCTGTCTGGCTTTGCGTCAGGCTGACCTGTCTATATTCTGTCCATCTAAATTCCCCTCCCACTTTTCTGTAATTTTGTCTCTTTCTGCCAGTATACATGTCAATCACTATAGACACTATCTACGCCTGTCCCCAGCACGCGCAAGGAGGTGGGTGATCAAACAAATCTTTCTTGTTGGTCTCCAAGAAAACGTAGTACTTCCCGGTCCTCTTTGATTTGGGAAACCCAGGGGAATTCCTTTGTTCTTTCACCGGGTGACAGCGCTGATCGGGGACAGAGCACCGTTCATATAAATGCACGCTCGTGTACTAGTTGCATATTCTTCGTCATCTCTTTCCTTGTCTTAGGGAAGCCGGAGTAAACTCTTCATTCTTCTTAGTATATTTCTGTTTTCGCCTTACGCGTATTCACTGTTTCCTCTGTGCAGGTGCGGGGAAAACCCTTCTTCGAACACCTGGCATCTGTCTTCTTATTTAAAGCACTGGGTCTGTTTCTCTTCGCCAGTCATACTCCAAGGATTTCTCGCTACAAGTAACAATACTTCATGTTGATAGCAGTTATCATTTCTACCAAATGGAGATTTATTCCTTGAGCTGGTAAGTACTAAGATCGATGTAATTCTCTTAGAGTTAATTTGGGGTGTTAGATTATTATTATATATATCTAATCCTGGGTTATTAATTCCATTTTTAATAGTTCATTCTTAAAGAATAGTAACTTTTTGGGAGACCGGAATAGACACATCACGCAAAAAGTGCGCCACCAATTCTAACCCTACTGTAGAGGCATTGACCAGGCTTGTATGGGAAAAGAAAATATTACAAAGGTGTTTTTCGGACAGTGGAGGGAAAGATAGACTGTAGATAACAGTAGGGAGATTTATTTTATTTCATTTTTTTTACAAATTGTTCTCTCCTATGGGTACACTGTAAGGTAGAGCAATCGCTTCCCCCCACATAGTACACGTGTCTACCAGAAAAGAGGTATTTTTTCGGAAAATGACGAAAGCGCATAGTCTGCTGAAATGAAGAATTTAATGAAAGTAAGCTGCGAAGTATGAAATAGCCCATGGAATCAATAAAGGAAAATACCAGAGATGATTCCTACATAGCAGGGGGATACTGAGGTGAGTAAATTTTGTGTAAAAGTGTAATTCTTCCCTTTTTTTTTAATTTTCTCAAAACCGCATTTTTCACTCAAATGAGGGCACATAGCCCACGATTTTTCAATATTAGTGATACAGCAGTGAATTTTGGGCCACATGCTGTCCACATAGTGCTCATAAAAATAAACTAAAATAAAGCCCCCTAAAAAGTTTCAACTATTTGTCGACTGGTACGTTAAAATCCAAAAAAACTCAGCTATCCAACCAATCAAAATTATTTTAGTATAAAATCATTATCATATATTAACAAATGAAACAGCCAAATTTCATAACTCAAGCTGTACTCACATGTGAGATATCGTGGGCAACAAAATACCCCAAAAAAGCTAAAATTTGCCTTTTTTTCCTACTGTGCCCCCCCCCCAAGTTTTCGGTATACAACTCAATGTTTTGTACTTTTTTCAGTATTCATTACTGTGTATTAAAGTCTCACACACTTCTTGGGAGGGAAGAGAGATGCAATCAAGTTTCCACCTGCCAGTGCAAAAGGACTTTGGGAACAGCTTGGCAAAAAGAGTTGGATAACAACCTGAAGCAGATAACTGGAGAAGAAGCTGGAAATCTTCAACGACATAATATATCTTCACTGTCGCAAAGTGTTCAGGGTCAGGGAGGCAAAGGAAAGTAACCCACCACGAAAAAGTAAAAGACAAATTAAAATAGAAGAAATCAGGAAACAGAAGAAGCATGCCGGAAAACTGTTCAAGAACGCAGTTGCCACAGAGAAGGAAGGGTTACAACAGGTTTGGGAGCACCTGAAAGGCCAACATAATGCCCTTTGTAGAGCAGAAAGGTTGTGCAGGAAGAGAAGGAAGACTCGAAGGGATGGGGAAAGATTCTTCAGGGAGCCCTTCAAGTTTGTCAAAGAACTGTTTGAGCAGCCACGGTCGGGTACTCTAAACATCAGGAAAGAAGACCTGGAAGAACACCTTAGAATGACATAGTCAGATGGTCGCAAAGATGAGCCGCTCAGCAGGCCTTAAATGGCTGAGTAAGCCAGGAGCTGAATTTAACACCAAGCCCCAAACGATGCAAGAGGTAGAAAGCATTGTCCAGAAAGCTCGGTGCAAGTCAGCTCCAGGTCCTAATGGTGTTCCATATGTTGTGTATAAGAGATGCCCTGAGGTGCTAAAACGACTTCCATTTACTGAAGAATGCGTGGAAAACCCAGCTTGTAAGCAAGGAATGGAGAAAGGCGAACGGAGTCTACATCCCGAAGGAACAAAATTCCACAGACATCAGTCAGTTCAGGCCAACTCACTACTTAATGTGGAAGGGAAGATATTCTTCTCAGTGATGGCGAAAAGGCTCACTACATACCTCCTGACAAATGGGTACTGTTGCGTGATAAATTCTCGCAACATCGTTTTATTACAATATCTATTTTATAACGCAAGGGCAACAACTGCTTGAAATTTATAGTCACTTTTCTCGGTAAGCATTTGTCTTCCCGCGTTGGTATTGAATGCAGTTAAGTTTTGAGCTGTGGTCTTTTTGCGCTGGACTGCGCATGACTGGTCTTGTTTTTTGGTGGTTCGGTTTCCGCCCACCACTAGTGGGGTGAGCGATTTGAATGGCGAAAGAGATGCCTCGTTGAAGAGGGGATCTCCGCTATTTTTTGTTCTGTCAGGGATGTGTAGTCCTCTTAATGGATATTTCGTTTATTCGAGATAATACCTCTAGTGTTTCCCACATGTCGGGAGGCGTGATATTTCTGTGTATTTCCTGAAGGCAAGGTAAATTGACTTTTCATTAACTCTATCGATTTTGGGTCGTGAGCGATTTCGATTCATAGCCTGTCTTCGAAAGTCGTCGTCACGAGATGTTTTCCCAGCTCACATGTCGCTGTATTGTACTGCATCGGTTGATGCATGTCCCAAGGACCATTACTTGCTACTTTGTTAAATGAACTAGGTTTGGAAAACCTTTATTATCTAGAGGATATTTTTGAGGACATTATTTATACTTCGGCAGACGTGTCTGTCTTGCTGAAGTCAGACTAAGGAGAGTGAACTGATCTCATACATCTGGTTATCTCCTGGCTGTTATAGAAAAGGATGGAGTTTTTCACCTGACTACATTTACAGCACTATGAAATATAACATGCATCTGACTCATCATTGTAATGCTGTCTACCGTCTATTGCTGTATTGAATGTTGCTGTGATAATGACTGTTTGATGTGCCTACATATTCGCGTAACCATTTTGTCACTGTGGCGTCCACAATAAATAATGAAGAAAAACGTCAACGGCTGTTACAAGAATCATTGACTTTATACGTCGTGAGTTTACTGACGTTCTATGTGGATTGCCCTGTTATTTTTGTATGAACATTGTTTGACTGAACACATCTGCACACTACACAAAACCAGACATGCGGATACCATCCATCATCATATGGCATCACGCATCAGGTACATTGACACTACCATTCAGAAAGGAGGTATCCCAGGTACACCGGGATGTTTAGAGCATGCCAAAATGATCTGGGAAGCAATTCAAAAGGCAAAGTCTGACAGAACAAACCTCCATGTAATCTGGTTGGATCTAGCAAATGCTTATGGATCCGTTCCACACCAGATCTTGTGGCAGGCCCTAGAAATGTATCATGTTCCACGAGAGATTGCAGCAATCCTGAAGCTGTATTTCGCAGGGTTCTCTGTCAGATTTTCAAACAGAGAGTACACAACGAAGTGGATTGGCCTTGAAGTTGGAATTGCGATGGGATGTACCATCTCTCCGGTACTATTCGTGATGGTTATGCAGGTAATCCTCAATGCGGCTGAAGAAATGGCTATAGGTCCAAAGCTCGGTGGAATGTGTCACATGCCACCGCTCAAAGCATTCATGGATGACACAACAATTCTGACATCAGATGAACATCAGGCACGGAGGATGTTAGCACTCCTGGATGAACTAGTCAGCTGGTGCAGAATGAGCTTCAAACCCAAGAAGTCGAGAAGCCTATCAGTCAGGAAAGGGAAGATAGCAGAGGTCATATTCATGGTTTCTAACCAAAGAATCCCTACTGTCATTGAGGAACCTGTTAAAAGTCTTGGCAGGGTGTACGATGCCTCATTAAAAGACTCGAAGGCAGTGCAACAGACAATAGAAATGGCAGGCAGAGGGCTACAGATCATAGACCAAAGCAGACTCCTAGGAAAATTCAAACTGTGTTGCCTCCAGTTCATGTTGATACCTAAGTTGCTGTGGCCACTGCTTATATATGAAATAAGCACAAGTACAGTGGAAGCTATAGAGCAGATCAACAAGTTCATGAGGAAATGGCTAGGGGCACCACCAGGTCTGTCAGATGTAACATTGTACTGCAAAAAGTCAAAACTTCTGCTTCCTTTCAAGTCAGTTGTTGAAGAGTACAAAGTTGAAAAGGCAAGGCTTGCAATGATGCTACGCGAGTCAGCAGATGATGTTCATTCAGCCCACACTGAAAATGGGAAGGAAGTGGAGAGTGGAAGAAGCTGTTGATGCTGCCCAAAAAGTCGCTCAAACTGAGGGAGGTAACTGGATAAACACAAATGAATAGACAGGGATTTGGTCCAAGGCATCAAGCAGGGAGCGTAGAGACATGGTAGTTCAGATACAAGGAGCTGAGAATGATAAGAGGTGGCAGAAAGCAGTGCAGCAGGCCTAACAAGGCAAATGGACTACATGGGAAGGAGCCCTGCAAAGGTCCTTGACATGGAATGATATATGGCATATGGCACCTCTTAGGCTCAGCTTCGTTGTTAGATCAATGTATGTCCTCCTGCCATCGGCCACAAACCTTGTGAGATGGGGAAAATCAGATGATGAGTGGTGCCCCCTGTGCCTTGAGAGGCAGACACTTGAACACGTGCTCTCAGCTTGCAAGGTGTCATTAGGGCAAGGGCGATACACATCATGCCACAACAAAGTGCTAAATGAGTTGTCTGCGACAATAGGTCTGGCAAGGATGAGGGCGAATAGCAATGTCAGGCCAAACACCGCAAACACATACTTTCTGAGAGCAGGAAAGTCAGCACACCCAAAACTGAGTAAATCAGGTAGCAGTGTACCATCTCTCCTTGACTGTGCAAATGGCTGGGAGACGGTGGTAGACCTACCTGGACGAGGGGGCATATCTAGAGAGTATCAGGAAATCTCGAAGACGGCCCGATATAGTGCTGCATTCTTCATCGTCGCACCAGGTTATATTGATTGAACTGACCGTGCCATTTGAATCCAGATTGGAAGAGCAACATTTGTTCATAGCAGCCAAGTATAGTGACCTGGCCGCAGATCTGAGACATGATGGGTTCACTGCAAGGGTCATGGCTGTTGAGGTGGGTGCAAGAGGGCGCGTGGCTGCAAAAGTGTATGATTTATTGAAACTGTTGGGGCTGAGGGGACAGTCGAGAACAAATGCACTGAAGAGGTTTAGTGTAACTGTGGAAAAGGCATCATGCTGGCTGTGGAACAACCGCAATGGGATATGGAACTCGGGACAGTAAAATCTGCAGTACAGAAAACATCAGGAATTTTTCTAAGTCCACAATATGTTGAGTTTTTCGGTGTACTGGTGAAAGGGCTGTGACTGACGGGCAAATGCGGCGTATATTACAAGAGGCGTTGGGCACAGAATTACAGTTTCTAGCGTGAAGTGGCTAGCCTCGTCGGCTTCCTGCAGGTGTGTCAGTGTCTGTCCCTAGTCGTGGTGTGTGGCTGGACGAACGGAATAATTTGTCTTCTCTTTGGTACTTTCACAATTTTAAAGTTGCTACCAAAGTGAAATGGGTTCATTTTCGATACAAGACAACAGGAGTCATGACCCAAGTGGGCTCGCCCCCCTTAGAGTGTAAAGGAGTACACTAGGCCGAAACACTTGTTCGACGGGGGAAGACTCCTGATGATCAGATTGCCTCCTGTTGTATTGCTCTGTATAGTTTCCTATCATTGTATTAACAATGTAGGGCGGGAAAAGATTGCCCCCATTAAAGGTTAGTCATCAGGTAGGCTGAAGACCGTAGTGCTGCTACCCTTCAGTAGGCATATCTTCTCCGAATAATTTCCACCAGTGACTATACATCTATTTACACCTTCTCTTCATAGTCTGATCTCAGATAGAATCTATCACACATTATACCTACCTGCGACAGCACCTCGTGATGCTGGACCTAGTATTGTGAAGTCTCTAACACTTCACTCTCCTACGGCAGCATGTGCTATCAGTCTTCATAAAATGACAGCCCAATTGTTCCATCTTCGGTGTCTCTGGATCTATTTATTGGATACATGTTGGGTCCCTATGTATTTCATTCAGCAACACATTGCCCATTCTGTTTTTTTTTTTCTGGCTTTATTTATTCAGTTAAGGAAATCTTTCACTGTTTAGCCCTCTGGTGTCAATATGCTTCCTAAGTGTGTAAACATGTTTGCATTCTCTAGCTTTTGGTCACTATTTTTATGGGTACATCATTTCTTAATGACACTGTAATTCTGTCTTCTTCACTAGACAGATGTGACCAACTACATATAAATCTGCTAATAAAGCAACCTTACAAAAGTGTTACAAGTGGGGAGGAGGAAACAGTTATCATCTGTACCTATACATTACCAGTAATGAAAATGCTTACATGTGACTGAACAATGTAGTGTTTCCATTGTTTTTAAAAAAAAACAAAGGTTTTAACCTGCACTAACGCATACATCACAGTGAAGATTGATTCCTGCTGGTACTTGATGGCTACTTCAGTGTTTTTCATTACAAGGACACATTTAAGAGTTTTATTGCTTTCACAGATTTTGATAAAAAATTATAAGTGAACCATGAAACAACCCAGCAAAAAAAAAAAAAAATGTATTTACCAGTATCAACAGGCCATTCTGGCTGAGCAGGTGGAATCTCATCCTTAGCTCTCTCTAATGCCTCCTTCTCTTCCTTCTCAACTTCTTCAGGATCACGGTAGAAGAAAAGATCTGGCATGATATCCCAGGGGTGGTCACGAGAGATTGTGCCCCTCAGACGCAAAACCTCACGAGCAAGCAGCCACCACATCAGACCAATTGACTGTGCACCCTGTATCAACACATGACATACTATTGCAATAACATGATGCTAGGAAAAATAAGTCACATTAAAAATGTCATGTAGCAAATAGACTTGCTTAGTCGTTCCTTTTCTACTCTGCGATATAGAGGTGTGTCAGAGTCCTTGGTCCTTCAGAGATTGTCTAATGTTGTCCTCCCAGCGAACTCTGAGTCATCTTGGAGGTCTGGGTCCCTGGATCTTAGTTTCCCACATTTGTCATGGTAGCCGATCTTTTTCCATTCTGCAAACATGGCCAAACCATCGTAATGGGGACTGTTCCACTTGGGTCTGAAGGGGCTGGGTTTTGAGGCCCTGTTGTATCGTCTGGTTGCACCATGTCTCTGCTTCTTATTTCAACCACCTTCCTCAGATACCCCATTTCTGATATATTTCAAGACAGGAACACAGGTGAAGCGGTATAAAACAATCTTCGTCTTCTTGCCAATTTCTCTTTTGTCGAGTAATCCTTGATTTACAGCTTGAAAAAAGTCTCCCAGCTGCCGCTGTTTGGGTAGCCAACTCTTCCGCTCCAGTCTATGACAACTTCAAGATATTTAAAGTGGTTGCCCTGCTCCAGGATCTTTCTTATGACAGAATATCACCCTGTCTTACACCAGTGGTGGACCTGAACTCCTCTTATTTATAGTTTGCCATCCTCACATAATTTCTGCAAGCCCTGTAAAGCATGGAGAGGTGCTGGAATGTCCTTCCTTGACAAGCAGTCCCAAAGTTTGCTCCATGGGACCTTGTCAAGAAACAAAGATGCATCTCACTCCTGGCCTTTTCAGTCAGCTGCCTGAGTGAAGATACGGTTCTGAGTACTTCAGTTTGCTCAGAAGCCACACTGAACCTCATCCATTTGTGGCTTCAGTATTCTAGACTAAATGTTACCAGGATCACTGAGAAGGGATATGCTTCTGATTTCCACATTGTCGGGTGTCACCTTTAATGAAAATGGGTGTTATGGCAATCTTCCAATACCGTGGTATAGTCCTGTGGCACCAGACTGCCTGTATGACCATCAGAAGTAATAGGTCACCTGCTGCTCCCAAGTACTTAACCATTTCTGGTATTATACCATCATATCCTGCTGCTTTACCAACCTCGCTTTTCTTCAGTTATCATTGGTTTCCTCTTCTGTGATAGTGTTTATAATTTCTGAGGCTTTACATTGCTCACTGTCAAGGAGCTCTGTGAAATATTCTTTCTATTTCTTTCTTTGGAGCAGTAAGCAATTTGCCTTGAATATAATTAAATAACTAGGGCTGCTGAGCTTCTCGCTCTTTAGCAGCCAATACCAAGTTGAAGATTCCTTGGTATTCTCTACACTGTAGATCTAGGCTTTTCCTGTGGCTTGTCTGCCATTCCGAAACGTGTTGAATGGAAGTCATGAGCTCGTTTCTCCAGCTTGGCTTGCATTTAAAGGATCGTCACATATGGTCCCATGCTATGAGTAAGAAGTGCGTGGCATACTATGCATTCCTGCCATCCAAGGGCGCTCTGCAACTATGCAGAACTAAAATCCTGAACTCTGGTTCTGGAATTGTCATGTCCTGCACAGAGCCAAATTAAATGTATAAAAAAGGTGTGTTCTTCCATTCTCATGTTCTGGTTTTTCCTGCTGTATTTTTGGGTAATATGTATTGGTTCTATGCTTTTTTTTATTTATTTATTACAGATATCACCGCTGCAAGAACACGTAAATGCTAGGTACAAGCTTCGTGTAAAGGGACCAGCTTTAGTGGTGGCTCTATGCTCCACGAGGAACGAAAAGGAAAATGATGACGATTCTGCAAACAGAGCTACAATAACGTGATAAAAATCTGGGGAAAATCTATCAAGATATAAAGACAGTCGCATGTCCAAATATAAAAGACCTTCAGGTCTGGAGAATTGTTAGTTGTGAGAAACCTCATATTACTTGTGTCTTACGACATGAACAGGAGAAGTGAACATATTCCTTCTTTGTCTCCTCAGAGATCCCAGTGATCTGCACTGACAATACAAAATTGCACCAGTGTTATATTCATTATTATCATCACCAAAATCATTTTGAAAAGGGCAGCACTTTCTCTCCAGAATTACTACACCTAGTGTCATACAACATTTGACAAATTACAATAATATAGTAAAAGCAGCAATTTTACTCCAGACTTCTGTCTCTAGTGCTATACAACAATTCAAGAGTTATATTATAGTAAAGGCTGTGATTTTAATCCAGATTTCCCTTCCTATGCAATATTTGACAAGTTACAATATTATAGTAACGGCAGTCATTTCATTTCAGAGAACTCCCATACCCAGTGCTATACAACATTTGACAAGTAACAAGATTAACACGCTCCAGTCAACCCAGCTGTAAATGGGTACATGAGTTAGGGAAGAAAAATGCAGCAAGGAAGGGAACTCGTCACCCCACCTCTTGATGTAGGACCTAGTATAGTGAAGTCTTCAACACTTCACTCCCATGCAGTCATATCTGCTATGGGACTACTTTTTTACTAGCACAAAAGAGTACGCTCCATTAATATTCCTTTCAAGAAAGAACAAATTTGTTCTAAAGCAATACTCTCACATTGCTTATCAGTTACACCATACTATCAAACAAACCCAGGTCAAGCAAAAATCCCCCTTCACTATGTATCGAATACTTCCTTGGCCTCAAATTTTATTATTGCACATTTATCATAAAGATTAGAATCACGTGCAAACGGTGGAGATTCACAACAAAGTGTGATTGAACATAAATGAATCAACAAGGTGATGGCATCCATGTGACTGAAAGCTAGCTCCCTGACCCCCTTGGAGAGAAGATAGGCCATTTAAATTATTCTGTACAAGCTAAATAAAATTGTGAGTGCTCAGACAATGAGCAATATTGCCTGGGAAAAAACCTGCTAATGGTTAAACCAACACATTACATCGCTAGTAGTTAACCAAGGAAATATTCTTGACTTTGATATTGTGATGCTCCTAATAATATTCCATACTATGAAAGTATCCATAATTTTAACAAAGTTCGGCCTAATTACTTATAACATGGCAACATTAAGAAATAACAAGCACCTGAACAATATACTGAATACAACAAATAAAAAAAAAAGAAACAATGGCAGAACAGAACATCCTGTCTTACCGAAAGCAAGATTTTGATCTTTATATATTATGCTCTATATCAGTGGCAGGCAACCCAAAAGCTGCAAGGAATTTACTTTACAAACACTGAGCTCCATAAAGATTTACCTTGATAAAATCGTGTATTTGGAACAAGTACTGCATAAATGTAATTGTTCTCTGTGGTGGAAGATCTGTTTTCTGTATTTTCAACATCACAGAAGTGGAAATTTAAAGTTAATATTTTACCCAATGTTAACTTTTCTTCAAAGACAACAAGATATTGTCATCTTGTGTGTGATTTATACTACGCTAATTTTATGGCTTTTCCAGGAGAACGAGAAGTACCATGTCTGTGGAACATCGTACTTAAATGACGGTGGGAGACAGCTACCGTATCAAATCATCCTGTCAGGTCTACTGGTAGATCGGCATTGACCAGTTGCCAATCTCTGTTCACTATATTATACGCTCTTTCAATTTCAGAGGCTTCACTGCACAATCTTGCTGAACTTTAATTCACTATGACTAGATACAAAACACAATTCACGTTAAAGAGGTGTAAGATGACTTACCTTATTGTTGCAAGGGATGGCAATGTCCACATGCAGAAGTGGTGAGTCTGTGTTGCAAAAAGCAACAACGGGGATGTTGACGTAAGACGCCTCAGTCAACGGCTGGTGGTCAATACGAGGGTCAGTTACAATCAGGAGGCGGGGCTCACGAAACGCAGCCTAGATTGTGATAGAAAGTCGTAATTTTGTGTAGCTGTAGGAGTGTGTATTTAGAAAAAGTTTCATGTCTAACATACTATAACAATATGGGTCATATGAACAATTACCTTTTCCTGCTTTTTCTTGAGTGCCATTAGCAGTGATTATTCATTTTATGTGGTCCTGTTTAACTACTTTACTAATGGGCCACTAGTCATACAAGTCCCAACAGTGTTACATCACTAAACACTTGCAAAGTCATAAATCATGCCTAAAACGTTCTGCCATGCACTGCATCACATTACAGGATAAACATGATGATTTTTGCACGACAAATAGAAATTTTTTTGAAAAGTATTTGTCGCACAGAACAGCATCTGTATTTATGCCTTTGGGTCACGGGATGATGTGCATTTGTTTTGGGTGGAGGCGAATGAATTGCCGCCCTGTGTTTACAGAACAGACGTGTATGAATGTTGTTCAATTTTAATCTATGAGTGGATAAAGTAGAAGGATCCGATATGTCAGGAAAGTGTCTTCAGGAACGAGATGAATAATGATAATCATGTATGAAGATTTTAATATGGAACGGTGCATTTATAAAATGCATTATCATAAAGAGGAACAATGTATGTGGACTACATACAAAGTGATGTCTTGAATGTTGCCAAAAGATATTACCTAACTGGAATTGTACGGCATTGCTGATACGACACACTGTGATGCGGGATATTTAATAAATTATATATATATTATATAAATGATTTTATACTATATGATGTTAAGGAGTTGAGTTAGTCGCTGTTGACCCCTAATAAGTTGATTCAATGGAATATACTGTGAGCCACACAATTGTTCATTGCAATTATAATCATGAAAGTTTTGTATCAAAAGTTCATATTTAAGTGTTCAGTTTTTTTAAAATTCATTTAGCTATCACTGGTACTCTATACTTCAGTTCTAACAATTAGCTAAGTAGCAGGTCAAATTCTGAAACAAAAAAAATCTAAATTGTTCAATTTTATTCAGAAGAAATCTAAGCATGACATTTTACATCTTGACATAAGAAATACTGCTAGAGATGCGTGTGAAAGATACTGAGGCTGCAGGGATGATTCCCATACCTGGATCTGGTTAGTGAATGTTCCTGGAGTAAAACGTCCAGCAATAGGAGTGGAGCCGGTATTAGAAGCAAACTTCAAGACTGCCCTCTGTCCATATGGACGAGCGGAGATGACACAGATGTCAGCTGGATTCTCAATGGCTGCGATGGCACGTGCAGCTAGCAAGAGCTTCTCCCAGGTTTTCTTCAAGTTGACTATGAATATGCCTATTTAAACAAACAAATTTTAACAAATCATCAGTCTCAAGTTCAACTGTCATGCACAATACATACTGGTATAATCCACAATATTCAAGTATTGTGGTAAATTTTTTTCTCTTAATCTACTGAGACCAGTATACAGGTATGACATTAAAGGCAATTAATTAGGCCAGCAACTTCATCACATAAACAAATTTATAAAGAAATCACAGCTGTAGTAGGATTTCCATGCTTCATAAGGATGAAAAGTGAAGTTATGTGAAAATGTTCCAATATCAGTGCCTGATCACTGAAGCGCTAGCTGTGTGGAACAAGCTAGGTTTTGATTGGCACTGTTTCTCCTCTTTGGTTAAAGTAAAAGATTCAAGCAGGAGAATGTGAAAGCATGTCTTTTTATGTCTTCAACATGTAGGGCCATAATTTCCCTTACACGTAAATGATTTTTAATCTTACGATAATTGGAATGAAATTAACAGTTGGGATTTGTTCAATTAATGCCAAATGTCTATCAATCCAGCCAATTCTGTCGCCGTTAGATTTAGGGCTTTGTCTCAGGTTTCCTGAGCCTAACTTATACCCATCTCTGAATTCTTTTTTCAAGGCTATGTCAGAGTAGGCATCTTATCTGGCCACCATTCGGACACACATACTAGCCTTCATCTCAACCCGATGACTGTACAGGTTAGATCAACTGGTTAATTTGTTGAAAATATTAAAACTGATAGCAAAATTGTTTCTCTGCATTAAAATCAATGACCTTATGACAAGATTCTGTAAGGATCTGAGACATAATGGCATGACCACAAAAAAAAGACCAATGGTCAGTATCGCAAGAATAAGCATAGGTTAGGCTTAACTGTAAATCTTAATAGTAACTCGTTAACTATAATACTGTTTCTTGCAAGGTGAAGTGCATCAGAAAAATAGCAAAGACTGTACTGATAACCATTTGGGCAAAATCCGTTGCATGTCCCCCCCATGCTGTGGTTCAACCCCATGTTCCTTATATGAAGTGCGAACTGGTCTTGTTGCACAACCATCGTCTGTTACCCCTACCTGGAAGAAACTAACAGTGGGCCGTATTACCTGCAACCTTAAAATAAAATAGAGATGCAGTATTAACCTTTAGCATGCTGCCGGCGAGACATATCGCCGAACGCAACCTATGTTCTGCCAGCTGGAGGCGATATGTGTCGCCTTGCGGCTGTCACCATTTCTAGCATGAGGACTTGTGTACACGTGATTTCAGCCCCGGATGTTAAGTTCTAATGTTATTTGCAAGAGAGTTAGCTTCCGTTTCCGATCTTAAAAAAGCGATGGGTGTATCCGCATTTATTTTTTGTAAATTTTTTAAATCGAAATGAATCGGCATCAACATGCGGCCATTTTTGCTCTAATTTTATTGGATTCTGACGCCATGCGGTGGGGATGAAATTTTTGTCTTTATAAGCGCTGAAATCGGTTCTCAGAATATGTTTGATGGCCGAGATGGAAACGAAAGTAAAATGGCCTTTCAAGTATGTATAATTTTAGGGATTAGGATTAGGAATATCGGAAAAATTTGGGATACGGCCGAATGTCACGGCTGGCTAGGGAGTTTGTTGCTTTGCTACTGATGATGGGTGTAACGAAAAGATCCGTCATTTGATTTGTATTGCTCTATTGGTCAAATGACTTTCATTGAGATGCAAGGGATATGGACTCTTCGTTCGTTGGTCATTTTTTAAAATTTTTTTCATCTTTCCTTTCCTCTCTTCCTATCACATCTAACATGTACACAAACAAATTTTATATCATCAGATTCATCATTCATTCATTTCTATACAATCTAAAAATTAGAGCAATTGACCAAAAAAACTATAGAATTTACAAGTCACCCACTATAAAAATGGGGCGTTGTGAAAAAGAATGCAGTGGTTGGGCAAGTTTTCTGAATTTTTATGCAGCGTGCTAAAGGTTAAGGAGTAGCCTAGGGGTTAGGAACCCTAAACCTAACTTTAGGCCAAATCTTAACAACATCGGTGGCTTTGTATTGCATCAAAGAACATGACCCACCATTGTTCATTACAATCACCCCTGCCAAGAGAGTTCTGTCACACTAACACTAATCTAAACCTAACCCATCAACATGTCAAACTTTTGGAGAGAAAAAAATTAGCCTAGGGCCTAGGCCTACTGATAGAAGGAACAATGAATTAAGAGATAGGCTATTTCTAGAAGAACAAGAAGAATTGGAGATATGAACCCTAACGTGGTAATCATTAGGCCTACACGGTTGAAATAAAGCAAAACTGGCAGTGTCCTCCATTCCGCCAAAATCGATATCCACCCTGCGTCCAATAAGTCGGCTGTGTCATTCGGGGTTATGATTAGAGTTGGGTTTAGATTTAGAAATGATAAACCTCTCAAAAATTCTATTGAATTTTTCTGTTAGGTTTAGGTAAAGGATCCCGTTACATGCCCATTGAGGCATACGGTATTGGGAATATGGTGTTAGGCCCATATTTTCTTGACCATCGGCACACTAGGGGTGATGTGGTCAGCATCACGCTGGTTAGGTTTAGCATTTCTAAATTTAAACCCAACTCTAATGACACAGCACACTGAATTGGCTGCAGACTAGATCACTATCCTGGTTAGATTTGTTGCACGTCATCTTTTTCATCTTCAATTATAACTCGTCATACACCGTTCCATAAGCGTAGGCCTATCCGACGCTTCATGCTTGCATTGTCGCACTCACCAACAGAATCGGTTTCACCGCAATTATTGTAATCTACCCATAGGCCTACTGCACTGTGTCGCATGTTTTGTTTGTGGTTTCATCGTCAACAATTATAACGCACATAAACAAAGATGTTACCTAACTTTAATACTAACCCTACCCCTTTTGCACCTTACTGATACATAGGCCTTGGCCTAATAAATAAAAAAAAAGACACAAGACATTGTACGCTACGTTAGCCTATAAATAACAAATAATAAACTTCCAATTAGCCCTTCATGAATCCATAGGGCCTACTCGAATTCGCAGGAATAGACATCTGGGCTAAAGACGATCACGAGACCCAGTCTTTAATTTCAACCTAGTTACACTGTAGCCTAGGCTATAGAAAGTTGTAATAGCAGACAAAAATGTGCACACATGCACCATATAGACCGGCAAGGCTACCCTGGTAATAATTAAGCTGTATATTACTTACTTACTTAGTCGTTCCCCTTCTACCGTGAGGTGTAGAGGTTTGGAAGAGAGAGCGCCAGACTATCCTATCGGCTGTCTTCCTCCTGGCCTGGTTCCATTCTAGTCCTCGATCCTTCAAAGATTGTCTAATGTTGTCCTCCCAGCGGACTCTGGGTCGTCCTCGAGGTCTGGATCCTTGGCTCTTTGTTTCCCATGCTTGTCGTGGTATCCGATCTTCTCCCATTCTGCAGACATGGCCAAACCATCTTAATTGGGACTGTTCTACTTGGGTCTGCAGGGGGTAGGATTTAAGGCCTTGACGTATCGTCTGGTTGCGTACCATGTCTCTTCTTGTTACTTCAACCACCTTCCTCAGATACCTCATTTCTGAGGTTTGGATCTGTTAAGCTGTATCATGAGTTGTAATTAGGCCTACAAATGAAAAAAATATCGCATGTGCAAAACTGAATTCTGCTACGCATCATGTAGGCCTAATGATTGCCATTTGTGCGAAAATAGAAGTGTTCCCCCAAAATAATTCCTAACAAAGTAAGTAGGCCTAGGGCCTACTTGATCTCTTCCATCATTTCAAATGGTTTTTTTAATCGATCATTAATAATGAACCAAGACGTCAAATAAACTAACAGGAGTGTTTCAATGTCTGCAATCATATTTCAACGGTGGATTCGTTTTAAAATATGATTCTTGTCTGGCAAGAGATCTAACAATGATCTACCACGTGTTGTTTCTGTTATCGATAAAAGGTAGTAGGCCTAAAGACTGAACGATTACAAAAATATAACTTTTTTAAAACGTAATGTTTTACTCCATGCTAAAATAAAAGTGCATGTCGTTTAATAAGCTTTTCATGTAAATATATATTACGGAATTAGGTGCTAGTAATTAATGGTTCTGTCAGAACTTGTTAATGTAAGGACGCTGAGCACTTACACGTGTGAAGCCAAGTAGAGGGCTGAAGCCAAAAGGACTGAACAAATCTATATCCGGTTCAGGCTGGTTAATGTGAAAAAGTAAATTGGATTGGACTGGAAATTGTGGAATTTATTTTTCTTTTTAAATTAACCGATAGACTTCGAATTACCTTTTAGTGCAACGCGCAAGAAATAATTCCGTTTATTAGATTTTCACGAAGGTGTTCATCATTATTATCGAACACATGGTACTTCAATGTTAGTTATTGTTTATAATAAAACGGATATTTCCAATATCAGATTTAATTTCGTCTGTTAATCAATCAGTCAATCATACAATAACTCAATCTATCTATCTATCTATCTATCTATCTATCTATCTATCTATCTATCTATCTATCTATCTATCTATCTATCTATCTATCTATCTATCTATCTATCTATCTATCTATCTAGCTATCTATCTATCTATCTATCCATCCATCCATCCATCCATCCATCCATCCATCCACCTATCCATCCATCTACCTACCTACCTATCTATATTTTCATTTACCTATCTGACTGTCTGTCTGTCTCTCTGTCTATCTTTTCTCCAGTAACTAGGGATTTCGTACCCCCTAGCCATGGGAAGTCCCAACAAGTAGGCAAAATTCTACTTTAAAATAAAATAACAATAATAAAATTCCTCTCACACTCTATCGCGCTATATATATATATATATATATATATATATATATATATATATATATATATATATATATATATATATATATATATATATATATATATATATATATATATATATATATATATATATATATATATATATATATATATATACACACACATACATATACTATATATATATATATATATATATATATATATATATATATATATATATATATATATATATTATATATATAATATATATATATATATATATATATATATATATATATATATATATATATATATATATATAGTATATGTATGTGTGTATATACTTGTATATATAACGTGAACATTTAATAGGCTACACTTTAGACAGAGTAACTGGTGAGGTATATGGAGTCTTCCCCTCCACCAGTTCAATGACCTGATGAAGAAAACAGATGAAAAGCAAAACATATAGAACTGCCCTTTCAGATAAGAACTGCTGTGCGACAGGACCAGTGGCGTATTCTCTATGTGTGCTGTGCGTGCTGCGCACACCTATGCCCGAAGGAAAATAAAAATTTAATTTATTATTCTATAAAATATTTCTCTTCTAAAGTTCTGCTTTCGGACCGCACGCATCAGGATAACGGATCTACGAGTATATCAAGTTTCAGTTTCCCAGACGCGTTTTATAGTGCAGTTTTTATTGGTTGGTTATAATCGCCCGAAGTTTCTCGGGTAATTCCGTCACAATGCGTGCGTAACCTTTCGGATTCACGTCTGAAGATTGGATTGTGTTTATCGGGGTCATGGCCAGATACGTCAATACAATACGAACATGCGTGCGGTTGTCTTGCAGCTCTCGAGTTGTAAAAATCGGCTGTGTCCGTCCAGTGTTTTTTGTGATTAATTTTTGTTAGTTGCCGGGAATGCAGATTATTACAGTGACAGTGAGTTTCAAGTTGTAAGTTAATTAGTATTTCGGAGATAATTGACAAATACCCCTAATAACTATCGTTGCGTAATTGAATATAGTTGGTTTTTAAATTAAGAGGGGAAGAAGTTAAATAGAAGGCGTACATATTCATTTTAAGTAGCAGCACGCCTAGCTCGCATTACCAGGATACGCCACTGGACAGGACGCCTCATGTTACCATGTGCCTTCTAATGCGCTATTAGCTTGTATAAAAACAACATCAACCAAAACAAATGGAGTTCAGTGGACCCTGCCATAAAAGCATAACGATCTAGATTTTCTCCTCTTCTGTCCCATAACCATTAGTAACGAACACGTATCGTTACAGTAGTTGGAATTAAATTTAAATTTAATCAATATTAAAAATTAATGGTCTTATGGGCTCGCTCGTATCGGCGGGTTGCCGTAAGTCGAGACCGCCTTAATCCGAGAATTTTCCGTGTCTTTCACGTGCGTGTTTCCAGTTCACAAAGCCCAGACTCTTTCGGCTTTCTCTCGTTTGCATCATGAACCTTTTTAACAGAGAACCCTTTTCCGTCTTGGGTGGCCAATTTGAATTACTTAAATTATTTACTTGGGATGATTTGTTTATATTGTTGAATGTTTCTGTTATCAGAATCAGATACAGAAACAAATGGAATGTAGAACATTCAGGTCACACACAGAATGATGCTTACTACCAGCTCAACAGAAGGGAACAAGTGGTAATCTTTAGACTCCGCACTGGCCACAACAGATTGAGATACCATCTATTCAACCAGCTAAAGATAGGAACTACTGATGAGTGTAACTGTGGCACTGATAAAATGACTGCTGAACATCTGCTTCAAAGTTGCCACTTATATGCGGTACAGAGAAAGCGCATATGGCCGACGCCAGCTCCTTTCGTGGAAAAGCTTTACGGGGATTCATAAGATAGGAACATGGCGTTTTCAATTTATTGAATTCATTCTTCGATAACACATCGTCTAGTTTCCTATCTTCTCTGTAGAAGACCATACTAACGGCGCACATCGCCTTGCTGTGAGAGGGCACTGTGACAGACATACGATTATCTGGGCCTCTCACAGGTCACGGGTTTATTCGGTAGTTTATTCCTGTGCCGCAAAAATGCGAAGGTCATGATATCGCAGGCAGCAAGTTAAAAAAAAACTAGTTGCTTCCCTTGCTTTCGGCAAAACGTGATTATATGAAGCTAATGCCCTTTAGTATTTTACAGTTTATAGATTGTAGAGAGAATCGGGGCAAAAACAGAACTTCTGTGCAGAATAAATTTCCCTGTTTTCTTTCTTAATGTTCTTCATCATTATTTCCACGATCTTTTTCACCTTGTTTTTGACGATCCGTCAAGGCCTAAAATCCCATCCGCTGCAGACCCAAATAGAACAGTCCCAACTAAGATGGTTTGGCCATGTCTGCAGAATGGGAGAAGATCGGCTACCACGACAAGCATGGGAAACAAAGAGCCAGGGATCCAGACCTCCAGGACGACCCAGAGTCCTCTGGGAGGACAACATTAGACAATCTCTGAAGGACCGAGGACTAGAATGGAACCAGGCCAGGAAGAAGACAGCTGATAGAATAGTCTGGCGCTCTCTCTTCCAAACCTCTACACCTCACGGTAGAAGGGGAACGACTAAGTAAGTAAGTAAGTAAGTTTTTTTTTCCTTTGGTGATTGCTTCGTTTCCACGTGACTCGTCCTTTTATTTATCAAGTGCTTGGATCTGTCGCTTGTATCATCATCCTCATCACCATCATCATCTTCCTTTAGGCTCCTTGTGGAGCTTTCTTTGAGAACATTCAAGTGGACGTCCGAGAGTGGATGACGTCTGAGAGTGGACGACGTTTGGGAGTGGATGACGTCTGAGAGTGGACGACGTTTGGGAGTGTACGAAGAAGAAAAAGAATGTTTCTGTTTAGATTACAGTTTCTTCTTCGTCTTCTTCTTCGTCGTCGTAGTCGTTCACTCTCAAATAACCACATCTTATAAAGCTGGTAGTCTGTCTCACGCTTCTCTTATCACCATACAGTTTCTCCCTCAATTGGGGAGAAGACTGCCCTGCTGCCCACTCCTCTCATGGAGCCGACAGTTTTGGAGAACATGTTCTACTGTTTGTTTGTCCTCCCCACATGTTCTACTGTTTGTTTGTCCTCCCCACATGTTCTACTGTTTGTTTGTTCCCCCCACATGTTCTACTGTTTGATTGTCTTCCCCACATGTTCTACTGTTTGTTTGTCCTCCCCACATGTTCTACTGTTTGTTCGTCCTCCCCACATGTTCTACTGTTTGTTTGTCCTCCCCACATGTTCTACTGTTTGTTTGTCCTCCCCACATGTTCTACTGTTTGTTTGTCCTCCCCACATGTTCTACTGTTTGTTCGTCCTCCCCACATGTTCTACTGTTTGTTTGTCCTCCCCACATGTTCTACTGTTTGTTTGTCCTCCCCACATGTTCTACTGTTTGTTTGTCCTCCCCACATGTTCTACTGTTTGTATGTCCTCCCCACATGTTCTACTGTTTGTTTGTCCTCCCCACATGTTCTACTGTTTGTTTGTCCTCCCCACACGGGCACACACATTTCTGTCCAATTTTCAGTTTGTTGAACAGTTAGTATCTGAGTCTGCAATGACTGGTACCTTCTACCATTTTTTCTCTATGGTTATTTCTGATTATTGCTTTTATCTATTCATGTGTAGCCATGTCTTCTGTTTGAGTTGTCCTTCCTCCAACTTTGGCATGTTTATATGCCTTCTCATTTCTATATATCTTGCATATAATAATTGACGAGTGAGGACAAACGAAACGCCTGGAAGCTTTCATCCATAGCAGTATTCCCCAGACTTTTTCTGGTCAGCTCCCCCTCGGTTTCCAGAGCTCATTCTTAGCGCCCCCACTCCACCCCCTCAATTTCCTTGCATTACTTTTTAAAAAAAAACTATAAATAGCACAGTTGGCTGTACTGAAACTTTCCTCTTGTTTATTAACATATCATGGATATCGCGTTATCACAAGCAGAGCGTTATCACAAGCAGCGCCCCCCCCCCCCCCAAAAAAAAAAAAATACTGAGACAATCACATCTGCAACAAAACAAAATTGTTCCTTTTTGAAACACCTGCAGATATCTAATTTAGTCAGCTGCCAGCGAAAAATACATTTGGACACGCTACGCTTTGCCAGTGGACAGGCAACTATATTAAACTACTTATTAAATGATTATCACCTTCCAAAAGATGCTGATTAAATCTTTGTGAGCTGACTCCATCGTTCTTGAAGTTAGTTTCTTTTTCTTCGGTGTTGAGTGGACAATAGAGGCTTCGTTATCTTTCACACTGGCTTTGTAGCAGACCATTACGATTAGAATTTAAGATCAGCGATAGTTACTTGTCTCAGGATGGGAAATGTAGACAAAACTATGCCTTGCTTAGTTATATTAGTAATACAGCTACTCCGCTATCTATCTTTCCTATCTCGTCCTGGCCTTGCTGATGTTGGTAACCTCTGCTATAAGGTGTAAGGGAAACTGTAACGACCCAAGTTAAAGAGGAGCGGTGGGTTCTGGTTTCTTCAGGCTATGTTCTCCTTCTAAGCGTTCACGTAAGGGCGCGGTATAATCAAAATGCTTGTCTGTGTAAGTGTTAGATTGAGCAATATTGTTGAATTTCAATCATCAAAAGCTAACGCTCAATGATGCTGGATCAAAGACAAGACAAGACATGTTGAATTTAGCCTGCACATTCATCAACCAACCCATTGCTTCTGAATGCCCGCCCCAACCACCCCTCCCCCGCCTAATTTTCCCTTATCGCCCCATTGGATCCTTCCAATGCCCCCCAGTACCGCCCACTTTGGGAACCATTGATCCATAACAATTAGGTTACAAGGTTAAAGGTTGCCCCATAGCACAAACTACCGTACGGGAGTGAAGTGTTGAAGACTTTACCATACTAGGTCTTGCTTTATTATGTGGTGAGGCAACCAGTATCCTTCCTCCCCGTCTTTACCCTAACTAATGAGGTGCGTCACGTACCCATTTACAGCTGGGTAAACTGGTGCGTGAGGCTACCAGGTTTCGATCCCTAAGCCAGGTAACTATGCCGCGAGATGCATTGTTCTAATTGCTTAGCCAATCGCGTTAGGTTATATCACTGAGATATCATGATACGTGCTGCTGGGAGGGTGAGTGCTCTTCCTGGCGCGGTAAAGAGACAGTTCCATCCTAAACTTGGTAGATGAGTTCCCTCTACAACAGGCTCATGAATGTAGCACTGTAGTTTAACTCTTACTGTTACAAAATCCTGAGACCAGCCGCGATTTTCTGAATATCGTAATGTAAAAAACTATATGTATAATATCTGGAAAAATAAAACACCGCCGGTTCTTGGTCGTATCACTTGCGGAAATTACAGTGTGATGCAGCTCAATAGCATGAAACTGAGTCTAGTAAGAGTACATACAATACTGCAAAGAGGAGAGAGTGGTTGGGAAAGCAAAAATGAGACCTCGCCCTACCTTGAAATATCCCAAAGGCCGTCACTGGAAGAAAGTATTCCCCTATGCGAACAAGACGGGGTGAAAGCGAAAATTGCATAGAAACAACCCCTGCTAGAGCATCTGACTGTTTTTCTTCTCCGTTCACTCTCAGACGTCAACTTGAATATGTTCGAAGAAAGCAGTAGCCATCTTGAAGCTGTTGATCTCTCCGTAGAGTTTTTCCAGGAATGGTACCGGTGATTGCTATACCCGCTTTCTCTGTTCCTCATATGTTGGGCACCTGTGAAGCAGATGTTCAGCAGCCATTTTATCGGTGCCACAGTTACACTCATTGGTAGTTCCTAGGAAGGTGGTTGAAGTAACAAGAAGAGACATGGTCCGCAACCAGACGATACGTCAAGGCCTAAAATCACACCCGCTGCAGACCCAAATAGAACAGTCCCAACTAAGATGGTTTGGCCATGTATGCAGAATGGGAGAAGATCGGCTACCACGACAAGCATGGGAAACAAAGAGCCAGGGATCCAGACCTCCAGGACGACCCAGAGTCCGGTGGAGGACAACATTAGACAATCTTTGAAGGACCGAGGACTAGAATGGAACCAGGCCAGGAAGAAGACAGCTGATAGAATAGTCTGGCGCTCTCTCTTCCAAACCTCTACACCTCACGGTAGAAGAGGAACGACTAAGTAAGTAAGTAAGGTAGTTCCTATCTTTAGCTTGTTGAGTAGATGGCATCCCAATCTGTTGTACCTGTGCGAAGTCTGAAGACTACCACTTGTTCACTTCTGCTAAGCTGGTAATATACATCATTTTTTTTCGTTTTGGTGGCTGGATGCTCTGCTCTCCACTTGCTTTAATATCTGCTCTTGATAAAACTCTTGACCTCTTTGTAAGTTACGCTTGTGTCAAGTTGAGGCAGCTACCCACCTTCCTATGCCTTTCCTCATCATTTCAGAGGATGTTGCAATGCGGTGCAATCCACTCTATCATCCTTCTTTTGAACTGCTGACAGTTTTTTGGAGTGTTACTCTTAGGTCATCCAGGTCAGCATTATTCTGACTCTTCAGCGTTACAATTACTGACGACGCAAGCACGTGACTGCCTGGTGCAGGTTTCCTTCAAGGGGACGAACATGCAGTGGTGGTTCTATGCTCCACAAGGAGCCCAAAGGAAGATGATGATGATGGTGATGAGGATGATGATACAAGCGACAGATCCAAGCACTTGATAAATAAAAGGACGAGTCACGTGGAAACGAAGCAATCACCAAAGAAAAAAAAAAACAAGGTGAAAAAGATCGTGGAAATAATGATGAAGAACATTAAGAAAGAAAACAGGGAAATTTATTCTGCACAGAAGTTCTGTTTTTGCCCCGATTCTCTCTACAATCTATAAACTGTAAAATATAAAGTGCATTAGCTTCATATAATCACGTTTTGCCGAAAGCAAGGGAAGCAACTAGTTTTTTTTTTAACTTGCTGCCTGCGATATCATGACCTTGGCACTTTTGCGGCACAGGAATAAACTACCGAATAAACCCGTGACCTGTGAGAGGCCCAGATAATCGTATGTCTGTCACAGTGCCCTCTCACAGCAAGGCGATGTGCGCCGTTAGGATGGTCTTCTACAGAGAAGATTGGAAACTAGACGATGTGTTATCGAAGAATGAATTCAATAAATTGAAAACGCCTTATTCCTATCTTATGCAGTCCTTGAATAAAGTGCCTTTTAGTAACCTTGCTCGTGAGAACACTTTGGACG
This sequence comes from Oreohelix idahoensis, assembly GCA_024509875.1. Classification (NCBI taxonomy): domain Eukaryota; kingdom Metazoa; phylum Mollusca; class Gastropoda; order Stylommatophora; family Oreohelicidae; genus Oreohelix; species Oreohelix idahoensis. Next base: position 392,843 of record JAMPIV010018675.1, on the reverse strand, counting down.
CGGAAAAGTACTAAATCCGGCCTGTACTCGTAAGTGCCCACTGGATAAAGCTAGTACTAAAGTTACTTAGCGTCTTCTTCTTCTTCTTCTTCTTCTTCTTCTTCTTCTTCTTCTTCTTCTTCTTCTTCTTCTTCTTCTTCTTCTTCGTTCACTTTAATACGTCAACTTGAATATGTTCAAAGAAAGCAGCGGTCAGCCTTAGGCTGCTGGTATCTCTGCAGAGTGCTTCCAAGAATGGCAATTGGTGATGGTCATATGCGCTTTCTCTGTTCCTCATGAATGGGGCAAATTTGACGTAAATGTTTAGCAGTCATTCTATTGGTGCCACAGTTACATTCATCAGTGACGACAGCCTTAATTCATTTGTCTGTGACGTCTATGCCTCACTATTCTATTTCAGTATTCACTGGTCATTATTGTATGTTTCGCCTGAATTTGCCGATAATTATGCTATCCTTGGATTGACACCCCCCGAAAAGACCATGTATTTTACCAGCTCGCCACATTCCAGACCTGTTTACTTTTTCTTTGTGGACAGTCGGCGTTTAGCGAAGGCGTCGGACAATACCACATTGATCCCTATGTGTTCGTCGGCCGGTTGCTTACTCAAGACACAGGCAGTAGATTTATTTGATAGATACGAATTAAGCTGTCTATCACCACGGGAGGGTTGCGTAATTGTTTCAGCTCATCTGTTGGATGAGACTGCAAAACAGATGGTCGGATTAGCAAGGACTGGTAGGTTTACGATAATGGTGGTAAATTTTGTACCTTAAGTCTGTCCTGATTATAGCAGTTTTGGGGAATTATGGCCATATAATGTCTATTTTGTACTTAAATATAAATTACTAGACAGTTCTAGGGTTAACCACCCACCATTAAAAGAGTTCTACACACTGTATAATTACGATGTAGCCAACAGGCATAACCATTACCAATGTATGTACGCTATTTTGGAATTTTATTATTTTTCCTTTTGTGTAACGATCCCACGGGGCGCATACAAATTAATGGTGTAATGTATTTAATGCTTGTATATTTTATGTAAATTCAAGTAATGACATAACACGAGTAGAGCACCCTCACAACAGGAATTTCATTGTTGGAAAACCGATACGTTCAGTTGGAAGAGGAGACCACGTCGATTTTACTGACAGGGCAAATGATCGGACGTACATGTATGTACAAACACAATTATTCTACGTGGGATGCATGTTGAGGGTTGATATTGTGGAATTAACAGGACGACAACTCATAAGGAAGGGACAGCATAAAGACTTGCCTAGCAATATTAACATAAATACCTTAGTGGAGCCGCGGTAACACAGTGGTTAGTTCACTGGCTTCCTAGCTCGGTGGTCCAAGGTTCAAATCCCCGGGTGAGGTGGGATTTTTTAGACCGCAAACGGCTCTGGGGTCAACCCAGCCTCAAGAATTAGGTACAAGATCAACTCTGGGAAGGTTAAGGCGTCCAGCGTGATGCTGACCACATCACATCTAGTGTGCTGATGGTCGAGAAAATAAGGGCCTAACACCATATTCCCAGTATGCCTTATGGGCGTGTAAACGGTATCCTTTTTACCTCCCCTACCTTAGTGGCACCTATAAACTGAAATATAATATAATGCTATGAATTGTCTTTTGCTTGAGGTAACGGGTGTATATTTTTTCTTAGTTTCAGGGTTACTTACAGAGCCCACTGATAAAGCAAATGACTACAAGCAACAAACGGAGGGAATGCGCAATTCTCCTCCCCGTCTAACGTTTCCAGAACGCAGATAGCTCGACGAGTGTCAAAATAAACTGTAAACTATAACTCACTCCGCACAGCCCACTAAACGGGTGGCAACCATCAGCGAAAACCATTCACGGTAGTATAGTCAGTAAACATAGCCAGACGCTATCAAACCAGTAGTAGTTCACATATTCAACATATGTCAGAGCTGGTGGCATCCAATATATCATTAATCACAGCTTCGTCAGCATAATTGCAATTGTAGTACTGAGTTCTTGAAGGATGCACTCGGCCCCTAATAAAAGTGCTCAGCCAGAACCACCGAATTGCGCATGGAGTTCCAGATACAGGACCCATCAGTTTTTTTTTTAATTCACAGCGCCAGGATAGTAGCGAAAAAGAATACACCTGCCATGGTCTGACCTTGACTTGTTATGTCTTCCGGTCGTTACGACACCAGCCTTTGTTAGTTGTCAGAGGAAGGATAGAGTAAACTGACAGTCCCTCTTTAGGTTTAAGCTAGATTGGTTTTGTTGTGAAAACGGCGCAAGGATAAGCGTCTGCATTGAATTTATAACTTTCCCAACAGCAGAGGGGCAGAAACAAGAAAGACACCGCCTTATGTTTTGGGTTGTTTTCACCTGCAGCTGAAGGATTGTTAGCTCTCTGTTAATTTTTCTGTCGGTGTCCTACAGGATGGTTTTGTTTCAGTGATATATGACTTGATGTAGTTGTTAACTTTGTCATTTGATCAATTGTTGTTTACTGAGATTTTCTTCTTCTTTTCTTCTTCACAACCTTAAATAATAAAATACATTTTAATTTTTTTGTTGATTCGCTGTTCAAGCCCTCCATCCATATGTTATTAATTAAATTCGTACGCTCTTACTATTTCTCTGTCTACTAGTGAGAAAGAAGCTAGAGCGGGTGAAACTTAAGAATACATAAGTGAGTTGTGGGGCTTGGAAAGAGAGGTAGCTTTAATATTTCTTCTTTCAGGCTGTCTTAAGATTCTCCCTAATGTCGCACATTATCTGTGTTTTCTCTATACATCTTGCATTTCCCTAAGAGTTGAATAATTCAACAAACTACTTCTAAACCCAACTCACGACACCCAAAATAGCTTTAATCACAATACATTTTCTCGTAGGGTTTTCTCAAAATACGTATGGCCCAAACATTTTTAATTAGAAGACATTTACTAATAGGTCTTCTCAAAAGATATATGACTGTGACAGAATAGTCCGTTCTCTTTTTCTCGCGTTCCTCTTCTACCCGACATTAATGATCTACCTCTCATTTTGTGTACTAAATCATGAGCGCCATATATTGTTTACTATTGCTTCCTTCAATTCTTGTCATGTCTGGGCTTCATCGATCATCTTTACTGATTATTGTAGTCACTACGTTCGGTTGAATCCATATTGACGTCTGGGTCTTTAGAGTGAAAGGTTGATTGCGAGTGCGTAAGACATTTCCGACAAGACAGTGGATGGGAGCTCCCGATTAATACGTAAACAACGCTGGGATGGCCACGGTCAGTTGTCTTATCACTGATAATACTTTCTGTCTTGCCTGGGTGTGACTTTCTTTTTCTTCTTTTTCGTTCATCCTCAGATGTCAACTTGAATAAGTTCAAAGACAGCAGTGGTCAGCCTGAGGCTGTTGATACCTCCGTAGATTTTCTCCAGGAATGGTACTGGTGATGGCCATATGCGTTTATGTATTCCTCATATGTTGGGCACCTTTGAAGCAGATGTTCGGCAGTCATTTTATCAGTGCCACAGTCACACTCATCAGTAGTTCCTATCTTTAATTTGTTGAATAGATGGTATCTCAATCTGTTATGACCTGTGCGAAGTCTGAAGATTACAACTTGTTCACTTCTGCTGAGCTGGTATTACGGATAATTTTGTGTGTGGCCTGGATGCTCTTCTTCCCACTTGTGCCTGTACCTGCGTTAGATAAAACTCTTGGCCCCCTCATAAGTTATATTTGTGTCAAGTTGAGGAAGCTTTCCCCCTTCCTTTGCCAATCTGTCAGCCTCTTCATTTCCAGGGATGTTGCAGTGAGAAGGGATCAACTGTATCACGACTCTTTTATATTGTTGACATAGTCTGTGAAGGGTTACTCTTAGGTCATCCAGTTCAGCATTACTTCGACTTTTTAGCGTTGTAATCACTGACAGCGCATCTGAGAAGATAGCTACAGGTCTCTCTGAGCTTTCTTCTGTCATTAGAATTTCTGATGCAGTTTTTAAAGCCTCTGCCTCTGCTCTGAAGTTAGTTGAAAATTTTCCTGTTGCGACTGCTATCTTATTTTGTACCATTGCTTAAGCTCAGGAAGACTCCTCCACCCCCATCTTCTGTTGCATCATTTGCTGATCCATCTGTGTATGATTGGATCCAGGTGTTGCTTGGGTAATGTTTCTCTATATATTTTGTGGTTAGGACTCCCCTTTCTGTTTCATTTTGGCTGTTCTTTCTCTCAATACCAGGAAAGTTCTATCATTTCGGGGAAGTATTGTTGTTTCCAAATTGGTAGCTTGTGTGCGGTACATATTGGCGTAGCTGTTGATATTGCGTTTATGGGGTCTGCTCTCATCTTTGTTTTGACTGTCTCTACAAAGTTGCTTCGCTTCAGTCTTCTACTTCCAAGTCCATTTATTCTCTGGTGCATTGGGTGGTCTATCAGCCTCCTGAATTTCTCGGCTTGTTGCTGGGCTCTGCTATCTCTTCTATCCTCCATAGGCTGGAGGTGAGTAATCTTTTATAACTCTTCAATGGGTGTTGAGGGGTGTGGCTTGATAGTGTTTGTTTGCACAGAACGTGTCGGAGCATGTAAATGATGTAATCATTTCCAAGTAGACTTGTTGTAGGCAATAGTGACGATAAGTTGTCCACCAGGGACAATATTATCTATAATAGATCTATGAAGTAGTGAGTGTAAACATGATCAATATCAACAGAAGAGAAAATACCTTTTATTTAAAAAAAATAACATTGTATGTGTCAGGCAGGAATTTTTTAAGAGAAGGTAGTGGAGATATACCTAACCAAAATACGAAAGTTGAATGCTATTGGTTTGGAATATGAGATGTTAAAATACGAAATTTCTGATTGGAGCCTTGTCATATAGTCACAAGGTGGATACGCGAGCCGAATGTTGCTTATAATCTAACGCATTTTGAGTCTAAAGCACTGATAATTGAACACGTTGAGAAGACAGTTAGACAATTCATAATGAGAAATGGAATCAGGATTGTACTTTAAAGGACCGGACAACGTATTTGAACACCTTGTGGACTTACACAGCTAGAAAACTCTCCCTTTACTAATACGGAAAGACCGGGATCACAGGGACCTGAACGTGAAGTCATGGTGGGATTGTATTGCAAAGTAAGACCCCCACACCACGTGTAAGAGGCATCTGAACCAAGTTGCAGAAAGTATTTCTCTGAGCAAGAAGTCTGTTTGCGAAAAGAAATTTGGGGTGAGTTGTACATTTTATCATTCATGTTTTGCAATATTAACATGTGAAAATTGCTAGTGGATGTCCAAGTTCATACGAAGCTGGCAACCTCAGCAAATAGAATGATGGTTTCATGAACCACCACTGTAAGAGCTGGTAAGTGCTTTATGCGGGTTTCTCAAAGAGAACCAAAAACAGAGGTAGTCGTAAGTTCCATATGGAGCAAGGAGTGGATGATTATAGAAATAATGTACATAATTTTTATATTAACCTCTTCAACCAGTATATATGTAAACATGTTTTATATAAATACAATGGGTGTTTTCCGCTCACTGGGATTAATATTCATACTCAGAGAATGTAAAGTTATGATGCAGATGGGATGGTGGAATGAAAGTGGGTATACCTGATTTTACTGTCAGGAAACTCAATACTCAGGAGAGTATTTGTTTCTCTCTTATTTTATGGTGGTAGTTGGTGGTACCCATTGGTGAGTGTTGAACAAGTAGGATAATATCACGAGTATTATGATGGACGAACACATTTTTGAAAGACGATGTCGCCATTTTTGTGAGAATTGAGTTAACAAGATTTGTCAAGGTTGTTTTGCGAAAACAGTACAGGTATGTAGGAAGATGTACTAGCAAGATAGACAGTAGCTAGGTCGGAACAGTGAACAGTGACTAATTGAGATAAACGAAACAGCCCTGGTAGTCAGACCAGTAATTATTTTATAATAAATACCTCAAAACTAGTTCATCAGACCAAAAGGGGTTTTTCATCATGAGTTGAAGTAACAAAACCCGGCTATATAAGTTTTTCTAAGATGAGATACAACAGACATAGCAGACTGTGTATATAGAAGGATTGAAAGAAGGGAGAAGAGAAGTTATTATAAATTGTGATTATGACATTGTGTATTTTGTGAGAATCACCCGCCTAGGTTAAAAAAATTAGGCGTGAAGCAGTTTTATTTCAATGAACTGTTGTTATTGGATGATTACTGAAATTAAACATCATCTTTGTTATTCACCACTTGGTTTCGTGCAGTACTTTAGATGGAGATTCTTCACCCACCAACAGTGTTTTCGTATGATGTCCTATCATATAGAGTAAAATAACTGAACATCATCAGCACTGTACTGTCTACTGTTCTGGGGTAGTGAGACGAACACACTATACGAACACTAAAAAAATGCAACAGCAACCACACCATCACGGCCACATGGTGGTGGTAAATGGTGCCGGTGACCAGCCCCACACGGGTGGTAAATTATCATCATCGCCCAGATGTCTACTGTTTTGAGGAAGCCGCAAACCAATGGTGGGTAAATGGTGCCGTTGACCATCCCTAAACTGGACAATGACAAAGAAGACAGATAACAGGTGGTGGTAAATAGATACCCAGTGACCAGTCCGCACCCCACAAATTTAAATTGCAACGAAAAGTGGTTCTAGAGACTAATTACAGAAATTTTGCTGATGAACAAATTATAAGTAAATAGAAGGAAGAAAACCAGCATCTTGATTCTCCGCCAGATAATAGGTAGTAAATGATGCCAGTGACCGGTCTGCACCAGACAGTGAAATAGAGACACATAAAGATTTACGTAAACAAGAAGAATATCCTTTTTCAAGACTCAAGTACACAGAAAGAACGTCGTATATCAAGGAGCACATCAACGACCTGCATCCTGTCATAGCAAGTATTACACGAAGAGAAGGCCTGCGTTCTGAAGATACGAGATTACTTAAATTCTTTTCACTCTGAACTAACGATAGATGATCCTACAATGTGCACCAACAATCAAATAAATAAGGCATGCCGATCGCGCGCAAGTAGTTAAAACTATAGACAAGACCGTGTGCGAGACAAAAATATTATATTAACAAGACACAGCTATTCCAAACAAGCAAGAAAGAGCATAGCACCGAACATTTTAGTTTACTTAACTTAAATCATTTAGATATTAATTAATTATAAGTTATGTATTGTTTATTATTATTTCACATCTGTTTATATTTAAATCACATATAAATCTTATCATTATATTTTAGACTTGATTAAAGTGGTTAGAGTAATGCTAGGTTCCAAAATATTAGAAGCATAGTAATGCCTTACTCTGGTGACCCTAAGTCATGCAGACAATGGCTTTTAGATATTCAAAAATATGGTACTCCTGCCAATATGGAGCAGGCAGATTATAAACAAATTGCATATCTTTCCTCGCAAGGATTAGTGACCGATTTTATAAGAAGACGCTTAGAAACGTTCCCTAATGAAACATGGGAGGAGCTAAGGAAAGAACTTGTTCAGGCTTACTCTCAGATTACAGACAGCACATATGCGTGGACACTTCTCCGCCAAATACAGCAACAACCTCAGGAATCAGTGCAAATGTTTAGTGACAGGTTGCTGAACCTCGCAGAGGAGGCCTTCATGGGTCAAGACATAAATCAACAAGAAGTTGAAAAACAACTGGTCGGCATATTTGTAGATGGGTTGGATAGAACGCCGATAAAGTTACACTTGATTCGTAAAGATCCCCAGAGTTTGAAACAGGCAGTCGCACTAGCTGTGGGAGAGGAAAATATCAGAAAGCGTTTGGACCTAAGACTGGGAAGAGCTAGGACATATGAACAAAGGGAAGAAGAGCCCATGGAGATAGGGTTCTGTCAAAGAAGAGGACTGTCAGAAAGAGGGAGAGGGAGAAATGCACCTGATATAACAAGAAGGGGAGAACACAGACTATCTGTGTGTTATATTTGCAATAGAGTTGGGCATAAGTCTTACTCATGCAGATATAGGCCGCAAGAGCCTCAACTACCAGACGAGAGTACAAAATGGTATACGGCCAAAGAGTACAATAGTAGCAAAAGAGCTATGATGCCGAAACATTGGCATAGCCGAAACAAAAGGAGGTATAGAGTAAACAACAGTATTAACACTACAGGACGAATTCTACATGACAAATTTCGTCAACAAATACACATAGAATATGTTGTTACAAGTGGAAGACAACCACAAGTGAACATGATAGGAAGGGCACATGTTAGGTATAACCAACAACCATACCACAGACAATGTGCAAGTTGGTTTGACAAGAAAAGACGGCAACAACAAACATGTAAAGAATACAGAAATAGGAAGATGAATTGGGATGGTTCAGTTGTAGACAGGAACATACAACACGCACATGAGAGGAGAAACATCTGTACAGAATGCAAAAGGGAGAAATGGAAATGTAACAAATATAAGCATAAACAGAGATACCATAGGACATGTAACAACAGTGACAAGACACTCCCGACTTTCAACAGCAACAATGAGTTAGGACACTGGGATAGCCTGAATAGGAGAACATCAAGAATAGCGGTCAGGAATTTTGTGTCAGAAATTAAGAAAGGAAGGATATTGGAAATAAACAACATCAATGTTGGTAACCAACAGAAGTGCCAAATAAGAACACAGAACGGTTGGAAAATGGAGGTAGAACCACTAGGAGTGTGGAGAAAGATAATAGAATCTTACCACCAAAATGTCACAACAAAAGAAGAAGGTAATAGGAATAGACCATGGACAAGTCAAGTTAGAACAAAAGTACAGAAACAGGAAACCATACAGAGAGACAAGGTCAGTGTTGGTACACAAACAGAAACAACTACGAGTATGAGCACACAAACAGTGGTGGTACCACAACATAGAGTTAACAACAAGATATACAGAGAGCAGAAGAAAGTTGATACAAGGAAGCAGGACAAGATAGGAATCAAGAAGGATGTAGGCACACCATTCAGACTCAATGCAGTGCTAGAAGAGAAAAAGCACACAAAAGAGAAAGGAATACAGAGAGTTAACAGCGGAACGGAAAGGATGGAAGGGATCAAAGTACATGAACCAAGCACAGAGCAGTTGCGGAAAGAAATAAAAGCCATACTTGGAAGAACTAAACCAGACATCGTGGTACTAAAGGATGTGCAGAAAATTCTGCAAGGAAAGTTTGATATAGACTTATCACAAAGAAAGGAAGAAATTTACAAGCTTGTCGTAGACGAAATAGAGGACGATAGACCGATGGATGTAAGAGGCTATATAAGGAGTCATAGTATGTATAGTATGAGAGACAGAGTTGAAGAAAGATGTACACGGATTCCCAATAACACACCACACTACACGGAAGGACAAAAGCAACACAACAATACACATGAACGGATAGGGACACGAAGGAATGAAACAACATTAAAGGATAGTGACTGGAATCAGTCTAACGGCATAGGAGACAACTGGAGAGTAAGATGGGAAGATGACTGTGGAGAAGACGAGGAAATAGACATTATTTCCAGCGAAATCATAGATAGCGACGGCGGTGGACCCACACCAGCGCGGGAACAGATTATTACGAAAGCACAAGTACATACGGAACCTAGGACAACATCTACTCAGTTCAACCCAAACCCTCAAAATGTATGTGAACAAGGAGAACAAGAAAGCGCAGACATGCCAGTAGAAGGTGGAAGACTATTACGACAGGATACACAAGAAAACACGCAGCGTGATAATATTTTAGAAGATACGACTGGAATAAGGAAGCAATGGAATAATGTTCAAACAGAAATAGATGCACCGTACAAACATACGAGAGCGGCAGAACAAAGAAGCAGAGCACAGGAGCAGCAGCAATTACAACAAACGGAACAACAACAAGAGACGAAACAGCAAAGAGTTGGAAGTCTAACTCAGAACATGGAGGATACATCAGCTAAAAGTTCAGATACGCAGGAAGAGATGGAAGAAGAGAATATAAGAGAGACAAAAAGACAGCAATCGTCGTCATCAGACGATTCATCGGTTTATAGAAGGCGTCTAGCAAATTTGAGACATGTAGAAGAGGTCAGACTTAGAAGGAAGACTAAAGTAAGAAATATTGGTGCACAGGAGAATAAGGAAGATATAAAGGCACTTCTTCAATATATCGACAGGAAGTTTGAAGAATTGAAAAAGGAGAAGCGTAGTCATAGAGAAGTACAAGAGAAGGAACAAGATAGAAGGACCAATGAAACTGGTCAATGGGAAATAGAAAGTATAGACCAAGAAAGGTCGAAGAAGAACAAAGAGGAAGAAAGAAATAATGACAGAACAAAAGTAGAAGAGTTAACTGCACTTTGCGCAGAGTTAGAGAGGAAGTTGGAAGAGTTAGAGAAGAAACAGGAAATGAATAGAGAGGCATCAGATAAAAAGAAAGATGTAACAGCACCTGGGGCAAGTGATGATAGAAAGGAAGCCACAGAGAAGGCGAAGCAGGGAGACGTTGAGAAACATGAGGGTAGTAGAAGTACAGATCGAAGGGAATACCGATCTAAGAGTAGAGATACTATGGAGGCAAGTAGGGATACGGGTCGAAGAGAATACCGATCCAAGAGCCGAGAGGCTAGTAATAGGAGAGATACGAGTCGAGGAGAATACCGATTCAAGACTAGAGAGAGCGAGGAGAATAGGAGAGATAATAGTAGAGAAAGAAGGAGGAATACGGATAGAAGCGATTTCCGATCCAAGAGCCGAGAGGCTAGGAAGGAGGAGAGAAATAGGAGTAGTAGCAGGAGAGATACTAGGAGTATAAGTAGAGGTCGAGGTAGCGACATAGAACCTGAAAGAAACACAGGGAGTACGAGAAGGGAAGAAATGGAACATAAAGAAAAACCGAAGCAAACGGTTGAAGAAGTAAGGAGTAGAGAGATTGAGAGAAATTATGGACATATGAGACATGGAGAGGTAGGGAGGAAGCAAAATGTTAACGAAGTTAGAGGAGTGGAGGAGACTCAAGATATGGATAAGCTGATAACCTTAGAGGCGCTTAAAAGTAGAGAGGCCGTGATGATGAAGTTTCTGGAGATGGGGAGTAAGTAAGGAGAATAGGAGAGAGAAGTAGGAGACTAGGAGAGGAAAGGCGTAGCATATGAAGAGGTAAACAAGATGGCGGCGGTAGCTGAGTCTTGAGAAGACTAAGTATAATTGGTCTATACGGAACACATGAGATAAACTGGATACACCTGACCGATAGGGTACTGCAGTAGAGGAGACGAGTGAAAGTGTGGTAAGAAGTAGATTAGAGGCAATAGTAGTATGGAGCAAATTATGTGAAACGCCGTGGGGACGACGGCAGAAATAGTAGAGTCTGAGATTTTGGTGAAGCCGCAGAGAAAACGGAAATTATGGAGCAATATAAAGTATGGAGAATGACGCAGTAATACGAAGAAGATTTATAAGAAACCATTGAGGAGGACGGCAGTATTATGGGTTTTTTTTTCTGGGAGAAATAAGGGAAAAATGAGATTGAGAGAAGCCGTGGAGTAGGACGGCAGAAATATGGACAAATTGGAAATATGGAGACTGATATTTTGGTGAAGTCGTATAGGAGGACGGCAGAGATGTGGAGAGTATGGAGATAAATGAAAATGGGATATTGAGAAACCGTTGAAGAAGTTCCAGAGGGAGCTTTGAGGAGGATACAGATTTTTGGCAGTTGCCAGAGTCTTGTGAAGACTTTGTGAGAAGCGAGGTTTCCCCATAAAAATGAAGTAAAACAGTAAAAGTAGATTTGGATATTAGAAAGGGAAGGTAGATATAAATGCTAAGAAAAATTAAATGCCCTAAGAGGAAAGATTTGCAACTAAGAACGAATAATGATATAGGCAAATTTTTCGAGATAATTCAAGTACGTACCGCACTTCAGAGTAATAGAAGAGGGCGCGAGTTCATTAAATTGTCACAAAAGCGATCGTGGTATATAGCCAGTAACAGTGAAGTACGCTGGAGATATTAGAAACAGGACTTACTAAACGTGAGAGTAGATGTAATAGAGATGGTAATGTACAAACGGAATTTATAAGAGAATTGGTAAGAAGAGGAAGAGAAAATACCAACGTGTATATACCTAGTAGCCACATATTAGTAAAATGTGAGTTCTAGAAGAGTAGTTATATTGATTGAACTGGTAGATTTGACCAGACAAATGAATTGAAAATTGAAATTATGTAAATGTATAAAATGAATTAGAAATTTGCATTGTGGGATTTGTGTGGTTCGGGCATGGACAGATTTGGTGACGGACATGGCAAGGGAGTGGTTGGTCGTGGTGAATTATCTGGGAAATTTTCTCTGTAGGAGAAATTTTCTTTGTAAGGGGGGGAGATGTGTGAACGGTGATTGAGTTTTTGGGAAAGTAAAGGAGTGTAGAGAAATGGTTGGGAAAATATGAATGGATTTGTATGGAGGCTGTTTGTCTTGGTTGAGGGGAGATGATATGAGTGGAGTGGTGCTTTGAGCGAAGGAAGGAAAGTCCGGAATCGGTTTTGATAGATGAAAGAGTTTGACTTAGAGTTGGGCAGGAGAAGTGCGCACGAGAAGGTTTTGATGGATGAACACATTTTTGTGGAACGCACTGAGTTTCATTTTGAACGCGGAGAGAAAAAATGGAAGAACGCGCTAAGTGTAGGTCAACGGGATTGCTGAAGAATAAATAAAAAAGGTTGTGAAGTCGCGATTTTGGCGAACAAGCCACTGGAGATGGTTGATACTGTAGTTACAGGATAATATCAAGTATTATGCCGTACTGAAAGAAAGACGATGTCGCCATTTTTGTGAGAATTGAGTTAACAAGATTGTCAAGGTTATTTTGCGAAAACAGTACAGGTATGTAGGAAGATGTACTAGCAAGATAGACAGTAGCTAGGTCGGAACAGTGAACAGTGACTAATTGAGATAAACGAAACAGCCCTGGTAGTCAGATCAGTAATTATTTTATAATAAATACCTCAAAACTAGTTCATCAGACCAAAAGGGGTTTTTTCATCATGAGTTGAAGTAACAAAACCCGGCTACATACGTTTTTCTAAGATGAGATACAACAGACATAGCAGACTGTGCATATAGAAGGATTGAAAGAAGGGAGAAGAGAAGTTATTATAAGTTGTGATTATGACATTGTGTATTTTGTGAGAATCACCCGCCTAGGTTGAAAATTTAGGCGTGAAGCAGTTTTATTTCAATGAACTGTTTATATTGGATGATTACTGAAATTAAACATCATCTTTGTTATTCACCACTTGGTTTAGTGCAGTACTTTAGATGGAGATTCTTCACCCACCATCAGTGTTTTCGTATGATGTCCAATCATATAGAGTAAAATAACTGAACATCATAAGCACTGTACTGTCTACTGTTCTGGGGTAGTGAGACGAACACACTATACGAACAATAAAAAAATGCAACCTCTCGAAGCTGGACCTAGTGTAGTGAAGTCTCTAACGCTCCACTACCGCAATAAGTTACCGGGTTTCGGGTTCAAAGCTTGGTAGTGTCACGCATCAGTCTAACCAGCTGTAAATGGGTACCTGACTCTGATCTAGAGTTAGAGAAGGCAACGGCAGCGAGGAAGGGAACAGGTGTCACGCATTTATAGCTACGTAGGCCCCACCTCTCGAGCTTGGTAGTGTCACGCATCAGTCTAACCAGCTGTAAATGGTCACCTGACTCTGATCTTGAGTTAGAGAAGGCAACGGCAGCGACTTCCCTTGTTTCCTGTGTACCGTTAACTTGTAGAACTGATTCAATACCGTTTTATTGGTTTATAAACTTAAAATACGGGGGGTGGGGGGGGGGTTGAGGGCGGATCTGTCGTAAGCGTGTCAACTATGAATGCACGAGGAACTTTTTTTTTTTTTAACTTGCCCTCCCAAACCACAATGTGAAATCAACCTTTTTCACCTGGCAAAGGGGCGACCGACCCCAACCAGGCGCGTCCACGGGTGGCGGATAGTGGAACGACCTCCAGATATGGTGTGTCAGCTGCGAATTAAGTCAGCATTGCTGGACGAATAAGCAGTCGCGGACCAAACGGCGATGCCCTCCCAGCAGGACGGGGAGGGGTAACAGGTGGCACTGATACCCCCACTGAAATCCCCCATATGTCCTATGACGGGTGCATCAAGCGAGTAAGAGCCGCTATAAGCTCTAGCCACGGGGAAGGTAAACCTCGGTAAACAAACCAATCTGCTGCCTTGCACCGGGAGATGGAAAGGCTATGGGAGACAACCCTGAACAACAAACACAACCCGGCCTGCCGAAGACGGAGTGTGTTAGCTACGGCGCAGACACCGGGAAAAATTAGGGCACACACGCTTTTGCGGTATGGAGTCATGCGACAATCTCGACTTACGTCATGGCGTCGCTCCTATCAGCTACAACCGGGGAGGAGCGGAGCCGGGCCCCTAGCCTCGAAAGGGCCCTCCCAAGCAACCGGTGCCTTTGCCAACCAAATGGTCGGGGGAAGGCAAAGTAGAGCAACTGACCAACCAGCCCACTATCTTACAGTGGCTCAATGGAATGCAGAAGGAGTGAGGAACAAGAAACCGGAGTTACAAGAATTCCTCAGGGAAAATAACATTGATATAATCTGCATCCAAGAAACTCACCTAAAAGATACCCAACGATTCTTTGTACGTGGATACCAATCCTTCCGCCAAGACAGGGCAAAAAGAACTAAGGGAGGAATCCTCACACTGATTAAAACCTCAATCCCAGCAGTAGAGACACACAGATCTGGTGAGGACGAACTTGAATACATAACAGTCCAACTACTGCTGCCCAGTGGAGACTTAATGATCACAAACTGCTACAGCCCTCCAACCACAACTCTGGAGCTACACAAAGTGAAGCTTGCAGCATCAAGACACCTCATTATGGGTGACTTCAATAGCCACTCACCCAGCTGGGGCTATAACGCAACAGATCCAAGAGGAGAAGAGGTGGAAGATTGGATGGTAGAGAATAAACTAATTCTAATAAACCAACCAGAGGATAAGCCCACCTTCTATTCCAGAGTATGGAAAACAACGAGCACACCAGATCTTGCTATGGCTACAGATGACATACATCGACTCACCACCAGAACAGTAAATACTCAACTTGGGGGAAGTGACCATGTACCAGTCACATTACAGATATCTGAGATAAGAAGTGCAGGAGAAATCAATATGTCGCCTAGCTGGAATTTCAAAAAAGCAAACTGGGGATTTTTTAAAGAACAAGCTGACAATTTCTGTCAGAACATTGCCCACTCAAATAACATCAATAAAAACATCTCCATCATCAGTGAGGCAATCATGCAAGCAGCAAAGAAGTCAATTCCACGAGGTAAACGACGAGACTACAAACCATACTGGAGTGACAACCTGGGAAAACTCCATAGTGAATTAAATAAAGCACGGGAAACTATGGAGCAAAATCCCACATTAGAGAACACACAGAGGCACAACAGCATAAAACAAGCTTTCAATGAACAAAAGAAAGCTGAAATCCAAAGGAGCTGGCACCAGAAGACCAGCAGTCTCAACATGGAAAAGGACTCAAGCAAGCTATGGAATCTGACAAGAGTGCTAAATGAAGAAACAACAACCAGCTACTGTAAGACTGTCATCAAGGAAAATGAAAAATACCACACAGGAAAGATGGCAGCAAAGATCCTGGCAGATTTCTACAAGGAAGAAAGCACCACATCACTTTCACATGCACGGATCCAAGAAGTACGTAAGGAAGTAAAAGAAAAACTGAAGCACCAAAACCCAGATATCTGCATGAAGTCACCCCTTACTATGAGAGAACTCAGTGCTGCCATAACAAAACTAAAGAATAGAAAAGCTCCAGGAAAAGATGGCATCACAAATGATATGATCAAGAACCTTGGACCTGTAGCCAGGCACAAGCTCCTCCTAATCTTCAATCAGTCATGGAGTACTGGAAAATTTCCAGATCAATGGCGAGAAGCAATCATTGTTCCCATCAGAAAGAAACAAAAGGAGAAAACAAGCAAGTCCAGCTACCGACCAGTTAGCCTACTGAGCTGTCTGGGTAAGGTAATGGAAAGAATGGTGAACTCAAGATTACTGAAACATCTGGAAAAAAAACCATCTGCTTGATAACACACAGTCAGCATTTAGGAAAAATCGCAGCACCGAAGACCAACTAGTATATCTAGCCCAGGAAGTAGAAAATGCCTTTCAGGAGAAAAAAGAAAGTACTGGCGGTTTTTGTAGACTTGACAAAAGCCTTTGATAAGGTATGGAAAGAAGGACTCCTCCTTAAGATGCTCAACAGCAAAATTGAAGGGAGAATGTTCAACTGGATACGGGACTTTCTTCGATACCGCACAGCAAGAGTAAAACTTGACGGGAAACTGAGCCATCGCGTCACTCTACAACAGGGTGTGCCACAAGGAGGAGTTATCTCCCCCACACTTTTTATCATATATATAAATGATATTGCAGAGAAACTGTCCGGGCATATCTCCTGGGCTCTTCATGCTGACGATTTTGCTGCCTGGTGTGCTGCTGAACATTTGCCTACTGCTGAGCTGGTAATATGCACCATTCTTTGTTGGTCTGGATACTTTGTTTCCCACTTGCTCATCTATCTGTTCTTGATAAAACTCTTGGCCTCGTCAAGAGATGCTTGTGTCAAGTTGAGTTAGTTTTCCACCTTCCTTTGCCAATATGCCAGCCTCTTAATTTCCAGGGATGTTGCAGTGAGATGAAATCTACTGTATTACAACTCTTTTGAATTGCTGGCATAGTTTGTGGAGTGTCACTTTTAAGCCATCCAGCTCGGCATTTTTATGACTCTTTAGCGTAACAATTATGGACAGCGCATCTGTGAAGCGAGCTACTTGTCTCTTGGTGTTTTCTTCCGTCATTAGGACTTCTGCTGCAGTTTTTAAGGCCTCTGCTCTGAAGTTAGTTGAGAATTTTCCTATTGCGATTTCCAAAGCGATAGACCGCTTGTGTATATCTGGATAAGGAACATGGAATCCAGGATCTGTGGAGATATACTTTAGTAAGAGTTTGGCGATGTCGACTTCTATTTGGTGCTGAACGGATTTCATGTCCTGGAACATTGCCTGGGCGCTCTGTAAGGCTCCTATTGTTTCGTCTCTTATGGTATCTGTGTCTTCGTTGTGCTGCCTGTTCTTCTCGACTTTGAGTTTTTGTATTATATCTCGCACCTCTGTGGTAAGTTTTATTAGTTGGGTTCTTGTGTGCTGTTACTGTTTAGCAGTGCCAACTGAAGCCACTCGGTGTCTTGCTTCTCCGAAGGAGACGTTTTTGGTTACAGTATGGCCTTTGTCTCATGGAAGATCGGACAGCCACGGTATCTTGCCCCGTGGTTCGCGAGACAGTTTGCGAAGGTTCTGTTAGAGTTACGCACTTTATAATCGGTATCCCTTTTCGCGTGAAGACATTCATTGTAAGAGTGACTTCCCGCACAGTACCGGCAAACTGTCTCTTTCTTGCAGGTTTTCTTAGTGTGCGAAAATTGCTGGCAATTTGAGCACTGCATAACAGGAGGGATGTATCCTTATGTTTTACGACATCTGTCGTCTAGGTTTAGTTGACTTGGTCTTGAATTCCATTCAATAGTTAGGATAACAAGGTTTGTGTCCTTCCTGT
Source organism: Oreohelix idahoensis (assembly GCA_024509875.1). Lineage (NCBI taxonomy): Eukaryota > Metazoa > Mollusca > Gastropoda > Stylommatophora > Oreohelicidae > Oreohelix > Oreohelix idahoensis. The sequence goes on along the minus strand of JAMPIV010018675.1, from coordinate 375,136 downwards.
CCCATGTCTTCAGTCTTTCAACCTGTGTTATTTTGACATTCTTGTTTTCTGTTTGCAGGCGGCTGTGGACATCTTGTGTTGACCAATTGTTGTCGACCCTTCTTATAACTATCTTCTTGGTTTGCTTGTAGATCTCCACAGTAACTTTAATCTGGTGGGGCAGCTGGACTCTAGTTCTACCATCAGTTCGTTTGTCTTCTCGGTGTTATTTAGAGCTATTATAACTACTTTTTCGTGTCTTGTAACTATAATTATACTCCTCCTGCCCATTATTGCCTCGAAGATACCGATCACTTTATCGTCGGGTAGGGCCCTAAGCGAGACCTTACCTCCTGACATCTGAGTGATCTTAATGATCCTCTCATGTAGTGCCTCGTGAGAAACGGCATTTCTTGGCTTGCGAAGTTGGCACTCTCCGACTTCCGTCTCAGTTTGAGCGTGCGGTCTGTGGGCCGGACTCTCCTGATCACCGTGGGGCACTTGGTTGTTCTCCTTTGAGTCCCGGGGTATCTCTATGTCGCTATTGGTACGTCAGGAGCTACTTCTAATACTGCTTCTTGTAGTTGTGGAGAATGATTAATGAACTCGTCTCTGTCTTCCCGAATTCTGCGTAGTGCTTCGATAATGATATCTTCTGGGTCTAACTTATTAAGTTCTGATGTCATTGTCCTCTCATCCGCAGCAAGCTGGGAGGTGATGTCTGGCTTTTCTGCCCTTCTGTCTTCCTCTCGTGCGTGTACCTGTCTGTGTTGTAGAGCTGTCTCTTCCACCTCCTTAGTATTTGAAGATGGGTCGGCTGTTCTCTCTTTGTGACTGTTTCTAGTTTTGTTATACTCATGGTTGTTGTTCAGCGCTGGTGGACTGGTGTACATTTTCCTCTTCTTGGCGTTTGGTTTGGATCGCACCATTTGTACTATACTGCGATGTTTTGTGTTTGACGATTACGCACGTAGGTATCGTGTGAGGATGTAGGAGAAAAAGTGAGAAATAATGAGTACTAAGGATCTACCTTTATAGAATCATAGGTGTTTTCAGATTTCAACGTATGTGTAAATCTTATCTCTGTCGAACGGTCTGCAAATATATCAACAGAGTGGTGGAAAATGTATTCTAAACGATGTTTCGCAAAATGTTACCTTCATTCAGAGAAAGGTTTGTGTACCTATCTTACGTGTATTTTAGTTAGCTAGCATGTGGGTATTACTGTAAAAACATACATATACCTTTAATTCTAGGGTTATCACCCTTTTATATGCCGACGGGAAAGTGCTAATCTGATTTCTCTCTAGAGAGATAAATATTTTTTTTCCTTTCCAACACTCCGCCATCCAGTTCTATCAAATGACCTGTTATGATCTACTGCTAGTCGCGATTGACTGGTTGCATATCCTTGATATAGAACATTGTCAACCTCAGAGCTTAATGACTGTACATATGTGTGCATACTTGTAATCGGAATATCTGGTAGAATGAATAATGTGGACAACTAAAAATATCTTATACATACAAGTTACCAATCTAACATGAAAGGTCTGAAATAAGAGTCCTAGTCTTTGCGCGTGGAGATAAATGATACATTGTGAATGTGAAAAGCACTGTCCATTTTAATTTCAGGCTTACTCACACATGATAACGGAGATATTTAGATTCTGACATTCAATCCAATAAATATTCTGATTGCTTTCCGATCCATGTTTTTTCGGAACATAGCCGCCGAGTCGTGGCCTGAGGGGAATGAATATTTTGTGTGATAGCTGTATCATTCAAGACTGAACGCCCAGCGGTGGAGGTGGGGTGGGCGGATGGAAAAGAAGGTATGTGTGGATGTCTCTTGTTTCTTCTGTGTTGTATTTTGAACGCCTTATCGTGGATGCTCGATGAGGAAACATTGTTTTGACAGGAACTCATTTTATCCTGTTCACATTTCACGTCTGCGTCGGTCCAGTCAGGGGAGAGAAGCAAGTCAGGTCTTAAAATTTACAAACATCGTAAGATCATTCATACAAGCACATATGCAATGTCACAATCTTTATTCTCCATTACATACATTTATATATCTACATCATTATAGGGTAGTTCCACAAGGAGCAAACGCCTTCAATAAAATCATAGTAATTCGTTTTCGCAGGTACCATCAGCTCATGGTGTCTTCCTTATCATTTGTATTTCAATCTCCAGTTCTCTTCTCCATGTTTTTTTTCGGTCTACATAAACCTCTCTTACACTGAGGATTCCAGAACAAGGACTACCTTGTAATGCTATCAACAGGTTTCCTCAGTGTGTATCCTATCAATCGTCTGCATTTTCTTCTCACTACATGTTCCTCTATCACTTGTCTGGTTCTTGTTGTCAGTTCCACATTACTGATCTCCTCGTACATTTAGCTATGCTGATATGATATTTTATATTTAAAAACCACAATTTTCAATTCAAATGTCAAGTCAGTACTTTTGTATGGCTCAGAAACATGGAGAAAACATAACCAACAACCAAAACGCTATATCCTTTCATAAATTAATGCTTACGTAAAATTGAAGGATTAAAGTGGTATGACCAGATCACAAATGTGGAACCAATGACAAAAACCAGAAAAGTGCCAGCGGAACAAGAGAGTATAAGATGTTGGGGATGGAAAGGAAAGAATTACCAGACAGAACATGTTCTGGAATACCCAGAGTTAGATAGGTAAATAAAAACCAAAGAACACTATATACAGGGTGTCCATAAAAGATTGTACCCTTTTCAAAACCTTTATTATCGGCCCCATGATGTGGTGCGAGGATGCTTTCTATCACAAAAGTAAGATAATCTCTGCAAGTTTTTAAGCATACCGTAAAAGAATGTACCTATTTCTTTTTTTCCCCACCTACTTGACCAGTGTGTGGAGAGACATGAAACAATTACCGGTTGCAACTCAACTGCGAAAGTTTCACATGAAATACCCGCCGTGCGCATGCGAAGGGTGCACATATTGAGACTTTGTAAGGTATGCCTAAAAACTTGCAGAGATTATCTTACTTACGTGATAGAAAGCATCCTCGTACCACATCATGGGGCCGAGAATAAATATTTTGAAAAGGGTACAATCTTTTATGGACACCCTGTATATATATATATATATATATATATATATATATATATATATATATATATATATATATATATATATATATATATATATATATATATATATATATATATATATATATATATATATATATATATATAAATATATATATATATATATATCTATATATCTATATCTGTATATATATATATATATATATATATATATATATATATATATATATATATATATATATATATATATATATATATATATATATATATATATATATATATATATATATAATATATATAATATATATACATATATACAATATACCAACGGGCTGATCACCCGTTTGCCAGTCACTTCGATTACGGAAACAACAGCAAATGGAATGATTTGCCGTTGCCCTAAAGACGCCAATAGGCGTGATGGGAAACAATGGCAAAGAAAACCTATCTGCTGTTGCCTTAAGACGAGACTAGGCGTAATGGCCACTGACTGCTTTGACGGTCGGTGGCTAAGGACGGAAGAAGAAGAAGATATATATATATATATATATATATATATATATATATATATATATATATATATATATATATATATATATATATATATATATGTATATATAATAGCTGAGATCTTTAACGATTAATTAATCGAAATGTCAGAGGTTTGTGATATGGAATTTGGCAAATACGATCAATAATAATACATTTTTTTAGTTGTAACTTTTCAGTATTTTCCTTATATTTTCAGGACGATGTTGCCTTATAAATGTAGCCGCGCCATCTTGTAATCGTTATGACGTCTGTCGTTTAACAGCACATCTTGTCATCGCCATTGTCTCCGTGGTTCACTGCCTTTTTACCACATCTTCAAGAGGAAGATATATTACTGGGCCAAAATACAAGACGTGTGGTCCAACGAAGAATTTATTGCATCAGCAATTCCAGACGCTAGCGGTGGTCATTATGTGAAAGAAAAAAGACCAGCAGACAACGATGATCCGAAGATGAGGGTTGCGGCGCACGAACTGAGACGAAGTGAAGACAAAGATGATTCTCCAGATCTGGTAGATACGACACTAGGCCTAACTGAGGCACCAGCTTTGCCAGATGAGACAGGCCCTGGGAAGGACGTACATGGTCTAACGCCCGAACCAAGCTGGTATGCCCTGCAGCCGATAGAGGGTCCTGCCCCGAGACGATCTGAGAGATTACGACTGAAGCGCCAGAGGTAGTGCAGTTGTCGGGACGACAACAAAATCAGGCGGGGAATGTGTAGCCGCGCCATTTTGTAATCGTTATGGCGTCTGTCGTTTAACAGCGCCATCTTGTCATCGCCATTGTCTCCGTGGTTCACTGCCTTTTTACCACAACATCTTCAAGAGGAAGAAATATTACTGGGCCACAATAAAGCTTAGAAATAGTTGTGTTTTATATTTGTGTTTTCGCTCCTTCTAGAGCATTCATCGCGTGTGTTATTTGCGTGGCCCAATTACTACGCGCGCGCACTACACCGTGAGTGATTAGGCCTAGCGGCCTATATATAGAAGTGCGCTGGCCAGCAGAGGCCTTAGCACTAGAAGTAGCTCCTGGCATAACGCCCCTTGGTCTAAGACGAAAAGAACTAAGATTAAATTATTGGAGTAAAGTAGCACAAGAAGTGGCCCATCCAGCACATAAAGCATTTGTCAAAAAACCAACCAAGTGTTTGGGTCGTCAGCTTAAATAACGAAAGACATCCAACAGGGTGGAGAACTATAGAAGATCTAACACAGTTCACAGAACTGTCAAACACAATTAAAAATAGTAATAAATATAGAAGCAAAATACCACCCAGGGAACTAAAAACACAAATCATAGACTACTTACTTATTGAAAAGATCAAACAAAACATAGAAGATAAGAAAGCCAAAACGATAAGTAGAAAGTTCATAAATAAACTTACAAAACAAAGTCTGGCCGTCTACACTGATGGATCCAAGGGTGATAGTGGGCAACTAGGTGCAGGAGTAGTAATACCACAGTGGGGAATAAAGAAAAGCTACAGTGTAACTGAAGGGGCTTCGATTTTTACTGCAGAGATGGTAGCAATTCTAAAAAGTTTAGAAATAATCGAAGATAACCCACCAGCAGCTGTTACAATATTTACAGACTCACAATCATCACTACAAGCTCTAGAACACCCAGGTAAATGTAGCCGGCCAGACATAAAGGAAGAAATTCTAGCAATTAATACATCACTAGGGAACAGAGGATGTAGTGTGAGGCTAGTGTGGGTTCCAGCATACATATGTATAGCTAGTAACGAGTTGGCAGACCAGAACGCCAAGTATGGAAGAATAAGTAAAAACAATATAGGAGCAGGACTGGGAAGATCGGAGATCAAGAGCCACGTGATGCAAACTATAAACGAGGAATGGAAGACAACATGGAAGAACAGTAGAAAAGGCAGTTCAAACTGCTGAAAGAACCAATAATGACGTGCCAGGTCAGAGAAGAACTAAAGGTACCCTCGAACAAAAAGCTGTGGCGTCTCCGTCTCGGTGCAGCATACTTCATGATAGAGGAACCACACTGCCAAGAATGTCAGGAAGGCAATGACATAGACCACTACCTGATCTACTGTAGAAAATATGATCAACAGAGGCTAGAATTAAAAACATACTTTAGAAATAACAATATAGACATGACAGGGGATAAGGTGTTAAGTATAGATGCCCCCGGGAAGCCCAATCAATACTTAAACGATATATACATAAAACAAAGGAAAACATATAAGGTTAGTAACAATGACAATATCAAACAACAATAACAAAAATGATACTTCAGAAAGACATTCAACCAAATAGAAATTAAGCAACAAAAACTAACAAATCATTAGAAAAAATAAACCAGAAAAATTAGCAAACCTATTAACTACTCATAGGACAAGGAAAGACAACGAGATTTAAAAAAAAAAAAAACACTAATACAAATTAAAACCAAGTGTAAAGGACAATAGTTATCTAAAAACAATACAAAACTGAAAATTAAATGACAAATACTAATATAAATTAAAACCAGCAACTGCAAAAGACAATAGTTATTTAAACTTAATACAAAATTAGTAAATATAATGACACTAAATACCCCAATTATAACCAATTTTCAGGTTGAACATGGTAGACCACGATGGAACGAGAAGAGGCAATAATGGTCAGCTGTTAAGTGCCCGCTCTCCACCCATCAACTTTTCAAAACAACAACAAAACAAAAGCAGAGGCCTTTTTCGTCGTCAGTCGCCCCAAAGAAACCAGAGTAAGAAACCAGAGTCGATCTGAAGATGCCTTGAACACATTAGCAATTGAGCACTGGCTGAGTGTTTGGTTTGTTTGCTTACTTGTTTAATGTTTGATCATTAATTTGCTTTGTGGAATTGGGTCGTTGACAGAGTTGTATGAATAAATACAGCTCCTGCCTTAGAAACAAGAGTTTTATTGTTGTTCGGGTCGGTGCGAGTGTGCAAGAAAGTGATCACATATCACAACAGCATCATCATCTCTAGCCCACCCTATCACATAAAGAAAGGTAAATAATCCCGTTACATGTTCATTGAGGCATAGTGGCAATATAGAGTTAGGCACATATGTTCTTGCACATACGGCACGCTAGGGGTGATGAGATCAGCATTACACTGGCCGCCATTAACCTTCCAATAGTTGCTCTTGTACCTACTTCATGAGACATACTTCTGGTCCGCCCCAGAGCCGTTTGCGGTTTAAAAAATCCCACCTCAGCTGGGATCGAACCATCCTTATAACAATTAAATTAAATAAAGCCCTTAGTGATTAAAAAAAAATTATTATGATTTTTTATAATTTAACGAATTGTTCGAAATTGATCGATTAATATTCGATTAAAGAAATTCGATTAATCGATTAAGATTTTAAAAATCCATCCCAGCCTTTATATATATATATATATATATATATATATATATATATATATATATATATATATATATAGAGAGAGAGAGAGAGAGAGAGAGAGAGGAGAGAGAGAGAGAGCTGAGCAATTATACCTGTCAAAACAAATATTTTGAAAGAACTATAATGTGCACAGTGTATCAAATTCCATTGTTTAAGACTTTTTAAAAATTGTTACACTTGTAATATGCTAAATAAATAAATATAGGCTACAGTTGTCTGAACAAGCGAATGGATGATTACTGCACATTTACAAAACTTTATCCCAACGTTATATACAGTAATAAATTTCTGTTTTTATAGCATCGTACGCAAAAAGCTAAGAATAGGTTATTTTCAAAAGCTACGTTCTTCTTCTCCTTCTTCTTCTTCTTCTTCTTCGTTTTCTTCCCCTTCTTCTTCTTCTTCTTCTTCGTACATTCTCAGACGTCCGCTTGAATGTTTTCAAAGAAAGCAGTAGTCAGTTTGATGCTATTTGAATCTCCGTGTAGCGTTTCCACGAAGGGCACTGGTGTCAGCCAACATGTGCTTTCTCTGTTCCGTATATGTTTGGCAACTTTGAAGCAGATGTTCAGCAGTCATTTTATCAGTGCCACAGTTACACTCATCGGTAGTTCCTATCTTTAGCTTGTTGAATAGATGGTATCTCAATCCGTTGTGGCCAGTGCGGAGTCTGAAGATCACCACTTGTTCTCTTCTGTTGAGCTGGTAGTAAGCATCATTTTGTGAGTGACCTGGATGCTCTACATCCCATTTGTTTCTGTATCTGATAACTCTTTGCCTCCTCGAAAGTTATGCTTGCATCAGGCTGAGGTAGATTTCCACCTTCCTTTGCCAATCTGTCAACCTTTTCATTGCCAGTGATGTTACAGTGAGATGGGATCCATTGGATCACAACTCTTTTGAATCGTTGACATAGTTTGGGGAGCACTATTCTGAGGTCATCCAGGTCTGTATTATTTTGGCTTTTCAACGTTGCAATTACAGACTGTGAATCGGTAGAGAAAGCAACTTGTCTCTCTGTGCTTTCCTGTGTCATTATAACCTCTACTGCAGTTTTCAAGGACTTTGTCTCTGCTCTGAAGTTACTTGAGAATTGTTCTGTTGCCGAAAAAAGCTACGTTCAATGAGCATGCCACGCACAATTTCGCTTTTATAAAGTCGAACTGTCATTCCCACTTTTAATTTTCTCAATCAGTGCTCGTCTATGACTGAGTACTTATTGACATTTTTATTGCAAAACTATTATTTTAAAATACAGTGCAGTCCACTTAAGCCTTAACTCGCTGTCGTATCGTGTGCAACTACAATAGTAGACGTCTTGGGGATGGCCTATGGAGTGTTGTCACCAGGGTCTCCAGAAATTGGCTCGTTAAGAAAGAAAGAGACCTATTCGAGATAAGGACAAGAAGAAGAGACGGCGAATATTCTTCACTAGATAGTGATTTATAATAAATTTTGGAGAGTTTCCTATTTCGCTACGACCTTAACTTCTGCCCTCAGATCTTGTGACAAAATATCCTCCAGCTTCACATTTTCTTGCGCCATCCTGCACTTCATTCTGTGCTTTTCGCTTTCTTTTTTCCCACCTCTGACAGTATTGGGTATTTTTGATTCATTGTTTACCCATTCTTCATGCAATTCTTGTCATGTCGGGACTTCATCGACCATCCCTGATGATTATTGTAATCATTCACTTTCGTTTGAACCCATCTTGGCACCAGGATCCGTGGAATGAAATGCTGTTTACGTATTAGTCGTAACACATTTCCGACCAAACAGTGTGTGGGAGCGCCCGATAAATAAGTAAATAAACTTGAGATGGCCACAGTCGATTGTCTTATCACTGATAGTATTTTCTATTGGGCCAGGTGGTTTAAAATAAAATTAGGGAACAGGCTGTGAACAGTCTGTGCTCTGGGAAATTCGGTGCTCCGCGTGTGTTGGAAAATCCGTACTGACCTTTGGTGAACGTGTGGTTATATTTCTGTTTTTGCCAATCTGTGACAATTCTTGACTGTGTCCTTTGACTCTGCACCTTCCTCCACTCATTCGTCGTCCATCTTGTCATGCGACGTCAGCGTGCTCGCGTGCAATTTAAGTGCACGTCAATCGCTAAATGTGGGTGGGCTCTCGCCACCAATTTTTCAACTCCGTGGTGGATGTTCGGTTGCGAGACAAACCGTGGTTTTGGATTGTCCACCCGATACAGAAATTATCAGCCCCTTGTCACTAAGTCTTCGTCTCTTTGCTGCTAAGGTGAAGTTTATTTCTGTCCCTTTGTTGGCGCTCTCTTTCATTGTCGAGGCCTGTGTTGTCGATCGCTCTGATGAGCATGCCATTGTACAAATTTGGTGACACTCGTTTTGTTGAAACAAGGGATTACAGTATCATACGAATTCTTTGTATGGCCCATCTGGTTTTCTTCCGCACCAACAATAACTTGTTTAATGAGACAGGTGTGTTCCAGGAGATAAAATGAGGTTGCGAAATATCAAAAGTGTGCTTAAAGTTACACTTAAGTAAAAACCATGATTAGGACAGATAACTTTTACAAATGATGAAAGAGCAGAAGGGAAAGAAATCAAATAAGAAAGACGATGAAAAATATACAAGGCGATAAAGCCTATGAACACTTTATCGCAATCGCTGAAGTCGATCTTCGGATAACTAGAAGCAGTTCTTCAGGTAATGACCAATTGTCTACTTTTGTTTTGTTTAAAACAACGAAATCCGGTTATTTCGATTTCTGTTAAATATGATTTTCGGATAATGTGTCACGCATTTGTCTCCCCTGCTTTGCAGTAGTGGTCCAACAGTGGCCAAAACTCAAGAGTATCTAGTATGGGCCTTCAAAGGTGTCTACCTTCGCACAAGATTACTCTTGGCAGAGTTGTAGAAAGAAGGATAATGATGCTTCTATCTCAAGGGAGTGTTCATACGGTATTTCCGAAGTCAAGAACAATGCTGCATTGGCAGGGCAATTGTTAACTTATATCGGTACGCCGCCTTTTATGTTGTGTAAAAGAAGTCACTTGGCAGCTTCTTTGAGTTACTTAGCTGTCAGTGACGGTTCAGCTCTTTCTGATGGGTTGGTTCTTGGTAGACTGATCACGCTCGTTGCTGGTCAAGGTTGTAGGGCGCAGCACGTTTCCAGAAGTGTCAGTGAGTGTCTACGAAGTTGGTTCCTCGTCTTAAAGCTCAGGCCACTTTCCCTTCTTATTCCAGAGATAGTACCCTCAACTGGTACCACCAACAAGCTAATCTTGGCTCACAGACTGTTTGCACAGATGTATAAAGGCACTTGACTAGGCCTCTTACACGTGCTCTTGGGGGTCATTATTTTAACACTGGGTTCCCCCTTCCTCCCCCTCATATATTTTGTTATAAGGCTAAGACAGCTCCAATCGTTTCAAACATGCGTGTTGTGTGGGGTAATTTCAAAATTATGTCCGCCTGAAGTAATACGCGTGATGCAAAAGGTCACGTCTCCCATATATGGAATGAAAACATCCGATCCTCTCTCGGCCATGTTTTACAAATAACTTATTATTACTTTAATATAAAATAATGTCTTTGTAACAAGGTATGCCGGAAACGATGATGTCATCCATGTATGTCCAAAATGTGTTGCACAGACCAATAATCTCTTTATCTGTCGCTTGAGCACACAAAATCCGTCTCTTTACCATCTTGGCAGAGAACGCACCTGGTCTTATCAGCGATTAAACAACTGCGCTGGCGATTTTAACGTTACTCCGTAGCCTGATGTCGGACACACCCGAAATTAACCAACATGGTTGTCTGCTAATATTATCTTATCAGTTCCTTCCTCAGCAGGGATGGTCAGGTAAACAGACAATACGAATTATTGCTGAGAGGAGTGTAAGAATGTTGAAAATACAAAATATCTGCTACATAGCAGAGAAAGAAAGAGGTCTCGACCATTGAAAATCATGTAATTAATCAGGACAACGAATGTCACTGATTAATGCCGTAGTGAATCAGAGATCGACCCAATAATGTCACAAAAGGTGAAGTTATTTTTCAGTCCCAACTCAAATTTAGTCTCGCTTTAAGCATAAGTTTTGTCTTTACCTCTCTAAATGAATTTGTTTTTTTTTACAAAGAAGGCGATACATATCTAATAATTGTGTTATATCTTGCGGCAGTCTTTACATGTGTGTGAGCGACCAGATTTGTGGAAGAAAGTGTTACCACCGATAACGTTATCACAGAGATAGACCGCATATTTTATAAAGAAATAGGATGTGTTATGCGAGAGCGGACAAAGTAGAAGTAAACGACAATATGACGAACGGTTACGATCACAGGCTTCGGAAATCACATGGGTTAAGGACAGTAACTCTTTCTAAAGATCTGCCTATTCATAGTTGTTCTTTGCCTGTCTGTAAATAATGTCCGTATATTTGGTTTTGGTTTTAAGGACTATCTTCATTGCACACGGACTACTCCTTCAGTTCTCCGATCTCCTCTCTTAGATCACACAAGGAGGATCTCAGCACAGTGCACGAACTCCGTCGCACCGGCGAGAATCCCAATGTGTGTTGTCAAGTGCTTAGCTGTGAGTGCACATTGACAAATATATATATATATATATATATATATATATATATATATATATATATATATATATATATATATATATATATATATATATATATATATATATATATGTTACATTATACATGGAGCGACAAACATTGCTCGTTATACACGGCTAATGTTAAACTCACTGAACTCCAACACATAGGCACGATATCCGACGACTTTATGTCACAAACTTCATCATAAACACAAGGACACAGGCAGACTACCGCTTTGGCCAAGAATCATAAGAAATGCACAATGTATGAGGTGCATAATTGGAACATCATCCAATGGAACGAATTTCACTATAACTCAATATACTTTCTACTGTCTACTTTCCTTCATCCAACTCGCCTTCACTCTCCACATAATCTCTCCTCGCTCCAATCTCTCTCTCGAATGCCTTACCACACGTGACCCTTTTCACACCAGACCAGTCTTCACCACCACTTCGTTCACAACAACTCAGTCATGCCCGTGAACTCAACATTAGTGCTTACTGCTACTAATGCATTCATGCCCACAGTCAAACTTAACATTCACTCACTTCAACTCACAACTTACATAAATACCTCTAGCTCCCGCCGGAGCATGAGTACTGACATTCATTCTATAAACCGTTCATGACATGTGTATATAGGAATCACACATTCTATAAATATTTTTGTGGTGGGTAAATTCCTAATTTTTAAAAATTTTGCCAAGGCAGCGGCCTGATAGGCCTACTCTTTACGATTTCCAACTGCCGTGGGAATTTTTAACGTGCGCAACTTACATACGGGACCTCCTATTTTTTCGCCTTTATCCGAGAAGGCTAGGCATCCGATCTGACTACCCAGGAGACCATGGGGGAGTATGACATCATTATGACCACTGGTTCTGAAAATAAAATTTTTAAGTCCGTGTAGAAACTGCCAAGTTAATATTTTAAAAAGGTAGCCCAATGGTAGATACTGACGTAAAGAGGGGGGATTTGAGGCATTATAGATTTCGCTTATACTAGATCTCAAAGTACTCGTACAAAACCAGAACAGAAGTCGAGTTCTCAGAGTGACCATCTGCTGAATGGTGCTGGGATAAAAACAGTGGCGCATTCTCTATGTGTGCTGTGCGTGCTGCGCACACCTATGCCCGAAGGAAAATAAAAATTTAATTTATTATTCTATAAAATATTTCTCTTCTAAAGTTCTGCTTTCGGACCGCACACATCAGGATAACGGATTTTCCCGCATAGAATCTACGAGTATATCTAGTTTCAGTTTCCCAGACGCGTTTTATAGTGCAGTTTTTATTGGTTGGTTACAATCGCCCGAAGTTTCTCAGGTAATTCCGTCACAATGCGTGCTGTCCCTTTCGGATTCACGTCTGAAGATTGGTTTGTGTGGATCGGGGTCATGGCCAGATACGTCAATACAATACGAACATGCGTGCGGTGGTCTTGCAGCTCTCGGAGTTGTAAAAATCGGCTGTGTCCGTCCAGTGTTTTTTGTGATTAATTTTTGTTAGTTGCCGGGAATGCAGACTATTACAGTGACAGTGGGTTTCAAGTTGTAAGTTAATTAGTATTTCGGAGATAATTGACATATATCCCTAATACGAGGGGCGTTCAGAAAGTAATGCACCACATCGTTTTTCTCAGGAGCTGTTTATTCAAAAAGCATGAAATTTATACACAATATACATGGATGTGTCATGTAAACATCGGTATTATTCAACATAATCGCCATCAAATTGTACGGCTTTATGCCAGCGCGAAACAAGTGCATGTATTCCTAGCCCGTACCAGATTTTGTCTTGATCATGTAGCCACTTCTTCGCTGCATGAATCACTCCTTCATCATCTTCAAACCTTGTCCCATGGAGTGCATCTTTAAGTGGACCAAATAGATGAAAATCAGAGGGTGCCAAATCGGGACTATAGGGTGGATGGGGTAGTACAGTCCAACCCAATTTGGTGATTGCTTCCCGTGTTGCCAGACTTGTGTGAGGGCGCTCATTGTCGTGAAGGAGAAGCAGGTCTGCTGGATTCTTGTGCGGCCGAACTCTGCGAAAACGTTGATTGAGTTTTTTCAATGTCTTAATGTAAGCTTGCGAATTGATTGTCTCTCCTCTTGGCATAACGTCCACAAAAATCACACCTTCAATGTCCTAAAAGACAGTGATCATGACCTTTCCAGCTGAAGGAATTGTCTTGAATTTCTTTCTTCTTGGTGATTGCGGATGATGCCACTCCATTGACTGTCTTTTTGTCTCAGGTTCAAAATGTTGTGCCCAGGTTTCGTCACCTGTAATGATCTTAGTCAAAAAAGTTCTCTCCATAAGCATTGAAACACTCCAACAATTCAGAAGAAATTGCTTTCCTTTGCAATCGGTGGTCATTTGTGAGACTTCGAAGAACCCATTTTGCGCAAACCTTAGAAAATCCGAGAGTTTTTATAACTGCATTTGCACTACCAATGCTCACTGACAGCTGTAAGGCCAATTGTTGAGTAGTGATTCGCCTATCAGTAAGAATAATGCCCTCAGCGCATTTCAACATTTCTGCGTTGGTGGCTGTGGCAGGACGTTCACAGTGCGGCCGATCAAGCAGCTCCGTATCTCCACTTCCTGATTCTTTGATTCTCTTAACCCAGCAACTGACTGTACTCTTGTCGACTGCAAAACTTCCATACACATCACATAGATGCTTGTGAATATTCACAACAGTTTCCTTCTCTGCAACGAGAAATTCTATCACAATTCGCTGTTTATAACGCAAGTTGCTAACACGCTCCATTTCAACGGTTTAGGGCAGCCGTGTTATTTGGCCGATTGCAGTGTAATTTGGTGCACACAATTGGCACATACCATGTTTGAAGTGTGCAAAATTTCATGCTTCTATCTTCATTACTAGCTGAGAAAAACAATGTGGTGCATTACTTTCTGAATGCCCCTCGTAACTATCGTTGCGTAGTTGAATATAGTTGGTTTTTAAATTAAGAGGGGAAGAAGTTAAATAGTAGGCGTACATATTCATTTTAAGTAGCAGCACGCCTAGCTCGCATTACCAGGATACGCCACTGGATAAAAATGCTTCATTTCGTGTCTCAGACGCCACTTTTATACGTCGTACTGAATGTTCACTGTCTCTTGACATTCAGTTTCTATTATTCAAGTTACAATCTTCTTTTCTCTTGTTTGTTCCTTATGGAGCATAAAGTAAGCTTGTCCCCTTGCAAGAATCCTGCATCAAAGCATTTATGTGCACGTGCACCGGTGGTTTCTATAGCAATTAGTTTTAAATGATGTGGTAGCCAGTAGTATTACATGCACATAGTTACCTCTTATTTCTGATGTAGCAGTCGGCCTATTCTTTCTGTGCCTTACCAGAGTTCCCCGTAAACGGAACAGGGTTTATTTATGTTATACTCTGACAATACAGTACAGAATCCGAAATGAGTAAATTAGAGCATTTGGATTTTTCAATGTTGTGATACTTGCAACCATGGTGCAAAAAAAAATAACATGACAATGACTTAATATTTTGTTACCTTGCTTTTTAAAAGTGAGAGAGATGCATAAATGTCAGTTCAACAATGAAAAAGGTGCAATAAACGGTTGACATAATTGTTACGGACTTTTATAAATAAATCGTTATAATTTCTGGATTTCTTCTGACTTCGATTGAGTCTATTAAATGCTGCCGTAACATTTGGGTTAGTTAATGTTTTCATAGATTTTGTATGAACGAATGTGTCTATTTCTCTTCTTTTTGTATTCACTTCGTGTGTGACGCTTTGTTTCATTTTATATTCGTATGGATGTAATAAAGATTAATTCGTTCAATAGATTGAATGATAACACTTGATTGTCGAACTGACAGAACTATGAAAAGCTTCTTGCAGTGAATCTCATCAGACTTGGCAATCAACACAAAGTCTTCTGAAGACGACATTTTCCATTTAATTATCTGAAGACATATCACATTATGGAAAACATGAACGAAATACGTGGTTCCCATTTCAAAATAAGGAATGACGTCACAGTCTCATGCATTCTCAACTATTTGACCCTGAGCGGTCATATCAACCGTCGACCTTCGTCTAATTTTCTGTGTTCATATATTTCAGTTGAATACTATTCTATTCAAACTGTCTTGACATTATCACGTCACATATTATGCCAAATCGTTGGCTTTGTATTTCTATTAAGACATCTTGTCTATTTCATAAAATCATAGGCTAAATCAATTATTCTCAGTTTGGCTGTCCACGCCACAATTTAACATTATCGCTTTCAATAGCGCGTTTTATAATACATCGCGTTCTATCTAGAATATCGCGTGTGAATCTGCGTTTTAATATCAACGCCTTCACATACTCTCGGAACTCAAAAGTCCTTATTTATTTCTTCTTCCATTAACTAGGAAGCCTGTACACTGACGGCTGAATATATGAGTTAAGACTCAATATATATATTAGTGGACTCTGCCACACATTATCTAAACACTGCCATTAGCCCAAAGGCTACATCAATACTCAATCGTTACTAGGCTTAACGCTTTCCAACGCTTTACGCGTATCCTTTGAAGTCTAGTTAGTTGAGGTGTAGCATGGTGCGACCATCCCAATCAAGAAAAAACCAAAATGCTCGTAAACCATGCAACAATCCTCAACATCTATCCCCTCGATCCCAAACATGACACATGTGGCACGTGTGAGGTCGGTGGAGAAGATAGAGACCTAATTTAGTACATAGAGTAAAAAGTGCAAGTATGGCAACATATCAATAAATTCGTTAAACTAATGCACGAATAATAACTAAGCAAATGTCACTAAAAAAATGTTCATCTATCATGCACAGTTTCTTGACAATAAATCCGCCAGGTGATTGTCAGTTCCAGAAATCTGCAGAATAGTGAAAGCAAACTCCTGTAACAGCAGTCACCATCTGGGGATTCGTGCATTTCGAAGTGTTCGAGACGTAATGTATGTCAGCGGACTGTGGTCAGTCTGTTCGTAGAAGTGGGTGCCCACGAGATATCTAGAAAGTTTTTCGAGGCACCATACCACAGCCAAGAGCTATCTCTCACCTGTCGCGTACTTCTGTTCTGCAGCTGACAGTTTCCGGAAAACAAAATAACAGGGATGTGGCATACCCCAGTACCAGTGTAGCAAACAGCCACCTATGCCACACATGGAAGCATCTGTTTGAATAATGAATGGGAGCTTTACATGTGGTAACAATAAAATGTGTGGTTTTGAAAACAAGTCCTTTAATTTCATCAAAGCACTGTCACATTCCGGTGTCCATTTAATCACTTTGGAACTACCTCTGGAAATCAGTGTAGTCAAAGGAGCAGATATTTATGCAAAATTATGAAGAAATTTATGATAAAAATTGATTAAGCCCAAGAGGCTTCTGACTTGTTTCTTTGTGTGAGGAATAGCAATATCTAAAATACGTTTAGCAGTCGTGTCATCGGGATATAAATGATGGTTACCTATACGGTGACCTAGAAATGAGATCTCCTGACAACCAATTTGGACCTTGGAATGTCGCACTGTCAAACCGTGTTGGCGTAAAGTAAGGAGAAGTGAAGACAACCCACTAATGTGGTATTCCCAAGAATCATGGAAGAGACACTTGTCATCGACATAAGTGATGACGTCTTTACGATCGCCAAGAAGGCGGTGCATCATGCGCACGAAAGTCGCAGGAGCATTTACAAGGCCGAATCACGTGTAATTCCATTGGAAAAGTCCAAATGAAGTTGGAAACGCCGTGAAAGGTTTGGCATGTTCAGCAAGGGGAATCTGCCAATATCCTTTCGACAGATCTAATTTACTAAAGTAAGTAGCATGTGAAACCTGAGATAGTAATCTTCTAACAACGGCATTGGTTCAGCGTCTGTAATCGTAATACTGTTCAAACGCCGGAAGTCTATGCAAATACGTAAAGAATCATCCTTACTTTTCGCAGTCACCATTGGAAAAGCGTATGGTGATTCTGATGGAGATATTACTCCTAACCGTATCATATCCTTAAGTTCTTTCTCAACTCGATCTTTGTGATGTAAAGACAAAGGATAAGGTCTCAATTTTATAGGATTGTAGTCAGTAAGAATTATGTCGTTGGAGATAAGAGATGTACGACCTGGTAGATCGGTGAGTACATCCTCAAAAGAAATAAGAACATGCCGAACACGACTTTGTTGTTCAGAAGATAAAGAAGATGAAATGGTTACATGTCTCCAAGACTCAGAAGGTTGTAGAGCAGGCAATGTAAAATGTAAAGGGATGGGAGACGTATTATCTTCATCATGAACAACTGCGAAATATGCATGTTGAGACGAAGAATCAGAAACAGAATTAATGACAGGAATTAACTCTTGAGGTCTCTCAACTGCCAACTTCAGCATATTGACATGGAAGGTCTTAAGTTTGCCTATCACATTTATTGAAAAGTCAACCTCTGTAATACGTCTAATTACATCAAAAGGACCCTGCCATGATATCAATAATTTGTTGTAATTTTTAGGAAGCAATAACCAAAAGTTTTCACATAGATTAAAAAATCATAAAGTTAGAGTCTGATTATGGAACAATCTTGCTCACTGAGTAGCAGTCTTGATACTATCGGACGCATGAGTGCACGCATCAATGATTCGCTGTCGAAGGTCAATGACCAACTCATAGCTGGTACGAGTAGATAGATCAGCTGACGATCCGAACAACAAATCTTTTAGTATTATCATGAGCCCACGAGGATTTGAACCATAGACCAATTCGAAGAGGGAGAAACCCATACTTTCGTGAGGAACCTCTCGATATGCAAATAAAGCTGCAAGTAGGAGACGGTCCCAATCGTGAGGACAAGCCTCAGTGGTCTTGCATAATATTTGTTTAAGAGACGCATTGTAGTGCTGACAAACCCCGTTCGATTCTGCGTGATAAGCACTGCAGAACGAATGATGGATGAATAACATCGAATCAAGTTCCTTCATAATATTAGAGATGATTTGGGATCCGCGATCTGATAAAATATCTTCTGGAAAACCGATACGACAAAAGATGGAAAACAAAGCATCAGAAACAGACGCAGTCGTAATTGTTATCAGAGGTGTAGCCTCTGGCCATCTAGTACAGAGATCTATACAGGTTAAAATATATCGAAAATCATTATGCGATGGAATCGACAAAGGACCAACAATATCTACTGCTAGCTTCTTAAATGGTCTCTCAGGCACGTCAGTAATTTATAAAGGTGCCTATTATAGTCATATTTTAATGAAGGGGAATTAAACGTTAAAAGACTTGTATGTACAGGTCGGATTTTTGTAATCACCCTTGTAAACAGCTTAGTTTGTTTTTTAAATATATGATAGAGAATCTACTCGAATGTTCGAGATACAGAAAGTGTTAGAAAGCGGATGAACGCTACTCACATCCCGGGGCGAATTTGCGCGGGGATGGATTGGTACTGAGCGGTTTTTTGGGCGGGTGAATTTTTCGTGACAGTTGATACGGGCAGAGCTCTGAAGGTGGATGTTTGACCATTTTTCGTCAGTGTGTCCCGGAATAAGATATTTTTTGGTGTGAAAGGGATATTTGATACTTCCTAGTGTATTTTTTAAAGCCATGGATATGCGGCTTATTTATATACTGCAGTATGTACGTTCTTGAAGATTTTCAGGGCATGGATTATGCATTATTTCAGGCCTTGGAGTATGTTGATTTAGGCCATACACATATTATTGTAAACTGCGACATATGCAGTTCCTATTTCTTGAATGGATATTTTTTGGCCATAATGTTTATGATTATGGGCTGCTGTGCTCTACAGCCTTTGTGAATGGATATTTTTGTACCAGTGACTGTATCTCTAAGGATTTACTTATTGATGATCGATGATCCGTTATGAGCAATTATTGATGATTATATATCTATGGATTGTACGCTCGATTACCTTGGACTGAGTGCTTACTTGATGTATCATAATTTGCTCGTGAACTGTAACCTGTGACAGTGTGCCGTTTATGATGTCTTCGTGACTGTATAGTTAGAAAACAGTGTAGAACGTTATTTGGAGTTACAACGTTTCCTGACTCCTACATGTGCTTAGGTGTGGGTGATTGTTATTGACTTAATTGTACTACATGGCATTCGCGTCCATTGATATCTACACACCCACACACCTGTCGGCCATTCAGTAAGCCCGACATAAGCTGATTGCCTATATCAGCGGGATATATACATTAACATTACTCCTTCTATGCCACTACACATCTTCTACAAAACAACCTTTAACAATGACGCTCCAGAACGGGGAGTTAACAGTGGTCGCCAGTGATATGGGGCTATTATGAAAGGATGCACAAGTTGTTCTACAAGTTGTTCTATAGTGTAACCAGTTCTAGTTTTCTGTGAGCAAGTTTCTACTACGGAAGGATATTATCTTACACGGAGTTTACTATACAAGTTATTCAAGTCAGGAGTTGCAGCGTTACAGTCCCTCTTCTCATGCGCCACGTTATGATGTCAGCACCGGATGTCTGGAGTTACGTTTGAAAGCCGCAATTACCTTGGAGTTCCGGTATCGATTACCATTGGATTTCGGCAGACTATGTTAACTATGTACATCATTGCTGTTGTTGCGGAGGCTGGGATTTTTTCCTTTTGAAGATAAGTAGCTGTTTTGTATGTGTAAACTGTACCACTGTTCGGTGTAACATTGAGCCTTCCTCAGAACTTACGCTATTAGATCCTTGTACTTTTGTTTTCTATGTTATATATTTCATATTTCTGCGGGTTTGGTTGGGTGGAGACTTACGTTCGGATATATCCCACTTCACCGAGGGCCGATGTAAGCGTTCTTTAGGGACTGTTTGACTAAGTTTGTCTCGTAAAAGATCCCTTGACATAATTCTGGGCATACTCTGTTTACGACGGATTCAGTCATCACTATAATTGTTTAGGTGTGACGAAACGTCTCAGTGTTGTTGTTGATATATTTTTTCTCTGTTCCTTAGTTTATTAATTAATTTGTTTATGAGTGTCCTTCTCTCCTTCCTATCTTTTAGTTCTATACACATTTTTCGTTTATACACTGTTTTTTTCACTTGTATTGTTATACTATTCGCAGCTGTCATTGCAAGCTTTGCAATATTTGTTGCTTTATTTCTGCTTTCTTACTTTAGTTGATTCCTGCGAACGTGGTCATTTGTTCTTTATATCTTGTCTTTGTCACTCTTGTCTGTACTGTCTATTTTGTCATGCACTGTCAATATTATAATGTATAATTTATAGATGATTAACTACACTTTTAATAGTTAAAGGTAATTGTGCAGGTTCTTGAGCAAGGACTTGTCACCAACTGAGTTGGGATAAAGTGAGGTTCTTCATAAGTATATTGACATAAGTTATCTATATCATATAATTAGACATAATGTCTACTTTAGATTACTTCATTTAGCAAGGGAGATCTCTTGGGATGACTACTGAGGAAGTAAGATAATTCGCACTTGTCGAATATGCCAATGCGCAGAAGTCAGAAGAAAAGAAACAGAGATTAGAAATGGAAAAACAGAAAATGGAAATGAAGAAACAGAAAATGGAGGCTGAAGATAGGAGATTGCAGATGCAGGCAGAAGAGAGAAAATTGCAAATGCAAATGGAAGCTGAAAAACAGAAATTAGAAGCTGAGGAGATAAAAAAATCAACAGTAAATGCAAATGAGGCTGAAAACAGAAAATGGAAATGGAAAAACAAAAATTAGAAGCTGAAGAGACAAAAATTCAACAGCAAAGAGAGGCTGAAGAAAGAAAATTGCAGATGCAAATGCAGGCTGAAGAAAATATGAGACTGCATGAGGAAAAGATGCCGTCTATAGAGCTGGAGAGAATAAAGGCAGTGAATATGGTAACACACAAAATGAGAAAAACAATTAAGCAACTTCTAATAAGGCAAATACTAAATCTTATAATATTAAATTGCCTGTTTTCAACTCTGCCTGCGACGATATTTTATTCTACCTAAATAGATTTGAACTTTTATGCGAATCACATAAGATAGACAAGTCAGAATACTGTGCACAACTTATGAACATACTTAAGGGTGAAGCTGTGAATACTATGAGTATGTTGGAAGGTCCTGACAAGAATAACTATGATGTTGTCAGAGCGGCCTTATTAAAATATACCAACTAGATGAAGAAGGTTATCGCGTACACTTTAAATCTCTATTGCCAGAGACAGTTAAAGATTTTTCAGACTTTATAGCAAGTATACGTCTAACCTTTTCACGGTGGATTGAACTTTCTAAAACTGAACACACACATGAAGCCCTTATGGACTTATTGCTTCGGGACAAAGTCATGTCGTCAGTTAGTGAACCTTTTCTTTTCTTTCTACATGAGCGAAAACCTACAAACTTGAAAGATATGGAACACTACTGTCGCCAATATGTCACGACTCATCCAAATGTAACTGTTAGCAATTCTCAAGTCAAAGAAGGTTTACCCGTGGCTTCAGCAGTACCATATGATCCTAATTTGCGACGTAGATCTCAAAGTGCTCAGCGCAATTTTGGTAGTAGGGATAATCAAAATTTTGGACAGAACCAACGGGGTCCATCACGTAGTGATTCTCCTTCTTCAAGGAACTGGAGACAATTAACGGTCCTCAACATTTTAGTTCCAACAATTATGGAAATGTTGGAAGGGGTAACTACAATAGAAACTATCAACCATACAATAATTTTTCTCGGAGACAGCAAAGCCCATCAAATAGATATTCTGATCAAAGGGGAAATGACAATCGTAACTATGCTAACTGGGGTTCAAATCAGAACAATAGTTTTAATAGAGCAAATAATGATGCTCCCTATAGGGATAATAGCCGCGATAGATCGCGATATGACGGTAGATCTCCAAATAATAGATCGTATCGCCAGGCTAACTCTGCTCAACAAGAGCCCCTGGTTGTTAATGATCAAAGTAACAATAATAATAGTGTCTCTACTGCTACTGCTTGCTCTGCTTTCGATTTCGAGAGAGCATCTCAGTGCCCGGAGTGCACAACTTTGTTCCAACCTACAGCTATAACTACCTTAAGTTGCGGTCATCCTCTACCCACTCTTCCTGTCTTAGCTGCGCATGACGGAAGAGGTTCTCTTACTCTACATAAGGGATTGGTGAATAATAATCCTGTCTCACTACTTTTTGATTCTGGATGCACGACTGTTGGGATTAGACAGTCTCTAGTCCATCCATCTTGCGCTACAGGTAATATGGTGAAATGTGTGACATTCGGTGGGACAGTTGAGACTTTTCCGACTGCCATAGTCCACATTGCCACACCGTTTTTCACTGGTTATATACACGCATGTATGCTCAGAGCGCCTATCGCTGACCTTACTGTCGGACAGATACATGGTATAAAAATATGTACGCCGGTACAAATTGCTGCTTGGGAACGGCAACATAATCTTACTGCCGCCACCATGCCAAAATCTTATCACCAAGTACATTCTGCTAACGCAATACATTCTGCGAATGTGGTGCAATCTTGCAGTATTGATGATATTATTGTTCATTATGCTAATTTCAGTGCTTCTTTTAGCCCAGTTCGACATACCTCAGTACGTCGTTGCTCTAACTCTCACTCTTCTTTAACTACTATTATAGAAGAAGATCCTTCAGTTTTGTCAGATACACACACTAATTTTATAGCTACGACTGAATCTACATCCAGTCACGTTGATTGCAACTTCTTTGCTGCAATGACTAGCGTTTTCTTTGCCACATGTACGGACTTAGTTGTTAGTACAAATATGTACCTTAGGAGTTTCTTTAGCTTTCTTGCTGGACCGGTTAGCTCGGTATCTTCGTCTTTTACGACATTTTGTCGCACTCACTGCGCTCCTTTTAAACTTCGACGTAAGTCCAAGTTTACTACTATCTGCTTTTACACCTTTATGGTATATTTCTTGCTTTTTTCTTTGTCCAGTACACAGGCTATGACTTCAGTTCAGCCTTGGAGATGTACGCAATTGTCTACTGCATTTCCTTTGTCTTGCGCAAAATCTCAGATTGTCAGCCATAATTACAACCTTGGTCATCATGACACTCTTAGTCATCATTACCATCTTTTAGATTTGCCTTTTGACGTGGGTATCATATGTATATTCATGACTTTTCTCTACATCATTGCACACTACCATCTTCTAGATTTGCTTATAAGATTTCAACTCTATTGTACATTAGCACACACCGCTAAAACACTTTTATGACCCTGTGTAATTCATGATTCCAAGTTTGTTTGTGCTATTTTCTCTGTTACCCTCGCTTGTGTAACGGAGGAAGGTTTGATTAACATCGTACAGGGGTCGGGAGTTTACACGGCCACATTTGATAAGTTAAAATTTAAATTGACTATTACCTGTCATAAAATCTTATCTTTACCAAACAGAGATTTTCATTTGTGTTTTTGCACAGCAACGGCTTGTCCATGAGAGTCAGAGTTGCTATATTGCTTGATTAAGCGGTTACTTGTCAACACCTTGTTTTAGTGCCTTGCGAAAGATTTCCTGTTCCAGGTGAAACCTACCGGCAGTTTGACGCCACTAGATTTCTTAGTATCTTCGTGCTCACAAGAGGTGCCTAGACCATTGGAGTCTTCCTTACTATGCAATTGATTTAGTATAGTAGATAACATTGTATTGTAGTATAGTATAGTATATTATAGTATTGTATTAGGTTATGATATAAATTCTTTAGGATAGTATGTTGGTTCATTTTTATGCACCATGTCATTACCATGTTATTTCTATATGACACTGTTCTGATAATGTATCATGTAATTACCATATTGTTCTTATGCTACTGTGTTTTGATAAATGTTGGTCGGATAATATTGTAAAGATGATTCCATTTATCGCTTAACTTGTATGCGATACATTCTGGTACAGTATTGTATTTTTGAAAAGACTATGAAGATAAGAAAAAAGATTTTTTTTCTCTGCGCTAGGGATAACTATGTATGGAGATGTTTGTGCATTGAAGGGGTGTTTTTTCTGATGTTGTAAATTATTTTTCTTTGCCCAGCGCTTGATTGTGCGCTAAAGGGGGGGGGGGGGGGGTAACTAGGTATAGAGTTATTAGTTGAGAAAATGTTTTTTCTGAGGTAGTAATGTATTTTTCCTTTACCCGGCGCTTGATTGTGCGTCAGGAATAGCTATGTATAACGGTATTGTCAATTTTGATAATAATTTGGGTTCATCATTGGTACTCCATGAGCTTGTTAACTTGGGTATCATGCACATTATGCTATTTTTTTTAGATAATAGCTAGTTATTTGTTTTTTTTATTTAGATATGCATTGTTTCTTGTAATGTATGCTGTTGTGCTATTATGGTGTTCATTTAGTCAATGCATTGTTTAATGTAATTGTTTACCATGATATATCATTGTTTTTTCTATTCATATTGCACTGTTTTCTTTCATTACTGCTCATTCTTTTTGTACTTTACACTTACTCCTATTCTTTTTTTGGTTCATTTTTATTAACAGGACTTAACATAGTGTATACTTAGGTGTAGACGTTAGTATGCTATCGACCTAAAATTTATTGTTTGATGTATTTTGTTCAAAAAAATGATCAAATCATTTTTGTTCCCCGGGGGTCGGTGTAGACTGTTAAAGTCATATTTTAATGAAGGGGAGTTAAACGTTAAAAGACTTGTATGTACAGGTCGGATTTTTGTAATCACCCTTGTAAACACGCTTAGTTTGTTTTTTAAATATATGATAGAGAATCTACTCGAATGTTCGAGATACAGAAAGTGTTAGAAGGCGGATGAACGCTACTCACATCCCGGGGCGAATTCGCGCGGGGATGGATTGGTACTGAGCGGTTTTTTGGGCGGGTGAATTTTTCGTGACAGTTGATACGGGCAGAGCTCTGAAGGTGTATGTTTGACCATTTTTCGTCAGTGTGTCCCGGAATAAGATATTTTTTGGTGTGAAAGGGATATTTGATACTTCCTAGTGTATTTCCTAAAGCCATGGATATGCGGCTTATTTATATACTGCAGTATGTACGTTCTTGAAGATTTTCAGGCCATGGATTATGTATTATTTCAGGCCTTGGATTATGTTGATTTAGGCCATACACATATTATTGTAAACTGCGACATATGCAGTTCCCATTTCTTGAATGGATATTTTTTGGCCATAATGTTTATGATTATGGGCTGCTGTGCTCTACAGCCTTTGTGAATGGATATTTTTGTACCAGTGACTGTATCTCTAAGGATTTACTTACTGATGATCGATGATCCGTTATGAGCAATTATTGATGATTATATATCTATGGATTGTACGCTCGATTACTTTGGACTGAAGGCTTACTTGATGTATCATAATTTGCTCGTGAACTGTAACCTGTGACAGTGTGCCGTTTATGATGTCTTCGTGACTGTATAGTTAATAAATAGTGTAGAACGTTATATGGAGTTACAACGTTTCCTGACTCCTACATGTGCTTAGGTGTGGGTGATTGTTATTGACTTAATAGTACTACATGGCATTCGCGTCCATTGATATCTACACACCCACCCGCCTGTCGGCCATTCAGTAAGCCCGACATAAGCTGATTGCCTATATCAGCGGGATATATACATTAACATTACTCCTTCTATGCCACTACACATCTTCTACAAAACAACCTTTAACAATGACGCCCCAGAACGGGGAGTTAACAATGCCTTATGGAATCTGCCATTACGAGATACACTTTGGCACGTTGAACATGACCTACAATAAAGTTTCCTATCTCTATTGATACCAGGCCAATAAAACTGTGACGTAACTCTAAACAAAGTTCTTTTAATACCCCTATGACCCGCTATGGGAGAGTCATGACCTGTTTGTAACACCTATGGTCTGTAATATTTTGGAACAACAACGTGATGTAAATTAGATACACCGTTATCGAAATATCTGGTTAAAATAGATTTCTTAAGTTGGAACCAATGGGTTGCCGATTTTGTTTGTTTAATAATCTTTTGATCTGCTAAAGCAAACAAACGTTGTAGTGAAGAATCATTTTTTTTTTGTTTCTCTGCAAAAGCAGTTGGTGTCTCAGCACCAATGCCAAGAGTTATAACCTTATCTATTACTGATTTAGGGGTTGAGCTGTATCTTCAGCTTTCTTTTATGCTCTTGTTACAACAACATTCGCCCCCAGTGGGTGCGATTCAACCCACTTTGCAATCTCCTGTGGAGTGCAACCTTTAATTCCTGGAATATTCCCCAAAATAATTTCAGCAACAGGATCTCTCAATCTGCAGGCTTCTACTGTGCATGTAAAGAATGGTGCGTCAATGTGAACGCGTGCCACCGGGAACCATTCCACATTACCACAAAAAGTAACACATTTAACGGATTTTCCTGTAAAAGCAGAGGCATCGATTAAAGATTTTCGGATACCAACTTTCGTACAGCCGGAATCTCGAAGGACTGTTACTGGTTCACCATACAAAAATTCCTGATGTAGTGTAAGACGTCCCAAGTTCGCACACGAGGACTTTGCAGGAATAGTGTGACCACAACGAAATGTATAGTGTTTGTCTCAGATACATGTCGTGATCGACAAACATAACATGTGTCACCTCTTCCAGCACATGCATTGGCATGATCCTTCACATCTTCATTATTGTCAGTACAGGCATTAGCATGCCTATGTTTACTCTTTTCTTTCAAATGAGCTCGAAAATGGCCTGTATTCTGTTTAAAAGACTTATTCTTACCATAATATTCTGAAGTATCATCATTCTTGAAGTCCATACCATATGAAGAT
Source organism: Oreohelix idahoensis (assembly GCA_024509875.1). Taxonomy (NCBI): domain Eukaryota; kingdom Metazoa; phylum Mollusca; class Gastropoda; order Stylommatophora; family Oreohelicidae; genus Oreohelix; species Oreohelix idahoensis. Next base: position 347,644 of record JAMPIV010018675.1, on the reverse strand, counting down.
CCATGTCTGTGATAACCTTTATGATATGAATCATCATTATCCTTGTCTCTGTGATACCCATGATCATGAGGTGAAAAACCCTAATAACCTCGTCGATAAAAATGTGATGGCGAACGTTGACGAGGGAAGTTGTTAGTTCCCTTACATGATGGACGAAAATCAGATCGATAACGCCCGTCAATGATTTTCGGGCGAGGTCGGTGATCTATGATCGTGGTGAGCTACGCTCAGGCATAAGATCTCGAGGAGAAGCTCTATGGACATCTTGTTCGGATGGGCTGTTAAAAATTGTCTACCGAGATCTCGTATTCCTGAATGGAATCTGGATGTCTTTCCTGTAAAAATGATTCTAATGCATGACTACTTGCAGAAAGAACCTTGTCTCGTAACTTGAAGTCTATTAACCCATCGTATGTTTTCTGAATACCTGATAAATCTATCCATCTGCTTAAAAAATGTGTAATGGATGCAAAAAAATTCATCAAAGTCAGCTTCCTTACTTGGCTTAGCCGCATGGAAACGATCTCTAAATCCAGATTCAGTTAACTGGAAACGTCTGAGAAGTGTTTCTTTTACCACATAAAACTCGTGTCGGCTCTTTCGTCAAGATTCATGACGCATTGGAGCGAGTCCCGAGCCAAAAAATCAACTAAGAAACTACTCCATCTCTCTTTAGGTATATTCAGACCTGTTACCTTCATTATAAATCGAGACAAGAAACTGTCTACACAATCACGATTCTGATCAAAATGTGGCATTTTCAGCTTTGGGTAAAACATAGTTGTACCTGCTGAAGCTTTAAAGTTTTCTATTTGCATTTTATCAAATTCCAAAGCTTTTTCTTTTTCTGCATTTAATCTTAATGCTTCATGTTCCATAGCATTCATATGAGCTTGATCTAATTGAAGAAGTTCCATTCTTCGTATTTCCATTTTCTCTCTCTCCTGTTCCATTTCTTTATCTTTTTGAGCCATTTTCTCTTTTTCCTGTTCCATTTCTTTATCTTTTTGAGCCATTTTCTCTTTCTCCTGTTCCCTATTTATCCGTTCCATCTCCAAACTATGAGCAAGTCTTTTTTTGGCTTGGGCTAGTTCAAACTTCTTAAGTTCATCCGCCCGCTTAACAGCCTCACGCTATTCTATTCTCTCAACGTAAGCTAAATATTTCTCACACTTAGTCTCAGCATATTCTTCAAGTTCAGTACCTGATTTACTCAAACGCACACCAGCGATGATAACGTCCTCCAACGTTGAGATGTTTCTTGTTAATAAATACCTTAAAACAGTATGTTACCTATCACTGAAGTATATAATTAATATATAAACTATGAAATCAATCTGTGAAGTGATATCTCAAATTACAAAACATTATGTATCGAATATAAAGCAACTAAAGAAGACTCAAACATTTTAATCAAGGAAAAGAAAACATCAAAATAACATTACAAAAATAAACAAGACAAGTCGTCATAAGATATACGAAAAGACAAGAATTGAGATGTGACAACCGTATAAACTTAGATACTGCAATGAAATTAGGTCATGCAAATTAACATGACGAACGACATGACGTTACAACTAGACAAGAATAAAGTGGTGTTTGTATGGCAAACTGAGACTACCACTTCTCTAGTGTGAAAACCAATAGATCCTTGGTCAGCGATACTAACACAAGCCCTAAGAGTCGTTGACATTTTTTGAATTCTTCCTTAGAACATTCCAGAAAATATCTAGCCCTTTTCCAACCAACCCACGAAAATTACATATAAATATTGAAACACGTAATGATAAAAGGACAAGGGATGACAGTGAGACTGAAGGCCAAAGCTAGACCTTTTGGACAGGAACAAAGGATCAGCAATTTAATTATACAAAGACTTATCTTTTATGATCCGGCCATGCTAAGGAAAACCTCTTATTTGAATGGATGTTGATGCTACGTTTCCAATAACTATCATTGCTCCCCAGCGCACAGTATTAGAGGCAGACGAACGTTCAACACAGGTTCAGTGCAGAATAATACCTCTTAAGGCATGTTCAGGTTGAGAACAAGCACCACTTGAGATTGGTGCTAGGCTGCTACGAGTTCTGGTTGAAATCGACACTGTCTCCACTGATTGCGACGAATAAATGTACTACACTAAGATGTGCAGCGACGTCAGTATGTCTTCATCACATTCACAACGGTTTTCTTCTGCTTGCAGGAAGCTCGAAAATTTTGACATGCGTATTTGCTATGCCGGATTGTCCTCGAAGAACGAATGAAGTGCGTTTCTCACTGCAGTCACAACTGTCAGTTGGAATATAGCTCTTGTTAAGTTGAATCTCTGCAGATGTTGAACTACTGAAGAACTTTGTAGTCTGGTAAGAACCAAACGTAGTCGTGTGCCAGAAGATCCACCACTTCTGACACCAATATTTATGTAACGGACGTTTATAAATATATCGTAATAATCTCTGGATTTCTTCTAACTTCGATTGTATCTATCAAATGCTGCCGTAACATTTGGGTTCGTTAATGTTTTCATAGATTTTGTATGAACGAATGTTTTTATTTCTCTTCTTTTGTATTCACTTCGTTTGTGACGTTTTGTTTCATTTTGTATTCGTATTGATGTAATGAAGATTAGTTCGTTCAATATATTGAATGATAACACTTGATTGTCGAACTGACAGAACTATGAAAACTTCTTGCAGTGAATCTTATCAAACTTGGCAATCAACACAAAGTCTTCTGAAGACGACATTTTCCATTTAATTATCTGAAGACATATCACATTATGGAAACATGAACGAAATCCATGGTTTCCATTTCCAAATAAGAAATGACATCACAGTCTCATGCATTATAAACTATTTTACCCTGAGCAATCATATTAACCGTCGACCTTCGTCTAATTTTCTGTGTTCATATATTTCAGTTGAATACTATTCTATTCAAACTGTCTTGACATTATCACGACACATATTATGTCAAATCGTTGGCTTTATATTTCTATGAAATCATCTTGTCTATTTCATAAAATCACAGGCTAAATCAATTATTCTCAGTTTGGCTGTCCACGCCACAATTTAACATTATCGCTTTCAATAGCGCGTTTTATAATACACCGCGTTCTATCTAGAATATCGCGTGTAGATCTGAGTTTTAATGTCAACATCTTCACATATTCTCGGGACTCAAAAGTCCTTATTTATTTTTTATTCCATTAACTAGGAAGCCTGCACACTGACGGCTGAATATATGAGTTAAGACTCAACATATATATTAGTGGACTCTGCCACACATTATCTAAACACTGCTATTAGCCCAAAGGCTACATCAATACTCAATCGTTACTAGACTTAACGCTCTTCCAACGCTTTACGCGTACCCTTTGAAGTCTAGTTAGTTGAGGTGTTACATGGTGCGACCATCCAAATCAAGATAAAACCAAAATGCTCGTAAACCATGCAACAATCCTCAACATAAATAAATGTGTGTTTTCTTTCTTATTCTGATCACAAAATGGCTATCTTTGAGAAAACTTCTGCTAAGCGGAATTTCTGATAAGTAGAAGTATTTTATAAGGTCCCAACGATGTCTACTTATCCAGGCTGCGCTGTTCTTGAAAATGTGTACATCTGAACGAAGTAAGAATACAAGCAATTTAAAGACGTAGTTTTATTCGCCAATTTTCAAAAAGGGTGACAATCGACAATGTGGAAACCATAGAGGCATATCCCTTCTCAGTGTCCCTGGTAAAATCTACTCTAGAATCCTAGAGCAGAGACTCCGACGCCTAGCTGAGCCACAATTGGATGAGGTCCAGTGCGGATTCCGAGCAAACCGAAGTACTCAAGACCTAATCTTCACACTCAGACAGCTGAGTGAAAAGGCCCTTGAGTATAAGAGTGAGATCCATCTATGTTTCATAGATCTGGAAAAGGCGTTTGACAGGGTCCCCTGGAGCAAACTTTGGGACTGTTTGGCAAAGAAGAATATTCCAGCACCTCTGATTCATGCTATACAGAGCTTCTACAAGTCTTGCAGAAATTATGTGAGGACAGCAAACCATAAGTCAGAAGAATTCAGGACCACCACTGGTGTAAGACAAGGTGATATCCTATCACCTTACCTCTTCATACTCCTTATGGACGATGTCATCAAGGCATGTAAGGAGAGAACAAGAAAGTATTCAGTGGGGTACTGGAAGATGAGACAGGTCTATATTTCGGAGCTGGCATTTGCTGATGATGTTGCCCTGATTGCTAAATCAGAGGCACATCTCCAATCCAACCTGCAAGTCTGGAAGGAAGAGCTGGAGAAGAGAGGGATGGTCATAAGCAGCTCTAAAACAAAATCCATGGTGATATCACGAGAAGAAAGAAAACATCAGATTAAGTTGGGAGAACAGGTCCTGGAGCAGGTCGACCACTTTAAATATCTCGGAGCTATTATAGACCGAAAGGGAGGCATCAAAGAAGAGTTGGCCACTCGAAAAGCAGCGGCTGGGAGACTTTTTCAGGCCATAAATCGTGGATTCCTCAGCAAGAATGAGGTTGGTAAGAAAACGAAGATGGCTGTATACCGCTCCACCTATGTCCCAGTCTTGACATATGGATGCGAGTCGTGGGCAATGACTACAACCCACAAAAGCCAGATCCAAACCTCAGAAATGAGGTATCTGAGGAAAGTGGTTGAAGTAACAAGAAGAGACATGGTCCGCAACCAGACGATCCGTCAAGGCCTAAAATCACATCCGCTGCACCTGGCAAAGGGGCGACCGACCCCAACCAGGCGCGTCCACGGGTGGCGGATAGTGGAACGACCTCCAGATATGGTGTGTCAGCTGCGAATAAAGTCAGCATAGCTGGACGAATAAGCAGTCGCGGACCAAACGGCGATGTCCTCCCAGCAGGACGGGGAAGGGTAACAGGTGGCACTGATACCCCCACTGAAATCCCCCATATGTCCTACGACGGGTGCATCAAGCGAGTAAGAGCCGCTATAAGCTCTAGCCACGGGGAAGGTAAACCTCGGTAAACAAACCAATCTGCTGCCTTGCAGCTACCACCGGGAGATGGAAAGGCTATGGGAGACAACCCTGAACAACAAACACAACCCGGCCTGCCGAAGACGGAGTGTGTTAGCTACGGCGCAGACACCGGGAAAAATTAGGACACACACGCTTTTGCGGTATGGAGTCATGCGACAATCTCGACTTACGTCATGGCGTCGCTCCTATCAGCTACAACCGGGGAGGAGCGGTGCCGGGCCCCTAGCCTCGAAAGGGCCCACCCAAGCAACCGGTGCCTTTGCCAACCAAATGGTCGGGGGAAGGCAAAGTAGAGCAACTGACCAACCAACCCACTATCTTACAGTGGCTCAATGGAATGCAGAAGGAGTGAGGAACAAGAAACCGGAGTTACAAGAATTCCTCAGGGAAAATAACATTGATATAATCTGCATCCAAGAAACTCACCTAAAAGATACCCAACGATTCTTTGTACGTGGATACCAATCCTTCCGCCAAGATAGGGCAAAAAGAACTAAGGGAGGAATCCTCACACTGATTAAAACCTCAATCCCAGCAGTAGAGACACACAGATCTGGTGAGGATGAACTTGAATACATAACAGTCCAACTACTGCTGCCCAGTGGAGACTTAATGATCACAAACTGCTACAGCCCTCCAACCACAACTCTGGAGCTACACAAAGTGAAGCTTGCAGCATCGAGACACCTCATTATGGGTGACTTCAATAGCCACTCACCCAGCTGGGGCTATAACGCAACAGATCCAAGAGGAGAAGAGGTGGAAGATTGGATGGTAGAGAATAAACTAATTCTAATAAACCAACCAGAGGATAAGCCCACCTTCTATTCCAGAGTATGGAAAACAACGAGCACACCAGATCTTGCTATGGCTACAGATGACATACATCGACTCACCACCAGAACAGTAAATACTCAACTTGGGGGAAGTGACCATGTACCAGTCACATTACAGATATCTGAGATAAGAAGTGCAGGAGAAATCAATATGTCTCCTAGCTGGAATTTCAAAAAAGCAAACTGGGGATTTTTTAAAGAACAAGCCGACAATTTCTGTCAGAACATTGCCCACTCAAATAACATCAATAAAAACATCTCCATCATCAGTGAGGCAATCATCCAAGCAGCAAAGAAGTCAATTCCACGAGGTAAACGACGAGACTACAAACCATACTGGAGTGACAACCTGGGAAAACTCCATAGTGAATTAAATAAAGCACGGGAAACTATGGAGCAAAATCCCACATTAGAGAACACACAGAGGCACAACAGCATAAAACAAGCCTTCAATGAACAAAAGAAAGCTGAAATCCAAAGGAGCTGGCACCAGAAGACCAGCAGTCTCAACATGGAAAAGGACTCAAGCAAGCTATGGAATCTGACAAGAGTACTAAATGAAGAAACAACAACCAGCTACTGTAAGACTGTCATCAAGGAAAATGAAAAATACCACACACAGGAAAGATGGCAGCAAACATCCTGGCAGATTTCTACAAGGAAGAAAGCACCACATCACTTTCACATGCACGGATCCAAGAAGTACGTAAGGAAGTAAAAGAAAAACTGAAGCACCAAAACCCAGATATCTGCATGAAATCACCCCTTACTATGAGAGAACTCAGTGCTGCCATAACAAAACTAAAGAACAGAAAAGCTCCAGGAAAAGATGGCATCACAAATGATATGATCAAGAACCTTGGACCTGTAGCCAGGAACAAGCTCCTCCTAATCTTCAATCAATCATGGAGTGCTGGAAAATTTCCAGATCAATGGCGAGAAGCAATCATTGTTCCCATCAGAAAGAAACAAAAGGAGAAAACAAGCAAGTCCAGCTACCGACCAGTTAGCCTACTGAGCTGTCTGGGTAAGGTAATGGAAAGAATGGTGAACTCAAGATTACTGAAACATCTGGAAAAAAACCATCTGCTTGATAACACACAGTCAGCATTTAGGAAAAATCGCAGCACCGAAGACCAACTAGTATATCTAGCCCAGGAAGTAGAAAATGCTTTTCAGGAGAAAAAGAAAGTGCTGGCGGTTTTTGTAGACTTGACAAAAGCCTTTGATAAGGTATGGAAAGAAGGACTCCTCCTTAAGATGCTCAACAGCAAAATTGAAGGGAGAATGTTCAACTGGATACGGGACTTTCTTCGATACCGCACAGCAAGAGTAAAACTTGACGGGAAACTGAGCCATCGCGTCACTCTACAACAGGGTGTGCCACAAGGAGGAGTTATCTCCCCCACACTTTTTATCATATATATAAATGATATTGCAGAGAAACTGTCCGGGCATATCTCCAGGGCTCTTCATGCTGATGATTTTGCTGCCTGGTGTGCTGCTGAACATTTGCCTACTGCGAAGTTCAGGATGCAAGCAGCGCTAAATACCATCGGTAAATGGGCATCAGATTGGGGAGTACAGATAAACCTCTCCAAGACAGTAGCAACCTGCTTCTCTCTCTGTCAAATCGCCGAGAAACGATCAAACTGCAGCTAAATGGAAGTGAACTTCCAATTGAGGAAAACCCAACATACCTAGGAGTCAAGTTGGATAAGAGACTCACCTGGAAGCCGCACATAAAAGCAGTAGAACAGAGAGCAATAAGAAAGCTCTCTATTATGAAGAAACTGGCTGGCACAAGTTGGGGGGCAAATACCAACATACTTAAAAAAGTCTATACAGGCACAGTCAGACCTGTACTTGAATATGGCATGTCAGCCTGGGCCACAGCATCTAAAACAAACACAGAATGTCTAGGGAAAGTGCAAAATTCAGGCCTTAGGCTAATCACTGGAGGGATGAAGACTTCTCCAATCCAGGCAATGGAGCGATACACCAACATCCGCTCTCTTGATGACAGACGTGAGGAAAAGGTATTCACTCACAGTGAGAAGCTTCTACGAATGCCAAGTCATCCAATGCATGCCAAACTCCATAGTGTGACAAAGAACAGGCTGAAAAGAACCAGCTTCCTAAACATCTCCAAACATCTGCATCGATGCCATGAAGACCTCCTCCCAAATCGATCTACTGAGATTGAAATGTTAATTGATTACGAGGAGCCAGACGACTGCCATGGAAATATATCTATCATCACAGAAGTCCCTGAAATAAAAAAGAAAGGCCACCTGACCCCTCAACAACTAAAAACTTTGGCTCAAGAAATGATTGAAGAAAAGTACAACCCGAAGGAGTGGACACATGCATACACAGATGGATCTGCTGAGGGGGCAGTAAAGAACGGTGGAGGAGGCATTTTTATAAGATTCCTAAATGGAAAGATCATCCGAAAGGCCTTCCCAACTGGAAAGATCTCCTCCAATTTTAGGGCAGAAGCTATGGCACTACTGCAAGCCCTGAAGATCCTCACCAGACCTGAACAGCAGCCACAAGCTAAGATAGTAATCTTCACTGACTGCAGATCATTACTTGAATCAATACAAAACACCAGAAATGATAACATGATGAATGAGATCAGATCTGAGCTTAACATCATCCAAAGGTCATCAACCATTGCCCTTCAGTGGTTACCTGCCCATTGTGGAATCGCTGGTAATGAGAAAGCAGATGCTCTATCAAGAAGCGGCAGTAAAATGGAACAATACAGCCACCCATTGCCCTATCGGGAAGCAAAAACCATCATCCACAACAAGTACAAAAATCAGTGGAAGGAGGAAGGGGATATATACAGCAGAGATGACCCAATCCACCACCTAAACAGACACCAACAGACGACAATTTTCCGCCTGAGAACTGGACACTGCAGATTACTTGGACATCTCTATCGCCTCAAGATATCCCACACGAATGAATGCCCTTGTGGAACTGATATCCAGACTCCAGAACACATTCTCCAGAACTGTCCAACCCATGATAAATTGCGACGTGCGACCTGGCCAAAAGGTGATGAGCTCCAGCAGAAGCTATGGGGCTGCCGCGCCGACCTGGAAAAGACTGTGGACTTCGTCCTGGCGACAGGCCTGCAGATTTAGCATGACTACAAACCGAACGCAGAAGAAGAAGAAGAACATCCGCTGCAGAACCCAAATAGAACATTCCCAACTAAGATGGTTTGGCCATGTCTGCAGAATGGGAGAAGATCGGCTACCACGACAAGCATGGGAAACAAAGAGCCAGGGATCCAGACCTCCAGGACGACCCAGAGTCCGCTGGGAGGACAACATTAGACAATCTTTGAAGGACCGAGGACTAGAATGGAACCAGGCCAGGAAGAAGACAGCTGATCGAATGGTCTGGCGCTCTCTCTTCCAAACCTCTACACCTCACGGTAGAAGGGGAACGACTAAGTAAGTAAGTAAGTTTTATTCGCTGCGGCAAGTACTCCTAGCTTTAACTGTATATAATTCCTAGCTTTAACTGTATATAATTCTTCGCTTTAACTGTATATAATTCCTTGCTTTAACTGTATTTAATTCCTAGCTTTAACTGTATATATTTCCTAGCTTTAACTGTATATAATTCCTAGCTTTAACTGTATATAATTCCTTGTTTTAACTGTATATAATTCCTTGTTTTAGCTGTATATAATTTCTTGCTTTAACTGTATACAATTCCTCGCTTTAACTGTATTTAATTCCTTGCTTTAACTGTATATAATTCCTTACTTTAACTGTATAATTCCTTGCTTTAACTGTATATAATTTCTTGCTTTAACTGAATATCTAGTCCTTGATAAATATTTTTGAATTTATTTAGTTAATTTTCAGAAAATTAAGTTTGTATTCCGAAATAAATTTGAAAAAGAATATCCTTCGAATTTTAGATTATTAAATACGTCCGGGCTACAAGGCATTTAGCACTCCGGCATCCCCCTAGTTAATTTCGCTCATTATTAACTCCCGCTACTTTTTGTACTAGGTACAAAAAATTATTCTTACTGACGATGTTGTGCACTTTATAAGACAGTATGTGGTACTGTACGAAGATCTACTTACCTTTGTGAAAGACGCAAACGTAAATGATAAGGTCCGCATGTAAAATATCTAATTTATTGTTCATAGAGTTTTTTTTATAAAAGGGTAATCCTTGCAACAAGAAAAAGGTATAGACCATAGACATGTTGGTAAAACTCAGTAGTTCAAAAATGGACACGAAAGACGTCTGCAGAAAGAATGGTCATAGACTAGCCGAAGAAGGAGATAGCAGAGTTCAAACTGAGGACATGACATCAGATAAAGAGATAACCGCAATATTCAGAAACAGCTTCAAAGAAAAACGGCATAAGGAACATCTAGATTACGGAAACAACAACAAACGGATTGATTTGTCGTTGCCCTAAAGACGCCATTAGGCGTGATGGGAACAACGGCAAAGAAAATCTATTCGCTGTTGCCCTTAAGACACCACTAGGCGTAATGGCCACTGACTGCTTTGCAGGTCGTTGGCTAAGGACGGAAGAAGAAGAAGAAGAACATCTAGAATAAAATAGAAAAGAATCACACAACTCCTTACCAAGAAGAGAGCATATGATAATGTTCAGACTGTGAACCCAAAAACTGTTTCTTCAATGATTTAAAAATCGAACAGAAGGACATGTGTCCGTATGGGGAAGGCAAGCAAACGAGAGAACATTCATTCTTTACATTTTAGCTCTAAAGGGAGCAAAGGCCTTCAACAATCGCATGCCTAGCCCTTCTGTCGCATGTCATATAAGGGTAAAATAAAACATAAGGCATGCAATGGAAAAAAAGGTACCTGATCAACTACTAAGGTTATGGTATAAGAGCAGGAAGTATAAGACATATCATATTGTGACGTAGGGACCTAGCCTTTCCAGTTTTAATACAATCCCCACTGATAATTATTCTCTGCTGCTGGGAAATTCTTCACTCCAGGAAATCCTTTTCCATTTCCGAACTGCAGGAGCACAACAAAACATGATAAAAGCCGATTGGATTCTATTTTTACAAACTTTTTAAAAAAAAAATACCCACCATCCTCTGTTCGATACCCTATATATTGTGTTCAGAAGACATCTTTAAATAAAATAAAAAAACAAAAAAAACCTTTTAACATGTGAGATTATGTCATCGAGTCTGAGACTGACGTAAAATACAGATTTAGACCGGATGAAGATTATAAGGGGTTCATCTTTGTATTTAAATACTGGTGCTCTGATGTCTATTAATCCGAAATGAATTTTAGAGCGCCTATTAATTTTGCAAGATGATTCTCAGTTGAACTAGGTGGACGAAGAAATCCATAATTTAAGATTGAATGTTTGTCTGTGCTTTCAGTGCTTCCTCCTGTAGGCTGGGCTGACTTTCTCGTAATTTTTCTTTTTTTCTTTTCGTTCGCTCTCTTATAACCCAGTGCTGGATTAAGGCTTTCCAGATGCTAAGCTCTGAAAATATTATGATGTGCCCTTCTTAAACATGTGAAACTCACCACATAAAAAAAAAAGGTTAAACAGAAAATGGTTTTATTATTTGAATTGAAATAACAATCACATTAAATGTTCAGTTTATAATAGCTTCTTTCTCGGTTTTCTGACTGGGAAATCCATGATGAGGTACATGAGTTAACAAACAGTAGCAGATTTAACATTTTTATTTTAGTTAAACTTCCATATTCTACATTTTCTTACTCTGTCCTGTTGTCCTGCAATTACAGACACCCCTGGACTGGACAATGGCCAGTTGAATTGCTAAACAGGCTTATAAAAATCAGCCTTAGTATACCTTGTAATTACAAATAAAAGCGTTCGAACATGCAAATCGAAGTGGTCATATATAATTCATTCAATTTTATAATCCACAATTAATTTTAATTTTGTTCATTTTTGTGCATGTCACGAGATTTTCTCCCATGCTCTGCAGTGATGGTCCAAATATGACCAAAATTTAGAGTATACAATGAGAGTCTTTAAAGGTATCTACCTTCACTCAAGATTACTTTTGGCAGACTTGTAGATAGAAGGACTGTGATTCAATTTCAGGGAGTCTTCATAGGATATTTCACAAATCAAGCACAACGCTGAATTTATCATAGCCATCGTGAACTTTGTATCTGCCGCCCCTTCTATGAAAATAAATATATATTTGCTCGTTTCTGAGCCCCCAACTGAATTATTCAGTAAATTATTACTTAAGTAGCTATGTTGTGCATATATATATATATATATATATATATATATATATATATATATATATATATATATATATATATATATATATATATATATATATATATATATATATTTAAGATAACGGATTCATACGTGTGCCCTTCTCTCTGTAATAATAAAATTAACTTTCAATTTGTAGATACATATAACAAATTAAAAAAAAAACAATTATTGTTTAACATGAGTAAACAAGTAAGCGATGATTGTGAATTGTACTATTGAGTTTTTCTTCACTGAAAATGGTTAAGGTTTTGAGTTTTTCTTCACTGAAAATGGTTAAAGTGGTGGTTTGTTCCGGTGATGAGTTTTTTGATTTGGCCAGATGTTGAAATGGTTTTCTGACTGCTCCGTAATCGTTGATTTCGGTGGTGAGGGCACGTCCCAGGTGTAGTTGCAAGGGTAACCGCTCTTAACGTCAAGGTGTGGATCTTCAAAACCCGTCAAAGGCAGGCATCCAGTGTAGACCACAAGCTCTTGATCCACAGACTCGTATCAAGCTGGTATCACAAACTGGTATCTATAACTTGCACCACAAACTGGTGTCACCAACTTGTACCACAAATTGTAGAAGAAACAAATGTCTCTGCTAAGTATTGGTTGCCTGACACTAGTCAAACGCTTTCCCTTCTGTCCGTTCCACCTAGCCTTCTATATTTTTCTCAGTAATTTTACCCTCCCTGAGCATCAATGATGAACCCAGTAGATAGGATGAACAATTATCGTTAATCCAGGTAATATAATGAATAAAATGTGGCTGGACAGCGGAAAACGACTTTTGCCTGATTTAAGCATGTTTAAATGTACATATGAACGTATTTAAAGGTTAATATAATAAATATGTACACCATGATGTCATCATCATCCACTCCATGCTGCACTTGGAGTCTGGGGCTACCTCTGCTTTTGGTTTCCTATGAGAGAACCGGCATGAAGAAGTCACCAACGCTTACTGTGGTGGTTCATGACTATTATTTTCATATGCCTCTTATGAACCGGTACAACCACCAGCAAGTTAAACATGTCAAATGTAAAATAACCTCTACACCTCACGGTAGAAGGGGAACGACTAAGTAAGTAAGTAAATGTAAAATATACAATTGTATATGTTACAAATTACTACATCTAATCGGGTTAGTTTATAAACGTCAGGCATGGAAAGACTTCCGAATAATTTCGGTCCACAGATTTTGAGGCCGTCTGACAGGTAGTGCAGTATTACTTTAATTATAATCCCACTTTTATCCCGTATATAGGCACCGAAGACTTTGTGGCTCCAGTATTATAAAGTCGAGTTTTCTTGCTGGTTAATTTAAGAAGATCCTCAATACTTGATCCAATCCTCGTTATTAAAATCCTACTTTTCGTCGGTCCTGGTTTGTCTGAAGGTGTCGTCTTGACTCAGTGGAACACAGTGCCGGTATCCAAACTTGTGCAACAATATAAGGGACTTTTCACCTTCGCTCTCCCAGCTTTCTACGCAGTGAAAGTCGTCAATCAAACGTAGTCCAATATACTTTGTCAAGACCAAACAGATTCAAGTATTTGACTTTAATATATATCACCCCCCCCCTCCTTTTCATGACATTCTGCATGACAGGTAATTTCAACATCCTTCCATATAAGGTATTAACGCTGCCGCTTGTTAGATGACTCATATTCGTAATTCGCAACACACCATCAGTTTTATTTGTTATCATAAATGCTATCAAACAGGAGTTCACCCGCAGTAAGGTTACATAATATCCTACAACACCCAAGATACTTTTGCAGTGTATCTCTGGATTGTCAATATGAAAAGTATGGATGCCAAGCTTGGCGTGGGCGAGATACGTTCACGTCTGTCTTTGTTTTTCACATGTAAGGCAGATTTATCTGACTGCTACCAGCTGGGTTGTTAACGTTATCTCTACCCAGGATAGATCAGGCGAAAATAACACGAAACCTGAGTCGTGCGTTCCAATATGAGAGAAAATACGGATAAAACAGAAATGAATGGAAGGTACAATATAGAGTAAAAGACAGGTAGAACACGATAAAATGAAGAGCACGGTCAATTTGTGACAGTGCCCTAATGGCCCGGTACCCTTAGCAAGCGCAGAGTGTGCTTAATAGATAAGCTGGCCTTTGATATAAACACAACTGTTTGTATTACAAAGTTGGCTGTTTGTCTCATGCTACGCTCAGATGTATTACAGGTTCTCCATCAAAGGTGATTGGTGAAGACTTGGCTGTCAGTCTGCTTCTCTCTTTCTTGATTTTTAAAAACATTTTTAAACACATTGAATTTTGATTATGAATGAATATTAAAAATCTATTCTGTTATATCACCTTTATAGTGTTGCATGCCGTTAAATTAATGCTTAAAGTAATATGTGGCAATGAAAAGACACAGTATGCAAGATGATATATATATATATATATATATATATATATATATATATATATATATATATATATATATATATATATATATATATATATATATATGTATATATATATATATATATAGAGAGAGAGAGAGAGAGAGGAGAGAGAGAGAGAGAGAGAGAGAGAGAGAGAGAGAGAGAGAGAGAGAGAGAGAGAGAGAGAGAGAGAGAAAGGGAACTGTCGGAACAACAATATTTTTTAGTCGTAACCGATAGGCTGGGCTAGAGAAGTTTTCTCAAATCCAGAGACAGACTTTACCTTTTCACCAACTCACTAGTGAAATCTATCTGTTACCTTATCTCGCACTGAGTCATCACCTTTATCAGTTCTATTCAGAAGGGACCTAACATTGTTCTTAATCACCTATCGAAATCTACGACACATGTGACAGGAGGACTTGGCATGGTTTTGTTGAAGGCTTACGCTCCTTTTATTGCTAAAATGTAATGAATGAATGTTCTCCTGTTTGCTTGCCTTCCCCACGCGGATGCATGTCCTTTTAATGCATTGAACAAAGAGTTTTTGCGTTAAGTCTGAACATTATCATACATTATCATTTTCTCTCTTCTTGGTAAGTAGTTGTTTGATTCTGTTGTATTTAGATCTCGGTGTTCTTTATGCCATTTTTCTTTGAAGCTATTTTTTTATTATTATTGCAGTTATCTCTTCTTATGGTGTCAAGTCCTCAGTTTGAACTCTGCTTTCTCCTTCTTCGGCAAGTCTATCTGCCCTCTCACATGTACATATCTAGCAGTTGGCGGGAGTGCGCTGCACTTTACGTGTTGAATTTGTTGCTAGTTGCCATTAGTGCTTCTGAGGGGCTGTCTAAATTTGTGTTTTCATGGTTGGCTGGGGTAGTTATGGCTGATAGGGAATCTGTAAGGCATACTATACTTACACACGCACGGACACACGCGCACACACACACACATATATATATATATATAAATAATCAGTCAATACCCTTTAGTTTATCAGGGAGAATGGGCCTTCAACAAACGCCGAATCCTCCTGTCACGTGACATCTGATCAAGTTATTTCCACGTCTTCCTCGTCATTTTTACTTCTGTCTCCTCTTCACAACCCCCACCCCCTTCCTGGTTCACCTCCACTATGTGGACCACAGAACAAGGACTGCCTTGCAACGCCATCAGTAGGTTTCCCCAATGCTTGTCCCGCACACACACATATACATATATTTATATATACTGTACATACATACATACATCCACCAAGCCTTAAACTAGCTCAAATCATTGAAACACTTTCTATGGAAAAAATGTTTGAAATTGGTGGCGAAGGAAGATTTCTATAGCTTCATTTTTATTTTAATGTTTTGATTCAGAGAAGGGATTATCACAACTTAGATAGCACAATATTTCTTTAAAAAAAAAATAAAGGATCTCATTTACACACCACCCACTGAGGCATATTGTAAATATGGTGTTAGGCTCATATTTTCTCGACCATTGGCACACTAGGTCTAATGTGGTCAGCATCACGCCTGCCGCCTTAAACCTTCCCAGAGTTGCTCTGGTACCCGATTCATGAAGCTGGATCGACCCCGGAGCCGTTTGCGGTCAAAAACAATTCCACATCAATTGAGGATCGAACCATGAACCACCGAACTAAGAAGCCAGTGCACAAACCACTGCTCTACCACTGATCTTACTTCTTAAAGTCTTCCAATATTTAAAGCTGATCAACCACAATCGGTTGTTTCAATTTGTCTTTTAGTGATATCGATTATGGTAATAACCCACTGTTAAAATGTTACAGATTTCTAGGCATAATATTTATAATAGTGTGAATTAATTAAAAAATGTGGGATAGAACTGGGTAGGTAGGACCTGACTACACCACATGTAGCTCAGGAAACTAATAAAAAAAATGACATTACAACGTCCACGAGTTTCTCTTGTTGTTGTTGTTTTGTTGTTCTTATTGATCCAATGGCGTTTGGGCTTTCGCCCTTCGGCCCAGTTTCATGTTCTGGTATATGTATGTGTTCCCAATTGTTATTTCGGTTATATGCGTTTGTCATAAAACATCGGTGATTTATTTCTAAAATTGTGATGTCTTATCTCCAGCGCATGGACAATGTCACCCATATGATACAGGCGTCCGAAGAATTGTATAAATGTACCTTATCATGCATGTCGTAAACATCGACTAAGGGTAGTTGGACATGATGCCGGTTGCCTCATCCTGTAACCAATTTTAAACTACAAATCTTCAACAAACAACATAGACAGGCCAACAAAAGAAAATAAGTCAATTCAGTCATCCAAGACAGATGAGTGTCCTCTGGTAAGGAGGCTCACGACGCAAACTAGAGAAACTTAAAGGAGTCTGGGTTGCTGATGCACCTTTTGTCTTGTAGAAAAATCTTCAGAATTGGCATCTGGAATGTTCGTACGTTAAACGAACAAGCGAAAACTACACAGGTGGCAGCAGAAATGAACATTGTCATTATAATGCAATATAGGTCCACATGTATATTTATAATCTGGAGCGTTTATTTTAAAGGAATAAACAAGAGTAGAAATAATTAAATCTTTAGCAGACAATTTTCTTTATTTTCTGCAACAATTGAATGTCTGTTTGTTACTGATGCAATCTCACAACTTGAAGCTTTTTTCCAAATAAATTAGACCTTAATGCGTGACTTTATTTTTAAATGTTAATTTTAAATTAGTTTAAAGATGAAAAAAGCACATCATATTAAATAACTCATTAATAAATCCAATAAAGTGACATTGTTAAGAGAAGCTGAAACCTATCAACAGCGTGAAGACGACTAAATAGCGATCTTGACCTCAATAAACCATTACAGGTTCTTATCATATTTAAGTTCCGTATTAGATACTGCGTCCACGGTAGTTATTATAATGAAAATATTTCATGTGGCTGGCAACCACATAATGTAAAAAACGTTGCTAAAGAAACATCTGTGCATGGGGGGGGGGGGGGGGGGGGGGGGGGGGGGGGGGGGGGGGGGGGGGGGGGGGAATGGCTAAGAATTCTAGAGGTACAAGGTTCGATTCTTCTCAGTTGAGGGAATATAATTTATGGAATTTTTTTCAGAATCAGTGATCCTAATGAAGTCATACTCTCCCCCAGTCTCCTGGGTAGTGATATCTGATGCCTAACCTTCTCGGTTAAGGGCGAAAAATATAGCAGGTCCCGTGTGCAGGATGCACACGTTAAAAAATCCCACAGCAGTTGGAAATCGTAAAGAGTAGGCCACACAGCAGCTGCCCAGGCAAAATTTAAAAATTAGAAACCTACCCACCATAAAAATATTTATAGAATATGTCATTCCTATATACACACATTGGGATTCTCGCCGGTGATACGGAGTTCGTGCACTGTGCTGAGATCTTCCTTGTGTGATCTAAGGAAGGAAATCGGAGCACTGATAGAGTTGCCCGTGTGCAATGAAGATAGTCCTTAACAACCAAACCAAACATCTGTGCATGATCGCATGAATTGTTTTATGCAGGTTTCTGCCATCTTGGATACACATTAGCAGATGATAGCAGATTTGAAATAGAAATCAAGAAGAGAATAAAAATGGCCAACCAAACATGCGAAGATACTGACATATAAACAATTAACTCACACATTAAAAATGTGTTATATATCCTCGTTATCAATTTATGGTGTAGTTTGGTTTGGGTTTTTAAGGACCAACTTACAGCACATGGACAATTCCATCAGTGCTTCGATTTCCTCTATAAGATCCCACAAAGAGTATCTCTGCACAGTGCACGGAATCCGTAGCACCAGTGAAGATCCCAATGAGTGTATACAGGAATCACACATTTTATAAATATTTTTGTGACGGGTAGGTTTTCCTAATTTTGCCAGGGCAGCGGCCGTATGGCCTACTGTTTTTACGATTTCCAACTGCCGAGGGATTTTCAACGTGCACAACTGGCACACCGGACCTCCTATTTGGTTCGCACTTACCCTAGGCATCCGATCTGCCTACCCAGGAGATCCGGGGGGAGTATGACATCATTAGGACTGACTAGTTCTGAAAAAGGAATTTCAAAAAATATATTCCCTGTACTGGGAACCGAACTCGGTACTTTAAGAATTATAGGCGGACGTCACACCTCTTAGCCACTTCGACCCCCATTATGGTGTAGAAAAACAGACAATTAATAAGCAGTTATAATTAAGATTTGAGGTCCTTGATGAGTGGGTATAGAGAAGAAAATGGCCTTCTCGAGCAAAGAGAAGAAAACAAAAAATGAAATCCTAGAACAGGTAGGAATGAAAATAATACTAATGAACGAGATATAAGTCAGACAGATACAATATTTTGAACATTGGAAAGGACATAACACCTTGCTGAAAAACCATAATGGGAGAAGTTGAAGGCAAGCGTGCAAGAGGAATGCGACGTTTTAAGTGAGAAGATAACATCAAGACTGACATGAAAGAGTCTATCAGAGTGTGCTATCAAGACAAGAGATAGAAGATGTTGCAGTCGACCGTCATTAGCTGCCCTATGCTCCTCTGGGAACGTAAAACGAGGAATAGAAATTTTCATATAGCGCAGAAATTTAGAAACACAAATCTGTACAATGGACCTCGTCTTCGTCTTGAACAAAAAATATTTGTGTTGTTTCGCTGTTAGAGGTTTGCAAATCTAATTATGTTTCGCATAACAATGAACATTCAGCAATGACAAAACAAATCTTGTAAGTTGGTCACAGATTACATTAGACTTCTGTTCCAAAATGTTCATGAAAAAATTGAATCGCATGGTCTACAGAAAATAAAATGAATGAAGTAACATGTTCAACATGTAAAAAATATTCATATCGAAATGTAATCATTTTTATAACCATGCAGAGATGTCCATTATAAAGTCAGCATTTGAATCATGATCAACACTCCACAATATAATCACTGTTACAATCTTGCAAAGATGACAAAGTATTATAAAGTCAACATTTGAATCATTGTCATCACTTTAGAATGTAATCGTTATTACCGTGTAAATATTTCAACTTGTATAAAGTCAGCATTTGAGTTATGATAAACACTTCAGAATATCACTGTTTTTTTTAAAATATGCAAAGATTTCAACGTTTTATAAAATCAACATTTGAATCATTGTCATCCCGTTAGAATGTAATCGTTATTATCAGGTAACTCGTATTTCAACTTTTATAAAGTCAGAATTTGATTTTCGGCCAACAATTTCGAGGTGTCATCATTGTTATTACCATGCAATAGATTACAACGTATTATAAAGTCAGCGGTTCAAATGAAGAATAGTGGACTGTACTCTTCGACGCCATCCAAGTCGCCCACGTCGTTAGGGCTAGGATTAAGGTTAAGGTTTAGCGTTAGGTACATGATTCCTAAACCTAACACTTACCGCTACCCTGCATTACTGCGTCTACTGGATTACATTTTGAGGTTGTATAGATCACACTGCCCACTTTCTTCATTTCAACCAAGTCAGCATTTGAATCATGGTCAACTATTCAGAATTCAGTCCACTTTAACAAATAAAACAAAAAAGTAAGACCAGAGTTCCTTGATCAAATAGCATTGAAGACATTTTCAGGAAGTAGAGAAATCATTTCTTTATGATTCATTACGACTAGCAGGTCGTAGACGGCATTCCATACTCCATTTCGGCGAAACAGTTTTCAGCATCGATATGAATCTACGTGAGCAAGATTTCAAACACCGCACCAGAGATTCTTGTCATGTTGGCATCTGTAGTTTTGACACGGGCGGATGTAGTTCTAGATTACCCGGATGTGGTGCTTGCTGCTACCGCCTTTACCACGAGATGACAAGGGGTGCATGCGGTACATGGTCACACTTGGTGAGCTGACTGGGTCGTCTAGACTTTCCACAGTGGTGTGTAACAACGATCCGTTTCTCTCTAGTCTATCACTTCCCATAGAAATTCTCGTACTGTCTATTCCAGCCATATGACGCTGTTTTCTGGAACACTGCCGGCAGGAGCACAAAAAGAAAAAACGGACGAAGCCTTGTCTGAACCTGAAAGGAAAACAAGGAAAGAAATGAAACAAACATAACTTTGACAATGAGGTCATCATAATCATCATCATTTTTCTCTGCGCTCCATACGAAGCATGGAGTCACTACTGCAGCTGATCCCCCCACCCCCAACATGAAACCTGCATCAGTCATTCACACGCTCATGCTGTGACCGCTTGGCATGCACTACAATTAATACGTGTTAAAAACTACATATAATGAGAATAACAACGTTAAAAGCAGTTAAGACATTTGTGCACAAAATACAGTGTCATGACAAGTTCACGGCTTCGGGAAAGCTGTCCCAGAACAACAAAATAGTAAGTGCCTGTTTATTGAATGGAAACATTTTGAGAGAAGTTGCAAGTCAGGTTTTTTTCCGTTGCTAAAGTCGAAATAACAGAATGTCGTGTGCAAAAAGGTCGAAAAGCTGAGAAGAACGTGTGCAAATGTTGATGTTTGGTGCCGAGTGAAAAATAAAGCATCGTGTGAAAATTGGCGGGAAAAAAGAGTGGGCAGTATATAAAGAGGAGACTTGGGCGATTGACAGGATCCAGGACTTGTACAGATTTTAGGAGTCGTTAGGCGAGAGAATTTGTTTTCAGAACTTCGTCTTTGAGATTATCAAGACAAGTTGTTTTTTTTTAACTTGACAAGTTTGTCAAGTTAGACCAGTATATTTTAAGTAGACAAGTTTGTGTTTTACTCTATTAGATAGATTATTCCTGTGGATTTCCATTTTCATTTTGTTTTGGATATTCACTACTTTGGGTAAGAAAGAAATAAGTGCTTCATTATTGTGTCAATAACATTGCTGTTCCAATCACGTTAATAAACTATATTTTATTTTTTCTACATTGCTGAGTTTTCGTTGGAATATTACAGTTGGATACTTTGACATAACCACTATACAAGACATTGCTTTTCACTAACCATAAAAAAAAGGTACGAACGAACTCTGGGAAGGAAGAATAAAACAAGGTCAAGAATTACCACCTCAGGCGGACAGGCCTGTAACGACTTGAACCAAGAAACGTACAAGAGTTAGCGCTCTTCAAAATATTTACCTGCGGTCAACCATTAACTGAAACTGACTCGGTCAGCTGACAGACACACACACATTCTTTCATTGATGCTGTAAACACAGCTACGGCTACACAATACTATTTGATGCCGCGACCTGCGCCCAAATAGCTGCACGGTCACAATGCAACGTTGGTTTTTGTGGCAGTTTGTTTGACATGATGAGGTTGCCAGCGTCATATACAACCTCCTATTAGTCACCTTGTACGACGATCGCCCTAAGGGCACACATGCACCAGAGCCGGATTAACGTAGTAGCCAAAGTAGCATATGCTACGGGCCCCGCGCTTTTAGGGGCCCCGCGCTTTTAGGGGCCCCGCGCCAATAAATATGTATGTACAGTAGAACTCCATTTATCCGAACCCCAATTATCCGAACATCCAATTATCCGAACACTTTTTCCAGAAAAAAAAAAAATTCAGGTGCCACCAGTCACGTTGGACTACAGTTCTGAATCTTTTGATGCTGCATGCTTCAAATGTGTGCGAACAATTTGTAGACAATGAGATGGGCTAATGGACGGTCGCTTACGTACAGGGAGTCCGTTAGATCATAAAGTCAGTTAATATCTGGTTTACCAATCCAGTGTACGTGTGCGTTCTAGGCAGAACACTGGCTAAACAGACAGTTCAACTTAAAATAATTGTGTCTGCTACTACAGCAGAATAATTTTGGTGTACACGTATTTCTCTGTGCGATCTGGCATCTTCCAGTAGGCCTAAAGCATATAAAAGGAACCGCAATGTTTTGTCAATTAAAACGAAAACAGAAATTATCAAGAGACTAGGAAAAGGTGAAACTGTGTCTTCATTTGCGAGGATTTTCAATGTTGGGAAAGCTACCGTCTCTGACATAAAAAGTAACAAGAATAAAATTATGAGTTTTGCATCGAAATTGGATAGTGAAAATGGGTCGAAGAAACATAAAACCATGAGAAATGCGAAAGATTTGAAATTGGAAGAGGCTTTGTATATATGGTTTGTGCAAAGAAGAAGCAAAGGGGAACCTATCTCTGGCTCTCTATTGTGTGAAAAGGCACTTCAGTTCAACAATCAACTTGACGGTCCTCCTGACTTCAAGGCTAGCCAGGGATGGTTAAGAAACTTTAAATCTCGTCATGGCATACGAGAATTGGAGATTCAAGGGGAATCTTTATCTAGCGATGCAACTGCCGCTGAAAATTTTAAAGAAACATTCTTGGCTTTTTTGGAAGAAGAAGGTTATTTACTCGATAATGTGTATAATGCCGATGAGACTGGCTTATACTGGAAATCATTGCCTCAAAAATCACTTGCATCTCAGCGCGAAGCAGCTGCCCCTGGGTTCAAAAAGTGCAAAGAGAGAGTAACAATTTTGGTAGCCGCGAATGCCAGTGGAAGTCATCGTTTACCGGTGCTAATGATCTGCAAAGCCAAAAAAACCACGTTGTTTAAAGAATGTGACATGTCTCCCATTGTGCTACAAAGCACAGAAGAGTGCTTGGATGAATAGTGAAATATTTCTTGATTGGTATACAAATCAGTTCATCCCAAATGTGAAGAGGTTGAAAGAACAAGAAAAGAAAACTGGAAAAGTAATTCTTCTACTGGACAATGCACCATCTCATCCAGAGACGGATACATTGAATGCAGTTGATGCAAATTTTAAAGTAATTTTTCTGCCTCCCAATGTAACAGCACTGATTCAACCAATGGATCAGGGTGTTATAAGCACAAAAACAGCAGACTATCCAGTTTGGTGCAGAAATGCGGGACTTAGCAGCCAAAAGCAGACTATCCAGTTTGGTGCAAAAGAGGATTCCTCATTATTTTAAATAGTGGGCTACATCTGTGCAAGTACATGTATACGTAAGTTGCGCATGGTTTTGAATCGTTTGTAATGTTATTTTGAAAACATTTCTCTTTCTTAACAAAAATAATTAATACAAGTAGTACATGCACTGCAGTGTAATGAAAGATTTTGGTGATACAGTGATCTAATACAGTGTGGGTATTATTATTACAGAACAAGTAAATATGTTTTATAGTGTATTTTCCTTGTGATTGTTAATTATTTTTAGAAATATGTGTACATGTACTCGATACATCATGTAATCCAATTATCCGAACATTTGATTATCCGAACGATGCTCGGTCCCATGGGGTTCGGATAAATGGAGTTCTACTGTACTTAATTTTTTGGTCATCTTCTAATACGAGCGTTAAACCAATGATCTTGTGATTTATGCCATCTTTAGCGCCTTTTCATTTGGTGTCACGAAATTGTGAGAGAAAGAGCATAAGAGGGTGACTTAGTGGGACTCTTCATTATTTTTATCTTAACTGTTTGCGGACGGAAGCCATTTAAGTGGCGTTGAAAATTTGGTCACGTTTGGACGGAAGCCACTTTTTTGGCTTTAGGTGACTGCCCCTCTAATTTTGTTTCGTTCTTTGTGAAATGAATATGCATTAACAATAAAAACTAGAATTTAGGAAACAGAAACTTCCTGTTTTAATTGAGACATACGGCGTGCTCGCACTCTCTTTCGATCTTGATTACAATTTCTTGATTTGTAAGGTTAGAAAACTCAAGAAATGAACAGTAGACACAGAGATATTGGACGTAATTATGCTTCTGGAAGTGAAAAACGTAAAGCGAAGGAAGAAAAAGAAAGAAGAGATCAACTTGTGATATCAAAAACACGTAAGCTGACAGAATATTTTGATGTTCATGATGGTGGTACTCTTACTGCTGAAACTGGAAGTACAGGAACAACTAGTACTACTAGTGCAGGCTGTGCAGCAGAAAACATACAGCAAAACCCAGTATACACTGAATCTGAATGTGAAAGAATACGTGAAACGAAGAAGTACTCTAATGATGTTGGTGACTGGCCGAACAATGTAGATGACTGTGAGCGTGAATATTGGATATCCAAGGGAAGTGAAAAATGTCAACATGTTGATAGTGCCTTCTCTTCATCCGTGCGATTGTATGAAAAGAAAACTCGATACTGTCAGAAGTCTCATTTTACACATATTCATAAACTTACAAACAAGCAACATGCAAGAAAATGGTTATGCTATTCAGAAAGTAAAGTAAGTCACAACAACTACAGACAGATAAACAATTTATTTTATTCCACAACACTTTACAACACTGTGACACTCACACACATATAACACTCTATAAGACTATCTTAACTGAGTCAAGTGTAAAGTTTCAAATATATATATGTATTAATTCCTTCCACTAATAGATATCCTGATTCAACTACACAGTGAACCAGGAATCACAATCAAGGGTAATTACAAGTAGTATGTACACAGTTTATATATATAATCTTTGTATTGACATATTTTATTATTATTATCCTATGTGTGTAAGTTGTGAAGTAGTACTATGAGGTAATACTGGTTTTGTTTTTCAAGCTAGATTGTTGTTTGTCATCATGACTTCAAGTGTTTGATTATCGTGGAAATAGTATTTGGAAAAGTTCACAGTTCCTGTCGTTTGAAACAATTTATTGTCCCTCTGTGTTTAATATAATGTCATTTTTAGAGGGGGGCACATAATGTTGAGCTCCTCTGGCCACAGAAGCTTATCTTTCGTGATGGCGGCAGGAAAAGACTCCTCTGCTCGATTGCTTCCTGTGTTCTGGAGACACCTCACTGGTCGCTATCTAGACCAAGGAGTATGCTGTCAGCCTCTGGATTCAGCAAAACTCAGATCAGGTGATGCTTCAATAACTTAGGACCACGGTCCCTGAAACAAGAAGGTTGTACCTCCTATTTCAGAACTAATTTATAATCTATTTCCACACTGAACACAATACATAACAAACACTGAGTTCAGAGCGGTAGGCCAACTGCTAGCTTCATCTGAAACAATTTACACCAGTATACTCCTCCATAATGGTTACTACGCCTCTGCAATTCCAGCATTAGTTCTTTCTAGTCAATAAGATAGGTGTCAGTGTACTGTTTGGCAATTCCATGTAGTTTTACTTTTCTCCGACACCTACTGTTCAGGTTGGAGCAATATCTAGGCCTTGCCTCGTGTTTGCTACTGAACCACACACATATACATACATAAATTATCAATTTACATTCAATATTCATTAAAAAGATATCAAATATGTCAAGCTTACCACAATTCATGGAAATAATACACAATTACGTTGACTGGCAATGAATATGGCACAAAATCCGATCTGCCGCCGTCCCAGGCTTTTATTTAGAAAAATATGCACTGGTTCTCAACGCACTGTTTCTTAGTAAGTTTATTTCAAAATGTGGCACTGAACTGACGCTCCTAATTGACTATATTGGCGGGTCTAACCAATCGGACCATGTTTACACAGCTTTTCAAAAAAGTACCCCTACTACCGTTTCCCTAACAACAAAAAATTAGTATTTGTAGTCCGACTAATCGTGTTTAGCCTTACATATCATTCCCGCCAATCAAATAGGATTTAACATGGTGGCCTATTTCCCGTACAATGGTGGTCTCAAAACATGCCACTGTGCGATTATTATTTGGTGTTGTCCGACACCCTCACTATTTTCTTTTGGCTATAATTTGTTAATTCCTAGACTATTTGCGTAACACTTAACATATTCTTTGTCAGCAAGTCCTAAGGAACCCAAATATATAAGTTTTAAGGGAGCTAAGTGGCGGCGTTCAAAATATGTATTTTCTTCTAGGATAGTCGTGCTGTTGCCACCTCCTCACTTCCAAACTTTAAGGTGTCTGCTGTACTGTCAGGCTTTCAAACGTAAACCATTATAATGTCATGTTTCCTTATAAGCATTTAACAGGTTTTTAAACCTAACTCTCGTAGTTGTAGTGTTCTTTTATCACTGTCTATTTGAAAAAAGTTAGTGCTTCTGGCCTTACGCGGGGAGGGTGGCATTAATTGTGTATCGCGAGACGCGTGTTAGTGTTGCATGCGTTCCTGCTTTCAGCCCTCCCTCTCTCTATCCTAAGTTCATCTGTCTTTTCATCACGCCGTGTATGAAATGAAATTAATGGAAGTATTAATTTAGGTCATTACTCAGCTTGCGTATCTCAAGGTTTTCTTAGAAATGCAGTACACGTTTTATTGTAGAAAGCGTGTATTGATGCAGTAGGCTTTACTGCACAAACTTCTAGAACGAATAATTGAAGTTGTGAAGTTTTTAGCATAACGAAGCCTTTCATTTCGTGGCAGTGATGAAATTGTTGGGTCCCCTTATAACGGGAATTACTTAGGGTTGTTAGAATTACTGGCCAAGTTTGACCCTTTTCTGGCAGAGCATATAAGTACTCATGCAAACAAAGGATTTGGACATACATCATATCTATCTAAAACAACGTGTGAGGAATTCATCAATCTGATTGGATCCAGCATACTGGATCACATTCTCTGTGAAGTGAAGAAATACAAGTATTATTCCGTTTCATTGGATTCTACTCCAGATATATATAATATGGACCAGCTGACTTTGACTCTGCGCTATGTTTTGCCATCTGGACCAGTTGAAAGATTTGTGACATTTTTGGATATGGAAGGTCATAGTGCTGAACAGCTTACTAAAAGTCTACTTAATTTTTTAAAGGCAAATGACATTGATATTAAAGACTGCCGTGGTCAAAGTTATGACAACGCCAGCAACATGAGTGGCAAGTTTATAGGATTACAAGCACGAATTAAAGAGATGAATAAGTTTGCGCATTACATTCCGTGTTTTGCACATTCACTAAATTTGGTTGGAAAATGTGCTGCTGAAGGTTGTCAAGAAGCAGTCATTTTCTTTGGATTTGTTGAAAGCCTGTACACCTTCTTTTCTGCTTCTACCTACCGGTGGGGTCTCCTTTCTACTGCATTATGTGCTGGCGGTACTCATAATAAGTCCCATTTGCCCTTTGTGAAAAGACTGTCAGATACCAGGTGATCCGCTCGGGCAGATGCAATAAAAGCACTTTTACACAGCTTTTCTGCAATAAAACAAGTCTTGGATGATATTTCAGATAACAGTGATCAGAAGGCAGAGTGTCGTCAACAGGCTCGTGGTCTACTTTCAACCATGATGAAGTTAGAAACAGGAATAATGATCATACTGTGGGATCAAGTATTACAGCGTTTTCAAATGACCAGTGCTTCTTTGCAATCTTCTGATCAAGATTTGAATACAGCTTGTGCACTCTATGAATCCCTGCGGGGGTATATTCAAGCTATGCGGTCTACTTTTGCAGACATAGAGCAAAAGGCCAAGGATCTGACTGTGAACATTATCAAGAACAAACTCGAAGAAAACACAAACGAAATCGAGAGTATGATGATTTCAGTGGTTCCAGCACACTTGATCCACTTGTTGAATCTCAAACGTCTTCTCAGCAGTTTAAAAGCCGAACATTTCTTGTCCTTATTGATAGCTTGCTCTCTGCCTTGTCAAAACGCCAGAAAGCTTATCAAAAGTTGAATGATGTATTTGGATTCCTTCGTCAGTTACAGTCGTTTACACCTGAAGAGGTGGTAACGAGATCATCGAATCTTATTAAATCATATCCGGAAGATCTGGAAGAAAATCTTTGTGAAGAACTTGTGCAGTTTACAGAACTGCTGAAAACTGATCTTGCTTCTCATATTGGCACTACTCTAGACCTTGTAGAGTTACAGTTTTACCGTTTGATAATTGACAATTCTTTGGAGTCTTGTTTTCCAAATGTAGAAATCGCCTTGCGCATCTATTTGTCACTAATGGTAACCAACTGCAGTGGAGAACGATCATTTTCAAAACTGAAACTTATTAAAAATGAACTAAGGAGCCCCATGGGTCAAAAGAGATTGAACAATCTCACACTAATGAGCATTGATCATAAACTTCTGCGTGAAATTGATACGTCCTATATCATCAACAAATTTGCTCATGCTAAATGTAGAAACAGTAATATTTAAACAATAATGTTGACTGTGTTGTTAATTTTGATAATGATAATTACTATACAAATTAAAAATGTATGTGTTCAAATATATTTGTGTTGTTTTATTGTTTTTTTTTATATAGGGCCCCTTTCTTAACATATGCTACAGGCCCCGCACTAGCTTAATCCGGCCCTGACATGCACTACACTGTCTCTGTCTCTTCAGAGACCCCCGGTAACCACACAGGGCAAATAGGTCAACAGGTTAAATGTTACTCGCTGTAAATACCAGGCGTTGCCCGGATTCTCTAGTTTTGACTTATGAAACTTCTGCCATCACCAAGGCACACCAGTTGATGAGCAAAGTTGTACGCAGTTGTATCTCCAAGTAAATAAACTCGCATATTGGTGGCGAGTCCAATTTTCTGAATGTGTCTCCAGAGGTGTAATGCTTTGAGGTAAGCATTTAGTTCGTTCTTTCGTTCCAGTGGAAGGCGCTGCGTTAGTGTTTTCATTTGACTTTCGTCAAACATTGCCGGTTATTTCACGATTAAAACAGGTGGACGAACTAAATGCTTATTTTCGGGCCATCGTCCATATTTAAAAGACCTTTTGGTCTGGTTTATTATGTGATATTTTGGTGTTTTTTTATATTTTAGTAATAATAAAATTGTGCCTCGATTTGACGAGGCGCGCCCCGTTCAACCTAGACACAGAAACCGTCGGTTACATTAAGGCGCATGTCCAAATATAAAGGATTTTGTGGTCTAGATTGTGTACAGTTTAGAAAAGTTTGCCTTGTTTTGGCGAGCTGCACGCTGTTCAACCTAGACATTGGGTCCGTCGGTTAGATTAGGGCGCATGTCCAAATATAAAAGACCATTTGGTCTGGAATAAGTATATTTTGTGGCTTTTTAAAATTAAAATTTGCCTGCTTTTGGTCTAAAGGGCTGTGTTCAATCTAAACTAGATATGGGTGCATGTTTAAATATTAAACACCTTGTGATCGGGAATACGGTAAGTATATTATTTTTTAAATAAAATTATGGCTCGTTTGGGCGCACGTTGTTCAACCTAGACACTGGGTCCGTAGATTACATTAGGGCACATGTCCAAAAATAAAAGACCCTTCGGTTTGGAATAAGAACATTTTGTCTTTTTTTTTTATAAATTACAGTACATTTTGCCTCTTTTTGGCATGGCAGGCCGCGATCAATCTAGACACTAATAACATTAGTTATATTAGGGCGCATGTCTAAACATTAATTAACTTTCTTTCAGGATTAACTATATATGAGTTTTAAAAACAGTTGCCTCGATTTGGCGAGGGTCCGTCGGTTATATCAGATCGCATGTCAAACTATAAAAGACCAAGTGACCTGCTTACATACTTAATATATTTAATATTCAGTGTCTTCTAAAACTATGAAACAGTGCTTAAACGTTAATAAACTACCATGAATTCGATATACATAGTAATAATAACTTTAATACTGCAGATAAATAAATGTTGTTTAGATTTTTAATAAAGTAAAAGTGTGCAATAAATATTTTAAATTTGTGTTGTAAAATAATGAATATTAAAGTTGTTAATTGTTAACATTATTAAATGTTTTTATCATGTGGATTATTTTCCTTGATTTCTCGTATAAAGCTATTTCCCTTGATTACGGCGTTTATGCGTATATGAAAACAAAGAAATTTAAATAATTTTCCCGTCAAAACTAAAACTTAAAAAAAAAAAAAAATAACTTGATAGTGTTCCCCGCTAGATCCTAATGAGTACAAAATTTCAAGAAAAAGGTTTAAGGCATGCAGATTTGTATAAAGTACAAACAAACAGACTTTGATGTTTATATATAGATTCATAACAAAAGGAAAACATGTTTTTCTTTTTAAATTTTTTTTCTACCTTCGATATTCTAATCTTTAAAAAAATAAGATTTAAAAAAAAAAAAAAAAACAAAGAAACAAAAAACAATTTGTTTTTCGTTTTACACCCTTAATTACACATTCAATATTCTAATTGTTTTAAAATTGTAAAATAGAAATCACAACAATGGCTGAAATAGGAAAAATTAATTTTATGTAACTTTTTCCAACAACACGTTTTCTTTCAACTACTTTTCTTTAAGATCATCTGACCGTTATTTCTTTGTCGCTTTTAAAATCTCTGACGCTCGAAATCTCTACGCTCCACTCATCGTAGAGAGGTGAAACTGTGGGTACATCTCCCTTTATTGATACCTTATAATCTGTCAAGTTTTGATTAGCATTGACCCAATAATTATACAATAATTAAAACAATGTAAAACATAGAAGGAAATATCTTCAGTAATTGACCAAATAATTATACAATAATTAAAACAATGTAAAACATAGAAGGAAATATCTTCAGTAATGTAACAATTTTAAAGTACGGGAAATAATGAAGTGCGAACAAAGATTTTGTTTCGCATTTGACGGGGCGGGTGTCGGATGGTGAAAGGTTATGTGCCGATTAAATCAATACATTTCTAAATAACTAAATCAGTCTTTTATATTTAAGAGAGCTCTAGTAATGACCAACTTTATTGTAAGCTTTACATTTGCTGTTTCAACTTATCAAAGCATTTCCCCCCCAGATATATTTAAACTACGGCAAATAGTGATATTCAGTAATTGCTTGTCACTATTGATCAGAATCGACCTCATCGCACTCAGGGCAAACCCAACAGCTAATTGTTCCTGCAGTGCTCTTGTTGTATACTCGACGGATGCATCCTCTCATATGTCCATCTCTGCTGGTTTTACTTTTGATGTCAAATTCTAGGAATCTTTTGGTTCTTCCATATCAGTGTGTTTCTGTAGCAGGCAATCAGTAATTGTCTTTAGCATCTCTCCTTTATCTATATCTGATTTCCTTGCTATCAGGTGCTCCCGAAGTTAGTATGTCAGCTCCCTCAATACCGCATATCCGTGCATGAACTGAAAATGTATGGCTTAAAATCATAAAATAAGTGGGGGGGGGGGGGGGAGAGAAAGCTTTTGTGAACAAATTTTATTATTATTCGACATGATTGTGACGTATAATGGAAATATAGCCTACAGTAATCTAACAGCCTTTGTAATCCCGTTAGCGTCCTATGCTTTGCTCGCAAAACCATGCATTTACAGTCTGTGTTTACTCACTTTCAGTACTACCTCTTTTTCTGTGCTTAACACGAGATAACACAAGGTTTCAAACTTCGTGACCTGTCAGTCATAACAGGGAGCGAATCAGGTTTGTTTACCCAAGTTTCTCCCGCGAATCAGCAGATACCTGACAGACCGCACGTGAATAACACCGGACCTTTTGAAGTAGACGCAGGGAAGACAATCTTTCCCTGAGTACCCTTTGAAGTTCGTACACAGAGGGAAAACCCTGGCTTTGATCTTCAGATACGGGCAAAATCTACGAGAATCCCGTTACACGGATTTAAGTCTTTGATGGTGGTCTAACGCCTGAGACAGAGCGACCGTAAAGCCTTTATCTGGTGAACTCATGCTTCTGATTCTCTGGTACACACAATAGTGCGAAAAGTAGCATCATCTATAGATCAGAGAACCATGATGATATATAAACTGCGATTTCTTAAACCGGCTATCAGTTGACAATCAGAATTTTTCGGACAGTATAAACACGTAGCCTAGAACCATTGTGAAAGATGTGTTAATAGCATTCTTGGGGATTGTCATTCTGATTGTCTGGTAATAGAAATTAGTGCTTACGTGTTAAAGTGTTAAGTTTTTACCATGATAATTCACTGTGATTTTCTAGCGTTAAAACTAGTGTAATATATAACGCGTAGCTATTTCATACCAGATGTTCAGTTCACCACCCGCTTTCTCACACAAGAAGAGACGGTTTTAGTTGACTGAGTATATGTTAGGCGCGACTGATAGTGACAGAAAAGAATTCACGTTTTATTTCATTGTGCGTATTTATTATAAGTGCCTAATATTTAATATCATACGATGACAAACAGACGCCGACAATTTAATATCTATTAACGACAGGCGATATTTATGTAAGTGCGCGTATGGATAATTGAATAATAATTGACATTGTACGCTAATCGTTACAGCGCGAGCAAGGGCCGGGAGGGTTGCATACCTTCATCCGACCTGAAATCTCAGCAATGGCGACGTGCGATAGTTTAGGCATAAAGGAAAACACCTGTGCCGGTTAACTTTAATCAGGACTGACGGAGTAGATAAGAGATCGTCTTGTCCCCGTTCGTGTGCATATATGTAGCTTTATAGAATAGGAGCATTTTCCCATAAATGTTTCTTTTATTCCTAGCAGACCTGATCAAGGGCGGCCAGCGGTCTAGTTTGGTCTTTTCTTCATTTAATAATAATAATAATAATAAATTCTTTAAGCGCCAAACACGGCGCATAAGGCAGAAACCAGTGCTCTCCAGGTTGTTCGTTGTGACGCCACTCCTCTTAGCTCTTGCACATTATTTAGGCCCAACGTTCTTCCTTCTCTTATTATTGTTCTTCTGAGTGTTTCTTTTGGTCTTCCTTTTTTCCGCTTACCCTCAGGAACCCAAGTGAGCGCCTGTAGTGGTATTCTGTTGTTTTGCATTCGTAGGACATGACCGATATATGACCATCGTCTTTTCCTTATATAGTCGGAGACATATTTCTGCCTAGAGTCTTCTCTTATTTGTCGATTAGTCTTGAATTCTTTCCAACTGATGTTCATGAGTTTTCTAAGACATTTGTTCTCGAATGTATTCAGCTTGTTCTCCAATGATTTTGTTATTTTCCAACTCTCACAGCCGTATGTTAACACTGAGATAACATTTGAATTAAACAGACGAAGCTTGGTATGTATATTCAATGATTGGTTAATGTCTTTTTCTTGACTTGTGCGTCACCAATTTCATTTGTGAGCCAACGATAAACGAGAAACTTTTTAACTTGTAAAGTTAACTGAACTTACAAAACCCAGCAATATTTTTTTTTTCAATTTTATCAGCCCACTGGGGTTGTGCAGAAATAATAACATTATCTGACGACTGACAGTCGTATTCAAGTGTATCATCCAGAATTTACGCTGTTTCAGAATCGGCACTCACCATAGAGCCAGTCGATAGGATTACCATCATTTATCAATTGTAACAGTTTTAGCAACCAGAGGTTTTCCAATACTGGAAGTATTTTCCTCTGTTTACTGTGAACCCCAAGATCTCGGTTTCTACACTAACTATTCGAAGTGACATTTGTTCATCCATGAATAAAACACCAAATTTGGCGTCCACCTCGTTAATCTTATTTGTTAGAGGATGGACTGGGGCCATTTTGGGAAATACACCTGACATTTTGTATATTCAGGAACCATTGTAATTCCAAGGGATATCACACAGAGAAGGTAAGCGTGATTGAGTGGGCCACTGTATGACAGAGAGAGTGAATATTATTCTTTGTTACAGGAATTGTACCAACCCTGGATTTTGCTTAAAATTGTTTTACTTTACTGAGTAGCATTTAGTAGGAACTTTGTTTTTCTTTACTGTCTATTCTATAACACAGTGCTAACCTATGACCTTTGAGTTATTAACTTTTTGAGTTCTTTTTCTCAATAAGGGGAGGGCACATCTATTCTGTTATTTTCCTATGTATGTAAATCTGATTTCATTTGATCTTTCTTTAGATGTTTGATGTTGTCAAGTTTAAATGATAATAAACAACAAAAGAAACTTAACTTTGTGGGTTGGTCAGACCCATACCCAATTAACCGTAGTTTTTCACTTTTGTGTGTCTTGTCGTAACATAGCTGTGTGTGTGTGTAGTTAAACTTATATTTACATGTATGAGGAGGGAAAGATTGTCTTATACTAAATTATAGTCGTATAGATAGTCTGGACTAGAGAAACTTACTCATTCCAGAGACATATCTTCTCCTTAAGATATTCAGCCGTGAAATCTATTTCTCACACCTTCTTCTCACTTACTTATCACCATCCACTCTACTCAGACGGGACCATAAATAACTTCCAAACCTATCGGTACCACAGTGATGCTGCCCGCATCACCCCTAGTGTGCCGATGGTCAAGAAAATATGGGCCTAACACCATATTCCCAATATGCCTCAATGGGCGTGTAACGGGATCCTTTACCTTCCTGTTATTATTATTACCAAACAGACTAAAAAAGCAGAAAATAAATTTTCCATACATTCTGTATCACAGAATAAAAGTAGATGTCCAGTCATCACTGACATCGTTCACAAAATAGTTGTGTGTGTGTGTGTATGTGTGTGTGCTTGTGTGTGTGTGTGGACAATATGAAATAGATATTTTTGATTAGTGATAACTGGCCGTCTTCTTTTATTTTGTGCAATTGAATGTTTAGATAAGTTATGTTCTGATTTTCAGCAAATTTGTACCAGTAATAAATATGGGTTCATAAAACGTGTTTTTCCCCCTTTGTTTGTTTATTGTTGTGTGTGTATTAATTGTAACAACAATGGTTTCTCGGTGCAGGAACATTGTATGCAATTTACATTACATGCTGCTTGCTGAAGGTTGCTCTGAAGCCCTTTTTTCAAGATAAGAGTTATGCCTCGATTTTGGCTAGGCGCTTTCCGTTTAACCTAGACACAAGGTCCGTTGTTATATATGGCGTAATTCCAAATATAAAAGACCTTCCGGTCTGATATGCTAATTTGCTCATCCGATGTCGCGAGCAGCAAAACTGATGACATTTATAAGAGAGGTCATCTACATTTAACGTTACAGACATATGTTTTCGAGACGTCAACTTGTGCGCATGTCTGCTAATCAAAAATGGCGTATCAGATGTTACGTCAAAAATTTGAAAGAGCGCTGCATAATTATGTAATAATAAACATATTAGTGAACAAGGAAGTAGAAAAACTTCAGAGGTTGTGATGTCTTGCCACATATGGTCCCTAAACAACACGGTCCTGTTCCGTTGTAGATCAATCTTGCCACGAGGAGCTGAAATTTTCGTTCTGTAGCTAAGTGTCTGGCATTGGCTATTTTCAGCCAGTGTTGTCCTGAAATTCAACCCCATCTCCACGACGTAGGACGCCAGTGTTGCAGGCAGGACGCACTTAGCGGTAGGGAATATTGTACAGTGCCTCCTAACTGACAGTACCGGACAATGCACAGTGAGCGGTACCTAGGAACCGATCACTGTACAGTGAATCTTACCTGCTAGGTAGGAAGCACTGAACTTGGGTAGGAATGACTTAACATGTTAAAGGTAAAAAGAAATCGGAAACCAGTATATAAATATAATTAATGATGTATTTGTTACGCACAGAATTTTTCTAAGACAGTGTGTAATTAATCTGTATGAATTGTACACTTTAAATTCTTTTTGATCTAAGGCAAATAACCCTTGTTTAAACTATGGGTACATTGTACTATGGGGGTTACCTTCTCTTGTTGGTTGACTCGTTGGTTATCTTATCTTGTGTCATGACTCGCTGATTCATTTTTTCGAACGATGTCTCCTTATACGGTAGTATCGGTCAACTATTTCTTGGAATGATTGAAACTAGGGTTGAGTTTTATTCCCATGTCCATATAAGGCGTGATTTCTGAACATAGCTTTGTTGAAATGGTTCCTTCATCGTTTCGTTGTGAGTGTTAGTCAGATGTATGCGTTCTGCGCATGCCTATACTTTAAGGGAGTTAGAATCGTCTTCCGCCCAGGGATTCGACGAGATGTACTGAGCAGAGAAAGGACGCTGCCGCGTCTGTGCTTTTTGATAGGGAATTCTATAGTCCTCCTGTGAGTTAGTTAGCTAACGAGGCTTTCCCTATATGATTCAAAAACCGCCTGGAGGCGTATGTTTTGTGGTGTTGATTCTGAAGAAAGGTAATACCCTCCTTTATTGAACTCTGTGATCTACCTAGATGTTAGACATTGTGTCGATCTCTGCTCGCTTGTGTGTTACAGAATGGAGAGGTTCTTTTACTAGGAAATTTCACCACCGGTATCTTTATACCTGAGATATATATATATACACGGGTCGCTCTAGGCCCACAGAACAATTTCTATGTTCTAGGATTCGCTATGCCAGCGATTGCACCTATGTCGAGGGTTAGACTTAGGGACGCTATAAAGGTCAGCTTGACCTGTACTCCTGATAATGCTATTCTCGTGCGGACAATAATAGACTTATTTTTGTACATCTGATCTGCCAGTATCAGAGAGGAGTATTGATTATTATTTAATGAACATTGATGATATGCAGCTGACACTGTTGCAGGATTTTGATGAACCTTATGTATGCAGATCCATGAAGAAACTTTAGAATGCTGAATACATTGAACTATTGATGTCTGTGGCTTATGTAACGTATCTGTACTTGTGGCGTCAAATAAATGATGAAACGTCAAGAGCAGTTTACCCTTTTTATGACTCCGCATGTCATATTTCATGTGCTGTAACTCTGTGAACTACCTCACTACTATACACACAGCAACAACAAAAACCAGATAAGACACCCTACACTTCAACTATAATATACCTGGTGTCGATAGGGGTGGTATTTGACAGAGCTAAAGATTTACAACGTACTTGGACTTATACTTGCAATGTCCACAGTGGCCAGACAGTGTGGCCTTATCATCATTGAGAAGTCAGCCTAAATCCACCCATATCAGTATTGTATGTATTGAGAAATGGATGTGCCAGTAAAATCAAGGCAATAACACACGCTAATTGCGGTTTTTGTTTCTACTTGGCAGTGTATAAATAAAGAGTATTAATAAAGTAAAACTGAATAGATGACTTTCCTTCGAGACATAGATCTGACCAACGAAAATCAATATACGTCTAATCTGTAAAAAAATATGTAAATTGCTCATTTAGTAACTACTATTACCAAAAAAGCATTAAAAACTATTTTTTACCTTAATATAAAAAGTCAAATAATTTATAACATCATCTGCTCGCATTGTGAAATAAACCTTCTCTTTTGCCAGAACGTACTTAATCGCAGTGAGTGCAACGACCGAAACACATTTTTTCGTCTGTAATAAGTTTAATTGTAATCGAGTTCAAGTTGTTGTAGATAAATAGCTGTTTTGAATTACCATGCAAGAGCACATTTAAAAAAAACACGAATCTTTATGAAAGCTTTTAAAAGAGTCATATTTTGTTTCATGTTGACAATTTTCA
Source organism: Oreohelix idahoensis (assembly GCA_024509875.1). NCBI lineage: Eukaryota > Metazoa > Mollusca > Gastropoda > Stylommatophora > Oreohelicidae > Oreohelix > Oreohelix idahoensis. The sequence continues at coordinate 309,833 of JAMPIV010018675.1, read as the reverse complement.
CATCTGATTTTCAATGATCTTCATATTTATTTTTTCATAACGTTTCACTTATAAAAATTAGTTCAGTTTACTTAATGCTAATGCACAATATAACACAAAACAATATTAATTTGTAAAATAAAAAAAATAATAGCTTAGTTAACATTTCAAAATAGATATATTTCTCAACTTTATTATACGTCAATGATGGTTACATGTGCCAGTAAAACCAAGGCAATAATACATGATAAATGCGTTTTTTTTTCTACTTGGTAAGGCATCTGTTGGGTATAAATAAAGAGTATTAATAAAGTTTTATTGCGAATCTTATCTCAACTTGCCTGCTGGTGTGAGGCATTTATGAGTGTTAACGTGAAGCATTCACGGTAATGGGATGTTATGATGCAACTTCTAGCTAGCTAAGAAGGCTGAAGTCCTTTCTATTATCACGTATAACCTAATTAACATGCAGAGTATGGCAAAGTCCCACAGAGCGCTGTTACGTTTAACCGCGGCGTTGTAGGGCAGTTCAAAGAAAGAAAACGAGCATTGAATGACATGAGAACTATTGAACTCTAAAAGAAAGTTGAGTGTAAAATTTAATTATACATAATGATAAGTACAACTTGTTTTTTTTTTAAATTTTTCTGCACTCAGTACTGTATAAATTGCAAGCATGTTTAAAAATCACTGACCAAATCAATTAAGTGCATGTCAAAGCGCTTTCATTTCTTCCCATTTTCATATAGAACATGTATGTTATCATTATAAACAAATTATTTAATAAAAACCAGTAACGGTAGTCATGACTCAAATTAGCTTGTAAAAATGTGGGTTTTGAACACGAATACTAAGATTTAACTTCAGCCACTCCTGACATTTCGTATCAGTATGATGCCTATTAATAATTAAATGAAGCTTATTTCATATCTTTTCATTAACAGAGACAGTCTATTTGTATACATATTGTGATATAATAACGAAGATCTTTCGTACATATTATTTTAGTTTAACAATTATAATATATTAGCTGTAAGTACCCGGAGATGCCCGGTTTTCTAGTAACTGTTTAGCAAACTTAGGAAATGTAAAAATCAAACTATCATACTATAATTTTTTAATATTCTAGTCAAAATGAATTTTCGTTAAAATTAACGACTGCTGCCTTAAGTGACTACCATCGTGCCTTGTTTACAGTAACTGCAAATTGCTTTTTTAGTAACTGTTTAGGAAACGTATTGTCGTAAATTTATTTTGAGAGAAAGAGTCTTAGAAATAGTGGTCCTGTTTAGAGTGGAGAATGGTGGTGAAAAGCTCAGTGATAGAAAATGTAGAGAGTAAATAGTTGCTTCACAGAGTGCTGGGGAGAGTAAGGACAGACTTATTTACGACAAATCGTTCCTCTCAATCTTCTCTTCACTCTCCTGGTCAAACAATTATTTGCCAGTTTCCAGACATGCCCCTGCGCTCACACCTATTTGGTGCTTCAAACACACAGACGCACGTGAATACAAACTATATTAAACAGATAGAGGAAATTTTGGGCTTTGGGTATCCCAACACAGTACTAAATAAGTTTATGATATTTATTAACCTTAAAAATCAAATCACAAACAAATATCAAGTGTTTCAGAAAAAAATATCATAAGTACAGAAAATACAAATAACAAGGTGAGGGGGTGAAGAAGATTGGTATCGACTAAGCCCTTCCCGCTTGTATTAGACAAAGATAAACCCAATCCAAAGATAGATAGTTATCAGGAACATCGGTAATGTAACCCAAAAGTGGATTTAATTACTCTGAAATAGGTGTTTGTGACGGGTGTTGCGGTTCCTTCATCTTATATTATTTATTGAATATTAAAGTCACTCTCTTGACGTGGTTAATGTTTGTTATTGATGGTTAGCTCTGACCGTAAGAACATCCCTTCGACGTTCTGATTTGCATATTGTATATTAGTTGATTTTCCCTGTGGGAGAGTTATCGTGCTGAGAAACGTAAACATTAACAGCTGTGGAACCAAACCCGAAACGTAAGTAAAATATCAAGCCTTCTGTTCTGAGTCCACATGTATTGACGTTCATATAAACGATATCCGACATTCACAAAACTTCATGTACAGTTCAGCATAACAATAAATTCCAAATAATACCAGTAAGTATCCGTCCGTGTCAAAACAATATGTCAGATGAACATCATGGCTATGTACATGCGCTGCTGTAGTCAACAGCCAGAAATGAGCGCATGAGTTCTTGACAGCTACAAATTGAATCATAATACGATTCTCCTTCCATCATTTAATTTACTTAATAATCTCATACTTAGATTAATATCTGAAATGACCCTGAGTTCTATATTGAATTCATATATCGGCTATATACTAAGCCTCTCCTTGGAAGACATACAAGACACGACTTCTCTGCTTGACGGATAGCGTAACAAGGGCCATGTAACCAAGTCACCAAGCGTGACCTTCCCAACGCGAATGCGTCATAATCTTAGCATATATTTCGCGTTCAGTATACCGTAAAATATCGACATATTCTATTAATGTTATTGACCCCTAAACGTTGCGCACTGCTAAACCCCAGCAGACGCCGTCATTTAAAATAACACCGTAACAGATTTCCTGTCAGACGGGGAAAAAAAATCTATTAGATAGATTTTTTTTTTTTACTATATTAATCAAATTATTAAAAATTGAACAAAACCCGACGTATGGCCAACGATGTTCTATCTAGAACAGTGTCGCGGTCATGTCAGTAATATCTTATAATAAAATCAACGTCATATCATACATATAACTAATATTTTTAAAAAAATGTCACTGTCATTAATTAATTAACTAATTAATTTGATGTATGTATTGACTAACTACTAATGCGAGGTGTTATTAAAATTATTCTAACTAATTAAAATTAAAATAATTAATTATAATATGTAAGTATGGTACTAACTAGTTAATATCTAATTAAAGAAAATGAGAAATAGTATCAGAGAGAAAACGAAATAAAAATTGAGAAGTACGGACAATTAAAACTAAATATTAAAGTATACATTAAAATAGTAATGAGTGTGAAAATGAAGTATAAGGATAGATACCTAATTAAATTAACGCAATCCGAAAGAAAAAAAAACCGAAAAAATTCATACATTTTAACTATACATATGAAATATCATAATCTAATATCTATCACCTTACTATTTAAAAGGTTTAATTGGTGTGATATTATGTTGTTTCATCTTTTCTTAGTATATTTTATTTTTTTATTTCATCACACTTCAACTTTATTTTATTATATATTAATTTAATAACTAGCAAATTTAACAATATCGGACATGAAGATCCAATCGTTGTTACATCCTATTGACTTGTATGAAAGTTCTTTAAGAAACAAAGTTCATCTTATCCAATTCTGATATGATGATCCAATCGTCGTTAGTTCCTTTATTGAAATTTTGAACGTAATTTGAATAAGTCATCACCGTATTTGTCCAGTCTATATCAGAGATTGTTCCTTTTTACTATTTTGCAATCGAAATGAGTGATACGCAAAGTCCAAGTGAAGTCCAAATTTTCAACCGATCTGTAAAACTTGATATTTTGATCACAATAGTTTATTTCGAAATTTCCTCATTTAAGTAAGAAGTCCAACTGAAGTGTTGTATATTCTGATGTAGAATTAATACCGTTCATTGCAAATGTAATGCTTGATTAGTCAGCAAATTTTCTTGAAATAGTACTATTCATTCAGAATCCGTAGGATGTCTTGACAAAGTATCGGCCATAATGTTCTCAGTTCCTGGTATCGATTCTATTTCGAAATCATAGGGTTGCAGCGCGATAGCAAATCGTGCAAGCTTTGGACTTTTATGGTTTGAACGACGTAATGCTGCCACAGATTTCTGATCTGTCTGGATCAGAAATGTTGATCCAAGCAAAAACTTTTCCAACTTAGTAATTGCCCATATCACGGCGAGCAATTCTCTGTCCACAGTTGAATATTTAGTCTCCGGAGGTTTCAGCTTGCGTGAGATATACAATACAGGATGAAGGATATCATCATGATATTGGAGTAGACAAGCCCCGAGTCCGTAATTACTCGCATCTGTACGTAGAACAAACTTTTTAGAGGCATCTGATAATCTTAAAACAGGTGGGCATGAAAAAATGTTCAAGATAGTGCGAAAAGTTTTGTCACATTCGTCTGTCCAATTTATCCTTAACGGCATGTTCTTCTTTAATAAAGATGACAAGACAGCCGTGATGGATGACAAGTGAGGTACAAATCTGCTATAGTATTGGACTAACCCTAACAGACTCCTAACCTGTTTCTTCGTTTGAGGAACAGATAAATTTAATATTTTAGAAACCGTACTGGGAATTGTTTGGATACGTCCTGATCCAATAATATGCCCCAGGAATGTTATCTCATTACACGCTATTTGAATTTTAGTTGGTTTAGCGGTTAAATGGTTATCCCGCAATATTTCCAAAACCGATTTAAGACCCAAAAAATGTTCCTCAAATGATGAACTAAACAAACATATGTCGTCAATGTAGGTAATTATATCTGATCTACCTGATAAAATTTTTCGCATCATGCGAATAAAGGTAGCTGGAGCATTCATTAGCCCAAAAGGCATCACGTTCCACTGGTAAAGACCTTGTGGAGTTGAGAATGCTGTGTAGTATTTGGCTCTATCGGTTAGTGGAATCTGCCAATAACCTTTGGTTAAGTCAATCTTAGTGAAAAGTGTAGCATTGGATAGACGAGGAAGTAAATCGTCAAGGATAGGATGTGGTTCGCTATCAGGTACTGTCTGCGCATTAAGTTTCCTATAGTCAACACATAAACGTATGTTGTTGTCCTTTTTCCGGACAATGACTAAAGGTGAAGAAAATGGAGATGTACTAGTCTCAATAATACCTAAGGATATCATCTGTTCAAGTTCCTGAGATGTCTTACTCAAAAAATGTAGAGGTACAGAATAAGGATGAACACGAATTGGTGTATCATCGTTAAGAATAATATCGTGACTAATTACAGATGTGCAACCCGGTACATCCGTTAACACATCTGGGAATGATTGTAGAAGATCAGCAATGCGTTGATGCTGTTGCGGTGTAACCGTAGAAGAAATGGTCACATCACGCCAAGATTCAGTAGATTGGACAATAAGTACAGGTAAAGGCATCTGCACTTCAGGAAAAGAAGATTCTTCCTCCTGTATAACAGATAAATTAGAATAATGACAAGTAGATACCGTATTGTCATCTAGTTCATGAAAAATTGACTGTAAGTGTATAGGACGTGTATGAAATTGCTTGAGCATATTAATATGGAATATCTTTCTGTGTCCCTTGATATCTAAGACGTAATCAACGTCGGAAATTTTATCAGTAACCTTATAAGGACCAGTCCATGAGATCAATAACTTATTGTTATTGTGAGGAAGTAATACATAAGCCTCATCGCCTGGGAATAATTGGCGTAATCGTCTAGATCGATTTTGTATAGATCGAGCCTTAGCTTTTGCAGCCTCAGAAGAAGCTGTTGCCAATTGGCAAGACTCAATAATATTATTCCGAAGATTAATCACATACTCATAAGATGACTGAGTGTCCTGAGTCATCTCTGCATCAATTAATAAATCTTTTATCAGTCCCATAGGACCTCTCGGAGGGGCACCAAAAACTAACTCAAAGGGAGAGAAGCCAGTTTGTTCATGTGGCACCTCTCGGTAAGCAAACAGGACAGCTGGGAGTGCTCTGTCCCAGTCCTGAGGGTGTTTAACCGTAACCTTATGTAAAAGTTGTTTAAGCGTACGGTTAAGTCTTTCAACTGCACCGTTACTCATGGGATGATAAATGCTACTCAAATTCCTATCAATGTTCCAGGTTTTCATTACTTCCTTCATGGTATCGGATATAAACTGCGACCCATGGTCAGATAATAATTTTCTAGGAAACCCTATTCTAGAAAAAATTAGATGTAGTGCATCAGCTACATCTGTGGTAGTGGTGGTCTTCAATGGAATGGCTTCTGGCCATCGTGTGCATAAATCAATGCACGTGAGAACAAATCTATGTCCTCTCGCAGATGGTAGAAGTGGACCAATTATATCTATGGCCATCTTGTCAAAAGGTCGTACTGAGATATCGCAAGCCTGAATAGGCGCCGTGTGAAAAGCTCCACGTGCTTTCACTTCCTGGCATGTAGTACAGGAACGTACATACTGCGAAATATCCCGTGACACTCCTGGCCAAAAGAATGAAGACAATACTCGAGATCGTGTTCGAGTATATCCCATATGTCCTGCACACTGCGAATCATGCGCGTGTTGAAGAATGTACCGTCTAAAAGCACCCGGTACCATAACTTGTTGTTTTACCTGTGATTTATCACTAAAACATCTAATCAGTATATCATTTCTAATAATAAACCAATGTTTGTTCTTATTACATGAAGTTAGATTATCAACCTTATTAACTAGGTTAAAAAATTTGTTTAAAGATTTGTCATTTTTTTGTTTGTTTGCAAATGATTCCCTGTCAATAGGTGAATTGACCTCAATATCCTCCTGTTTCTCTGCATCCATCTTATTATCATTGACACTCTCCATGAGCTGAGTCTGAGCTCTAGTCGTCACGGCGTTTCCAGTGCATAGATTGTGTTTCTCCCATTCAATAATATCTTCTGGTGAACAATCCTTGCTGCCGTGTATGCGACCCACCATAAGATCTGCAATCGGCTTTTTCAGCATGCATACCTTCACGTTCCCTGTGAAAAAAGGTGTTTTGACATGGATAATAGCTGTGGGGTAAAACTCAATAGTTCCCCCAAAAGTCATGCAACGGACATATTCCCCAGTTGCACAGCTAGGATGTACCAGCGACTGTCGCACTCCAATTGTTGTGGACCCCGAATCTCTCAATACAGAAACTATGGAACCATTAACTATCCCTCTGTTAAAAATCAGAGAGCCTGTTCCATCATTGGCTGCAAGACCTACTTCTGGTGGAATGTGTCCGCAGTTTAGCACTGTCTCCTTTGCCTTCTGAAAAATAAGATTGCATTGTGGGCAACTATTCGCCACGTTATAATTTATAGCAAAACATGCAGCAGAAGATTGTATTGCATTATCGTTAGGTGGAACCTGAACACTAGGGGTTGTATCATTTGTAACTGCTGCACCAGTATTATGGTGAAAATGGGATGATCCACGAGAATGAGATCGATTACGGGAATAATCGTTAGAATTATCTCGTTGTCCCCTGTAGTAACTGTTATCTCGATGTCTCGAGCCACGATTATTAGCATTCCAATTGCTGTTATTATTGTAGTTATTTGATCTATTATAATTAGCGTTCTGTTGACTGTTGTTGTAGGTTGATTGCTGTGAATAATTCCTATTCCGTGATCTTCCTCTGTTCAAATCATTTTTATTGTTGAAATTATTATTATTATTATGTCCTTTATGAAAATTGACATTGTAATTTCCCTTGAACCTACTTCTGTCTACGCTATGAGGTCTCGGTTTGTTATTGTTATAGTATGCCATATTGGAAGCCACAGGTAGAGGTTCCCTTATCAAAGAGTTAGAAATGTTTGCATTCGGATGTGCAGTACAATAATTTAATGAAATTTTTTCTAATTCCTCGATTGTAGAAGGTTTTCGTTCTTGCAAATATGCAAGGAACGGTGGGCTGACAGAGGATAATACCTTATCACGTAACAACAAATCAACTAATTTGTCATATGATTTGTTGACATCTGCCAGTTCAAGCCATCTGTTAAATGTATTGCGTATGTTCGCAATAAAACCTGCAAAATCTTTAGGAGATTCGGGTAAGATATTTTTAAATTTTAACCTACAATTTTCTTCGTCCAAATGAAACCTTCGTAAAAGTAAGGTTTTAATAGCATCGTAATTATTAGCTATTGTTGGGTCAGCATTCAGAGATGCCGTCAATGGTTCCCCATCTAAAAATTCATTTAACTTAATTACCCATGAATCTATAGGCAAGTGATTTGTTTTGCATGTCTGTTCAAATCTTGATAAAAATGATGATAAATCATCAAAATTTAATTTAAAATGGGGTAATTTAAAGTTGTAAAAATGTCTGTTTTGGTTGGATGAAGATCCATTTTGTGCGTTATCATTCTGGGTTGCAGCAGCACCCTGTGCCTGTAATCTAGCTGCTTCCAACTTAAGACGTGTTAATTCCATCTCTTGTTCCATTTCCCGCCTTCGTTCTTCCCTTTCCTGTCTAGCAATTTCTCTTTGTCTATTTTCTTTTTCAATTTCTTTCATCTCCTGTCGTGCTCTCCTGTCTTCTTCTTCTGACTCTTCTGTTTTAAAGTTGCTATCCTCTTCTTTTTTCTTTTCTCTCCGTTTCTGCTTCTTTTGCTTCATTTGCATTTTAGCGAGTTCAAATTCTGCAAAATGACGAAGTTCTTCTGTGCTTTTTTAACCATAATCTTTTCCAATTTTAACAAAATGGTCCAACCCAAGCATCTTGAAGTTAATAGTGTAAGAAATTACAGATCTATAATAGTCAACAATAGAATCTATGTACTTATTTGTAACAGCTCAAGTATGAATACTCAGTATACCTAACTGTAATATCCTCTTAATAATAGTTGTAAGTTCAACAACTATTCAATATTTTATAATAAAATTATATGTAATCAATAATCTATATCATAAATAGTTATGATATTTATTTATATCAGATGCTGTGTTTATTTCCTGCACCTAATATAATTATTAAATAATTATGGGCATTATTCCTCCATGAACTATTTTATTTAATTAAAGAAATGTGAGGAGTCAACAATATAGTACTATGAAAATGTACCAATTACTATGTTATATATATAGTTTTTTTTTAATTCAACACCTATTCATGGTGTGAATACCAAAAAATAATTCAATAAATTATTTTAATATAAAATTTTACTTGCAATTATAAAGTTTTGATTTTATGCCTTACTCATCATGTATAAAGTGCTTTGCTAGTTTCTAGAACCACCACTGCAAATTGTTGCAATGTTCTTGATTCATCATCAAAGTTCCCAAAAATTAATTAAATTAATTAAATATATTATTAAAATCAATTCATAGAAATATTATTATTACATAACATTAATGAAGACAATACAAATGATTAACCAAGGCTTTACAGTACAGTAGCACAATACAAAAGTGACATTTTCACAAAAATAAGTGATATTATAAAACCAAGTCTACTAACCGGAAATATAGAAGGGTGAAGGTTAACTGAAGTAAAAGAACATATTTGGCACTACGAATGATGACGTCACAGGACTCATTTGACGATCATACAATACATTTAAATAAAATTAAAGATAGCCAGATTAGAATAAACAGGATAGATTACGAACATATGACTGTAACTGAATAAAAATCAAACTGAATACGGTAAAATACAACGGTTATTTCACAGAACTAGACACCTAACATACAAGGTGAATTAATGCAGGTCCGAACGAAACAATCACCGGTAATGTCTTCGACGCGTTCTTCGCGAAATGCGATTAATTCACGACCCTAAGGAACGATCGGAATTGAGCTTGACGTTCGAAAAGCCATAAGTTCAATTCCGATTCCCAACCTACCTCCCACTACATGTAAAAAGACAGAAACAATATTTAACATGGCTAAAAAAAAAAGAACATGGCGTGGTTGGACAAAAAGGACGAAATATTGTAACGTTTAAAATCAGTTACTTATCTTTTTTTTTTGCAGTAATTCAGTACATTATCTGCTTCGCCAACAGACTCGTAAGCTTGTTTGAAATAATGAAGACGTTAGCAATACGTTTCCTTTGCTGTTTGAGAGCTGCAAACAATTTTTTGAAGGGCATTGATTGTTGCTGGCTTTTGCAAACGTTCATACTGTTGTCAAGGGCATGACGTCACCGGTGTTTTCGCATAATAATGTCCATTTCGGCTCGAAAGGAAAAATGTTTTATTTTTTTGAGGTTCGCTCTTTTGAAAAGTTTCAAGACCACTATTGGCCACCAGTTGTGACGGGTGTTGCGGTTCCTTCATCTTATATTATTTATTGAATATTAAAGTCACTCTCTTGACGTGGTTAATGTTTGTTATTGATGGTTAGCTCTGACCGTAAGAACATCCCTTCGACGTTCTGATTTGCATATTGTATATTAGTTGATTTTCCCTGTGGGAGAGTTATCGTGCTGAGAAACGTAAACATTAACAGCTGTGGAACCAAACCCGAAACGTAAGTAAAATATCAAGCCTTCTGTTCTGAGTCCACATGTATTGACGTTCATATAAACGATATCCGACATTCACAAAACTTCATGTACAGTTCAGCATAACAATAAATTCCAAATAATACCAGTAAGTATCCGTCCGTGTCAAAACAATATGTCAGATGAACATCATGGCTATGTACATGCGCTGCTGTAGTCAACAGCCAGAAATGAGCGCATGAGTTCTTGACAGCTACAAATTGAATCATAATACGATTCTCCTTCCATCATTTAATTTACTTAATAATCTCATACTTTAGATTAATATCCGAACTGACCCTGAGTTCTACATTGATTCATATATAGGCTATATACTAAGCCTCTCCTTGGAAGAAATACAAGACACGACTTCTCTGCTTGACGGATAGCGTAACAAGGGCAATGTAACCAAGTCACCCAGCGTGACCTTCCCAACGCGAATGCGTCATAATCTTAGCATATATTTCGCGTTCAGTATACCGTAAAATATCGACATATTCTATTAATGTTATTGACCCCATTCAAACGTTGATTGCAGCATCAGACAATCCATAGAATTACATAAACAGCAATTACACTCTTGACATGTGAAAATGTCTAGTACTTCGATGTCCCGCCCCAGATGTAGCGAGGTTTTGTGATAGCAAATTTCCCACTTATCGCCGGACCTGAAGCCTAAGAGTTTTTGTGTTTTATTATATAAAAAGGAGTCTATGGGATGGCACTGACACAATTCAACACAGGGGTGAGGATGGAGTGGTCTCTTTAATTTCGCTGCTGGAGGTAAAATTCCTTCAAGGCGTGATGATAGCAACTGACCGGTAGGTTTTAAATCCAGTGTGGAAAAACTAGGCCCAGTCACAGTTTAGGTAAATATGTACTCTCTCACATTAGAGCAGTAAATAAAATATTGCTACTGGCATTGTTCATCTTCCAGTTTATCTTACAGATTGTAATTTAATTTGATGGTTTCTTTTTAAATATTCTTGGGTAGGCTTTCTTCCATGTAATTATGATAGCTAGGCCGCATCGGACCGCCACAAGATTAAATTTAAAATGTTTCATCAATATATCTGGAAGTTTTAAAATGTATGATTTCTTTATTGCTGGGATCGCAGGTTACGATCACTCTGTATGAAAGAAAAAAAACATGTAATATACCGAAAAATCAAATAACATTCTAAAGCACGATGAATTTCCCGTTAACACTATAATAATACACTCGCGTATTTAATTATATATTTAAGAAGACACTTCGCGAGTTTAAATGGTTAAAACACACATCTATATATATATATGACTTAACTCAATTAGTTATAAATTCCTTTTAAAAGTTAATTTAAGCATTTAAGCATCTATTATCTTTTGAAATAATATAATAGATATATCATTACATTTACAACTGGAACTATTGAGATGGTTTAATTTAATAGATTTAAATTAACGCAAAATCCAGTGAAATAGAATGAATGAACTAGACCACTGATCACTTTACACAATTATATTTTGCCGTTTTGCACAGAATATAATTCACTGCAAATATATATGAAAATCCAGGGGAAAATCTAACACGATTTCAAATATAGCTAGTGCTACTGTCAAGGTCTGGCCAACGAGTGATAAAATGCATTTCTTCATGGTATGTATATATCTAAAATGGAATGTAAGATGAGTGGGACATGTGAAAATTTGACACCTTTTTAGATCTCATGAGACTTTTGGGGATCTGACCGCCAGACTAAAAAGAGATGCCGCCCCTGGTCTTCCGTATCTCCGCTCGCTGCGTGCGCGTCGGCTTTCCCGTTCGCTCCCACTGCGATCGGTTCTGTGGTTAACACCGAGATGCGAAATACCGGCAGGAAACTTGCGTCGCTCGTTTCAGTGACCACTACTGCCTTTTTGATAGCGTGCCGCTAGTCTTTCCAGAGATCCCCCCCTTGTGTCTTTGATCGTGGTCGCTACTATCGTTTGATGCTGGCAACGCCCCCCCCCCCCACTGGCCAAGTTAATGAAAATAACTGCATATGATTGCTCAAGAGATATCCGTGGGCGTGATTTAACCTCGCCTTAAATCAATGCGATGACCAGAATGAACGGTAGATAAACTGTCCACATATTAATCAGCAAACGTGTTGACCATCTGCGTGGAAAGGTTGCAATGCTAATGAGTCCAGGTGAAAAAAAATCCCGTTCGACAAAAAGTTACCACAATATTCGGGGGCACTGATGCTATGCGAAGGGGTCGTTACGAAGGGTCGTACCATATCATCCAACACTTCAGGGGTACCGATGTTATGAGAGGGTTCTTACCATCATCTAACAAATTCAGGGACGGCTGAGTTGTCTGTCACAATCGTCCCCTCTTTTGAGACATGAAAACATCTTTTCATGTTTGATTTATGACAATGAAGCTGCCCTGATCGGTAGCTTTAGGATGATTGGTATCTTCAACTTCCTCCTCTTCCTCCGTAGTCCAGTTTCTACTCAGGAAATCCGCCCCGACATTCTGTCTTCCCGGAATATATTCCACTTTGAAAGAATAAACGCTTAAAAGAAGGGCCCAACGCATGATCCTTGCGTTAAATTCTTTATTGGCACCAAGAAAGGCTAACGGAGCGTGGTCTGTTTGCACCGTGAAAGATGTCCCATAGAGAAACTCATGATGGCGTCTGATACCGTCAATCAGAGCGAGACATTCTCTTTCAACTACGCTGTAGTTCCGTTCAGCTTTATTTAATTTCCGACTGCCATAGGCAACTGGAAATAGCATGTTCAGGTCACTGTCCTCGGCTTGAAGCAGTGTTGACCCGATGCCCTGACCTGACGCGTCGACCCGCAGTACAAAAGGTTTCTTGAGGTCAGGCAACCTCAAAATGGGGTATGCAGACAACTGTCCTTTCAAAGTGCTGTACGCGTGTTCGCACTTTTGATCCCATATGACCTTATCAGGACAACCTTTCTTTGTGAGGTCAGTCAGAGGTGCCGTCAGTCCGTTGAAGTTCTGGATGTATTTCTGATAATATGCACATAGTGATAGGAAGGAACGTACGTCTTTCTTCGTTCGGGGTCTTTTTGCTGCCTACTATTTTCTCCACGTTCTTCTTAATAGGCCAACTGCATCCGTGAGAAATAGTATGCCCCAGGAAGTCTAACTGTTCAAACCCGATGAGACATTTGCTAGGTCTGGCTGTGAGACCAGTTTCCTGTAGTCTCCTGAGGAGCATAGCAACCGTAGCAATATGTTCTTCGTAGGTTTCCGATGCAATTAATATGTCATCCATGAAATTATGGATATGGGGACTTTGCAAAGGTTCTAGAAGCTTCCTCATCATCCTGGTGAACACTCCTGGTGCGTTATGCAATCCGAACGGCATCACATTAAATGTGTAATGTCCTTCACTAGTGCTGAAAGCTAACAAAGGTTTAATTTCCTCCTTGACTGGTATTTGATAATAACCTTTACTGAGGTCAATCTTGGAGAAAATCTTTGCTTTGCTGAGCTTGGTGAACAACTCAGAAACAGTTTGGAGAGGTTCGGGCTGGAATTCCGTTACAGCGTTTAGCAGCCGGTAATCTATACACAGCCGAACTTCCTTATTGGGCTTCTGCAACAGCACTACACTGGAACTGTAAGGAGATGTAGACTCACTGATAATTCCTGCCTGACGCAGCTTGTCTATTTCTCCGCGAAGTGCATCAGCTTTAGCGTACGGGATGGGGTAAACTCTGGTTCGAACAGGGGTCTCGTTTGTTAATTTCATATCAAATTCGATGAGATTTGTTCGACCAGGTACATCCGTTAAGACTGCACTGTACTGTTTTAGTAGCGCCCTGGTTTCTGTTTGTTGTTCTGGTGAGAGATTGTCGCCGAACTTGACATCTTTAAAGGATTCTGTGGGTTGCAATGGGTACTCCATGCAACCATCATCATCTTCCTCGTCTTCCGTTGCTATGGCGACAGCCAGGAGATGCTCGGAGGATGGCACCGGTCTTTCCAAATATTTCTTAAGCAGATTTATGTGGAAGACCTTCTCCTTTCCTTTGATGGAGATCTTGTAATTGGTACGTGAGATCTTTTTAAGGACGGTAAACGGCCCTTGCCATCCGATGCGAAGTTTATTGCTTCCGGTTGGAAGTAGCAACAAAACTTTCTCCCCTGGTAGTAGTTCTCTCTCTTTTGCAGCTTTGTTGTATCTTTTAGCATGTTTAGCGCGGGCTTTCTTAAGGTTGGTAGTAGCTAGATCCCATCCTAGCTTTAACCTTTCCTTGAGCTCAGATACATACTTGCTTGCAGAGACGACTGTCTCGTCAGCCTTTTGGTCTGTCAGGGACCGAAGTAAGGCTTCTAGTGGCCCCTTTATAGGTCTGCCAAATAAAAGTGTAGCAGGCGGGAATCCCGTAGACGCTTGGGGAACCTCTCGGTAGGCGAATAAGGCAGCCGATATATATAGGTCCCAGTCTTCCGGTTTCTCCTGACCCAGCTTACGTAACATGGTGGTGAGGCTGCCATTAAAACGTTCCACGAGCCCATTTCCGGCCGGATGGTAGGGACTTGTGTGGATATGTTTGGCCCTCAAGATCTTAAAGATCTCCTCCATTAACAGGCTACGGAATTGGGATCCATTGTCCGTCAAAACTTGTTGAGGGAATCCCAACCGTGTAAAAATTTGCACGAGGGCTTCTGCGACATGCTTGGAATCTATGCATGTTAGCGGTACAGCTTCGGCCCACATTGTGCAAGTGTCGACTAAGGTCAGGATGAACCTGTTCCTTCTTTTGGTCCTTTCCAGGGGTCCAATGATGTCGACAGCAACCCGTTCAAATGGAGTACCCACTATTGGCATTTGCCCCATGGGTACTGGGGGTGTCAAGTGCTTGGGTGCTACCCGTTGGCACTGGGCGCAGGATTTCACGTACCTGATAATGTCAGAGTTCATTCCTGGCCACCAATAGTGGGTTTTTTTATTCGCTGAATAGTGGCGTTTTGTCCCATATGTCCGCTAAAGGGAAGAGAGTGCCCCATTTCTAAGATCTGGCTTCTGTACTGCGTCGGTACTAGGAGCTGGTTATTCCCCGTGTCCGGGTTGCCCGTTCTACGATACAATACGCCATCCTTAGAAAAGATGTCTCCGTTGTGTCTGGGGTCCTTAGCCATGGGCAGTTTTCTAAAGCAGAGCTCCAGAGTAGGGTCCTTTTGTTGCGCCTCCTTCAGTTCATTCGGCAACAAATTTGGCGCAGGCTCCCTCTCCTTCTTGGTTTGCCCTCTTGTGGTTACCGCTGCCACAATCGGCTCCTTAGGTCTCCCAATAAACACGTATCTACATCCCAGGATAACTGGGTAGATCGGATCATCCATTATGGCCGCTTTAATAACACCTCTGACAAAATCAGAGTGTATTTCTACCAGTGCGATAGGAAGCGTCCTGGGTGCATCACTCCTGAAAACTCCACTAAGTTTGACGGTTTCCTCTGTCTCCTGACCTGGTTTGACTAGGTGTCTGGCGACAATACAACTAAAGCTTAGTCCAGTGTCAAAGAGACAAGTAGTTGAGGTACCATTCAAAATTACAGTTCCTCGCGTTGAGGGTCGGTCCCCCTCAGGTTGAGAATCACTGACATTGACTCTACCTGGCGAGGCTGTATGCAGGCATCCGATGCGGTTAGGCCCGGTTTGCTTGCCCTGATCAGACGTTCCTGGTGTAGGGGTCTTCCCTTTTCCTTGACCTTGGTGGCCGCGCTGCCACGTAGGCTTGGTGGGTTGATCAGAATTATTATTTGGGGAAAATCGGGTTTTGTAGAATTTCGATTTTTCCTGGGGAGGTCTCTGGGTATTATTTTCTCGTTGGTTATAATTCTGAGAGGAATTTGAGGAATAGGATGACTGCTCTAGATTTTGTTTACGAGATGGCTCATCTGTGGGTTTACGTTTAGTGCTGGGAAGTTCGGCCATTGCATTGGTATAGCGTTCTGCCTTATTGAGGATGTCCTCAAGCCTGACTGCGCCCTGTTCAGCCAAAAATCTACGGGTTTCGTTTGACAAAGTTGACTTTATCTGTTCCACAAGAACAAGTTCAAGTAGTCCCTCATATGTAAGAGGTAGGTCAGATAATTCAATGCACTTTGTCAAATAGCCCGTGAGACGTGAAGAGAACTGCGGAAATGTTTCCGTGCTCTCTTTCCGGCTGTTTCTGAACATTTGCAGAAATTTTCGGGCGGTCATCTCAAACCGCTCTAGCAAGGCCTTCTTCAGCATGTCGTAATCATGTTGGTTGGTTCCCAGCTTTGTGTACACGTCATACGCATTACCTTTTAATGACGTTGAGAGTTTAAGTGCCCAACGGGAACTCTCTAACCCATACAGATTTGCGAGCCTCTCGAATTTCTCTAGGAAGGTGTCAATTTTTTCATTGGGGCTAGGAAAAGACTCTAAAGCAAAAGACATCGCAGTTAATTGGGCAGATTGAGTGCTGGAGAGATCCATTGACTGAGACTGGGGCGAAGACGGCTCTCCGTTATTCGAAGTAGAGGCGCCCCGACTCTCTAAAGCCTTAAGCGCCAGTTCGTGCTGTCTTTCCCTCTCTCTCTCTCTTTCCCTGCGAGCTTCTATCTCTGCCTCAATTTTCTTCTGCTCCAATTGACGATCGTCCGCTTCTTTCTTCCTAGCTTCTGCCCTCTCTTCCGCTTCTTTCTTCTCTGCTCTATCCTGTGCTTCTTTCCTCTCTGCTCTCTCTTCCTCCCTCTCAGCTTCTGCTCTCTGTTGCTCCGCGTCATACCTTTCAAGTTCCCTGTTGACAAACAGGTTCGCGGCTTCTCCTTCTAATCCTGAGTCCTTCGCCTCCTGTCTCAAAATGGATCTTATCCTAATTCTCTCTGCCATGCCAAAGAACTGGATGCTTCTAAGACTAGAGAATAGTAAGAAAGAACAAGAAGGGGAAAAAAAACTCAAAGCCGCTACGAGAAAAAAACCACAAAGTATAAATTTACTTGTGTTACCTCCTACTTTGTAATGTGCAAACTTATCGCTGCTATTATTGTCACTTAAGACTTTTAACGCAAGCGACTATGCCACGTTAAAATGGTAAGTTACACTAGAAAAAAATCTACTTTTACTAACAGTAGAGAAAGATTTATATTAAAACAATTTAAAAGGAAAAAAAAGTCCCTAAAATTTTAATTCTCCGTCACAAAACTCCGCCCCTGAAGTCAGTTTATGAGAAGAGACGTGTTAACTAGACTTAAAGAAGTCAGAACAAGGCGCCTTTAGCTAAGCTCAACTCTTTTTAACTTCAAAAACCTTTAGTGACTGTAAAAACAATCACGCAATCCCAGCAAATCTTATAAAGAAAAAATTTAATTTTCTCTGCCAGAGGATAATTTAGCTAACCGAATTTATGATTATCCGTACTTTCTACTGCTGTGGAAAGAAAACAACCTGTAAATATGCTGTGTGGACGACCCAAATACTAAAAGGCGTTGTCTAGGGGTGTAATTAATTATTTATTTATTTCCCTAATTCACAAAGACATATCATTCACACTCTATCTAGTTAGACCCAGACTTAATCAGACTCAAAAATATCTTTATCCCGGCGAGCCAGCCAAATATTGTCGTAAATTTATTTTGAGAGAAAGAGTCTTAGAAATAGTGGTCCTGTTTAGAGTGGAGAATGATGGTGAAAAGCTCAGTGATAGAAAAGTTAGAGAGTAAATAGTTGCTTCACAAAGTGCTGGGAGAGTAAGGACAGACTTATTTACGACAAATCGTTCCTCTCAATCTTCTCTTCACTCTCCTGGTCAAACAATTATTTGCCAGTTTCCAGACACACACCTGCGCTCACACCGATTTGGTGCTTCAAACACACAGACGCACGTGAATACAAACTATATTAAACAGATAGGGGAAATTTTGGGCTTTGGGTATTCCAACACAGTACTAAATAAGTTTATGATGTTTATTAACCTTAAAAATCAAATCACAAACAAATATCAAGTGTTTCAGAAAAAATATCATAAGTACAGAAAATACAAATAACAAGGTGAGGGGGGTGAAGAAGATTGGTATCGACTAAGCCCTTCCCGCTTGTATTAGACAAAGATAAACCCAGTCCAAAGATAGATAGTTATCAGGAACATAGGTAATGTAACCCAACAGTGAATTTAATTACTCTGAAAGAGGTGTTACAATATTAGGTATGGGTGGTAGACAAAAATCCTGTTATTCCCAATTGTTCTTCCCTTTACTAAGCAAATGAAGGGGGGGGGGGGGTTTAAACAGAGTTAACAAAATATCCCACTTAAAGGAACAATGCAGGGTATACAGAAAATGTATTACCCGGTAGGCAAGTTAACAAATGGTTTGCAAAAAATTAAATCTCCTGTCATTCATGCACGCGCGTGAGGGCCCACACTCATATACTCACACACACTTACCGATTGCAGCATCAGACAATCCATAGAATTATATAAACAGCAATTACACTCTTGACATGTGAAAATGTCTAGTACTTCGATGTCCCGCCCCAGATGTAGCGAGGTTTGCTGATAGCAAATATTCCCACTTATCGCCGGACTTGAAGCCTAAGAGTTCTTGTGTTTTATTATATAAAAAAGGAGTCTATGGGATGGCACTGACACAATTCAACACAGGGGTGAGGATGGAGTGGTCTCTTTAATTTCGCTGCTGGAGGTAAAATTCCTTCAAGGCGTGATGATAGCAACTGACCGGTAGGTTTTAAATCCAGTGAGGAAAAACTAGGCCCAGTCACAGTTCAGGTAAATATGTACTCTCTCACAGTAGGGCAGTAAATAAAATATCGCTACTGGCACTGTTCATCTTCCAGTTTATCTTACAGATTGTAATTTAATTTGATGGTTTCTTTTTAAATATTCTTGGGTAGGCTTTCTTTCATGTAATTATGATAGCTAGGCCGCATCGGACCGCCACAAGATTAAATTTAAAATGTTTCATCAATATGTCTGGAAGTTTTAAGATGATTTCTTTATTGCTGGGATCGCAGGTTACGATCACTCTGTATGAAAGAAAAAAAACATGTAATATACCGAAAAATCAAATAACATTCTAAAGCGCGATGAATTTCCCGTTAAGACTATAATAATACACTCGCGTATTTAATTATATATTTAAGAAGACACTTCGCGAGTTTAAATGGTTAAAACACACATCTATATATATATGACTTAACTCAATTAGTTATAAATTCCTTCGCGACTTTTAAAAGTTAATTTAAGCATTTAAGCATCTATTATCTTTTGAAATAATATAATAGATATATCATTACATTTACAACTGGAACTATTGAGATGGTTTAATTTAATAGATTTAAATTAACACAAAATCCAGTGAAATAGAATGAATGAACTAGACCACTGATCACTTTACACAATTATATTTTACCGTTTTGCACAGAATAGAATTCACTGCAAATATATATGAAAATCCAGGGGAAAATCTAACACGATTTCAAATATAGCTAGTGCTTCTGTCAAGGTCTGGCCAACGAGTGATAAAATGCATTTCTTCATGGTCTGTATATATCTAAAATGGAATGTAAGATGAGTGGGACATGTTAAAATTTGACACCTTTTTAGATCTCATGAGACTTTTGGGGATCTGACCGCCAGACTAAAGAGAGATGCCGCCCCTGGTCTTCTGTATCTCCGCTCGCTGCGTGCGCGTCGGCTTTCCCGTTCGCTCCCACTGCGATCGGTTCTGTGGTTAACACCGAGATGCGAAATACCGGCAGGAAACTTGCGTCGCTCGTTTCAGGGACCACTACTGCTTTTTTGATAGCGTGCCGCTAGTCTTTCCAGAGATCCTTCCCCCCCCCTCGTGTCTTTGATCGTAGTCGCTACTATCGTTTGATGCTGGCAACGCCCCCCACTGGCCAAGTTAATGAAAATAACTGCATATGATTGCTCAAGAGATATCCGTGGGCGTGATTTAACCTCTCCTTAAATCAATGCGATGACCAGAATGAACGGTAGATAAACTGTCCACATATTAATCAGCAAACGTGTTGACCATCTGCGTGGAAAGGTTGCATAGCTAATGAGTCCAGGTGAAAAAAAAATCCCGTTTGACGAAAAGTTACCACAATATTCGGGGGCACTGATGCTATCGTTACGAAGGGGTACCGTTTACGGGACGGCTGAGTTGTCTGTCGTACTGTTTATTCCTTTGGTTCCAATGGAAGAGTGATGTCACTTTTCTTTTCACTTTGTTTTCGAGTTTTACAAAAGTACTCTTATTTCTTATGATAGAATCGCAAAAGTAATTTTATTCTGCCCCTGAGTTTTAGCAAGAAGCAAATTAATCAGACACATTTTCCCTTTTCGCCCTGGCGCACCAAGAAAGAATAGTCCAACTCATCCTTTTTTAACGTTCTTACTACTGTTTTTCGTAGCACGTTCTTTTCAAACATGTATACATTCTTGCTGTTAAAAATAAAACATGATTATTATTTTCTGTCATACATACTTCAAATATAAAAGACAGTGATTGTATTGAGCTGTGTATTTTAAATAGAAGTTTATCATTTCGGTGAGACATGACCCATTCAACGAAGACATACGGATAACGCCTGTTATATTAAGACACATATCTAAATAAAGGGACCCCAAGATGCAGCAATAGCGAATGCAGTCAGCGACCCATAGCTGTACTGCTTGCATCAGGACCAGCGAACCAGAGCTGGTCAAGACCGCACTCCACCTCCACGTGGTGGTCCTGGAAACAGTCTGCAGCAGTGCAGTCTGGCTGAGTGAGTGCGGATCGCAATGGGAAGGTAAACCCGGTCCCTAAAAAATGCCGTGCTGAAGTCGGATGTGTCGACCGAAAGGTGCAGATATCACAGCTTAGGCGTAAACAGACACAACGCAACCACCGTCCTTTTCAGGGCGAACGAGGAAGAAGAAGAAGAAGATATCTAAATAAAGATCTTTCGTTTTGGTGTATTGTTTAGCTCTGAGCTAGTTTATTTTTTTAAGGACGAAAAATAAAAAATAAAATAAAACTTAAATGTTGCCTTATTTTGAGATTGGCACATGTGCAGTTATAGAAGTCCCTTCGGTCCAGCAATTTTTTTTTTTTTTTCCTCGCTTGAGGTCGCATATTTTTTTCCTCGCATGAGGTCGCATTGTCCCCGCCCAAACCCGGCTCTGGTCAAGACCACATGTCCCAACACACGAAGACCCAATGACACCATGTGTCATTGTAGTGGTCTTCTATGTTCTTACACAAAGGACCTCATGACATAAATGTCACTACTGGTCCCTGCGTCTAGACACATGATCCCAGCAAAAAGCCGGATTCTAGGCATTGGGTTGTACAGCTTTTTTTTTTTTTAATTTTTTTTTTTTTTAATTTTTTTTTTTTTTTCCTCGCTTGAGGTCGCATATTTTTTTCCTCGCATGAGGTCGCGGTGTCCCCGCCCAAACCCGCCCTCAAAGACCCACATTTCCCAACACAAGACCCAATGACAAAACTGTGTCACTGTAGTGATTTCTTAGAGACCTAATGACACTCGTAAAATGCGCTGTACAAAAAGATATTGCAGTCTGTTTCAGTTATGAAGTGCTTCGTCTTCGATAAACTATGTAATATTTGGTAAATAAAGAGAAACTGCTTGGTAAAATGTAAGCAAATGTGAAATAAACAGTAATAGTAACTTAAATACTACATCAAAGTAATTGTTTTTTAATTTTTGCATAAAGCATTTGTGTCTGTTTAAATAATTTAAATTGCTATGTAAAATAAGGAAATGTAGAATTGTAAATTACGACCTTCTAATAATAATGTTTTCATTTTGATTGTTTCCCTTGATTCATAATTATACCATATGGATTGCTTCCCGTGATTCAAATAGACACTGTTTACGGCCCTGTTTTACGCATAGAAAAATATCAGTAGAAACCAAATTATGTTACCTGGCAACATGTGACAAAATACTTACATTTAAACGGTCCTTCAACGATCATAACCATTTAATAATTTTGTTTTCTGCAACAACTAAAGTTTTTACTGTAAAATAACTTAAAAATAATTGCAACGGAAAAAGGCGACTATCGAGTGAGTTGATACAGCTGTTTTACAATTTTAAGTCGGTTGACCATGCATTTTAAAAATGCTGTAAAAAATACTTTAAACCATATTAGATTTTCATTCAGATTGAACACGCTCAGTTGACAATTTAAATTCGTTTGACCTCGCATTTTAAAAATGCGTTTAAAAAATACTTTAAACCATCTTAGATTTTTATTTGAACACGCACAGAGGATGTTGATCGTCACAGAATATCTGTTGGTTTTAATATATGTATCGATACAGCTCTGATCCAATTTGAAACCGCTTGGCCAAATGAGTGCCATTAAAATTACATAGTTAAAAAAAACAAAGTGCTACAGAAAACTGTTGTATTTTCTTTTTCTTATTAAAGTAAAAATGTTTAGTTAAAAATTGTTAATTGTCTTGTAAAATATGCAAACGTATGGTCATTAATAACAAACATAAAATAATACTTTTAACATGTGTTACGTCCCTTGCTATTCTCCGAGGTATTTAAAGTGGTCTACCTGCTCCAGGACCAGTTCTCCCAGCTTAATCTGATGTCTTCTTTCTTCTCGTGATATCACCATGGATTTTGTTTTAGAGCTGCTTATGACCATCCCTCTCTTCTCCAGCTCTTCCTTCCAGACTTGCAGGTTGAATTGGAGATGTGCCTCTGATTTAGCAATCAGGGCAACATCATCAGCAAATGCCAGCTCCGAAATACAGACCTGTCTCATCTTCCAGTACCCCACTGAATACTTTCTTGTTCTCTCCTTACATGCCTTAATGACATCGTCCATGAGGAGTAAGAAAAAGTAAGGTGACAGGATATCACCTTGTCTTACACCAGTGGTGGTCCTGAACTCTTCTGACTTATGGTTTGCTGTCCTCACATAATTTCTGCAAGACTTGTAGAAGCTCTGTATAGCATGAATCAGAGGTGCTGGAATGTTCTTCCTTGCCAAACAATCCCAAAGTTTGCTCCAGGGGACCCTGTCAAACGCCTTTTCCAGATCTATGAAACAAAGATGGATCTCACTCTTATACTCAAGAGCCTTTTCACTCAGCTGTCTGAGTGTGAAGATAAGGTCTTGAGTACTTCGGTTCGCTCGGAATCCGCACTGGACCTCATCCAGTTGTGGCTTAGCTAGGCGTCGGAGTCTCTGCTCTAGGATTCTAGAGTAGATTTTACCAGGGACACTGAGAAGGGATATGCCTCTATGGTTTCCACACTGTCGATTGTCACCCTTTTTGAAAATTGGTGTTATGATGGCAATCTCCCAATCCTTTGGTTTGGTCTTGTTGTACCACGCTGCCTGTAGAACCCTTAAGAGTAATAGGTCGCCTGATACTCCCGTGTACTTAACCATTTCTGGTGTTATACCATCATGCCCTGCTGCTTTGCCTAACTTGATTTTCTCCTGTGCTGTCTTCAGTTCTTCGATCTTTATGTCATCTTCACCATCATTGGTTTTCTCTTATGTGCTAGTGGTTATCATTTCTGATGCTTCACCATGCTCACCATTAAGGAGTTCTGAGAAATATTCTTTCCATCTTTCCATTACTTCCTTCAGGGCAGTAAGCAATTTGCCTTGCTTGTCCTTTATAAATTTGAGAGGGCATTGTTTTTCCTTTCTCATGTTCTTTAGGGTCTTATAGAGCAATTTCTGGTTTTCTTGTGCATCTTTTTCTAGCTTTTCTCCAAATTCTTCCCAGGACTTCTGTTTTGCTGCTAGCACTTTGTTCTTTGCTTCTGTTCTGAGTTTCACATATTCTCTATATTTTGCCATCTGTCCTGTTGTGTTTTTAGCTCCTAAGTATTGTTTCCATGCCATTTTCTTCTCTCTTATTTTCTCTTTGACTTCCTCTGTCCACCAAGGTGTCCTCTTTCTCTTGTTCCCAAGTCGGACTTCACCGCATGCTTCTGCAGCTGCTGTCTTTATGATATCCTTGAATTTATTCCAGAGGGTTTACAAGTCATCAGGTCGTTCTTCTGTGTTGCTCACCGCTGCAGCTATAAGCCCCTGATATCTGTGTAAAAGTCTGTTTGACTGGAGATGTTTTAAGGTTGTTCAGTGTAAATGCCCAGATGTAACGTACTGTTTTCTGTGTTATGAATGTTATTACGTTGAGCGTGTCGTGTTGTCCTGGACAGTACAAAGTTGTAGCGAGAATTTAGGTCACTAGCGTGAGGTGCCGCCAGGGTATAGTAGACACACACATCATGTCAGTATTCATGTAGATTCAGACGTGTAGTAGTTGTATAACAATGTGGTTGATTGTGTAGGTGAGTAAATAACAGTGCTGATAACACGAAGGCCGTATAGGCTCTTGGACGTCTTTACATTAACTCACACAACCACAAGTAGAAGTCAGTGAAGTAGGGAATGCTGCTGACGTTTACAATTTTTATTCATGACGTACGATAATACGATGATGATGGACGAAACAGTCAATAGTATAAGATCGTGTATATTATATGTGTAGTTACAAAGGTTAGCTTGAGGCATCACAGATCCCAGACATGTAACAATGCCTTGACCAATGTTTACGGTTTATGCAATAGCTCTAATCCCTGACTGAGCCCCGTCAGGTAAGCCCTAGCAAATATCTTGCTTAGTATGGGCGATAGCAGTTATTTAAACAAAGTCAATGCCATTGTCCTACAATTAGCAAAAGCCTTCAGACTGGCCTCACATGCCAGATACTTCATTCTGGTGAAGAATATTGGCCGTAAACAGGGACCAATATGATGACAACGAAATCAGGCCGCAGGTCGCGGGCCTCGATAATCAGGTCACTCTCAGTTTACACAAGCTTCTGAGATTAAATATATATTTTGCCAAAGCATATTCCGCCTGCATTGCGGATCCATAAAGATGATTCCTAGGCTTATGTGTGTAACAGGTCAACTTAGACCTAGTCTTTCAAATATGAAGCCATACTGGAGTACAGTATAACAACTCCTTGTGAGCTTCGCTCACTATGTCGCCATCAGCGATAAATGTACCTGTAAGATCTAAACGAGACGAAAAGATCGAATAATGTTTCAGTTACCTTCTCAAAGAATCCTTACACTCTAAGGTAACACAACACAACCAATACTGGCATAAAGAAACACTCAGGGACGGAAGAATGACAAAACTGTCATTCCCAGAATTTCCAATCCCTATTGAAAACTTGGCAGAGAGAAATCTACGGATCGGTACATCCGTTCTAAGCCTCAGGTACCCTCTCTCTGAATCAGTCTCCCGACTTTTGCCGCCAAGACCCGCGCATGCCCAAAGAGCATGGACCAGATAGAGGAAAACCCAGACCAGGCGTTTCCGCCCAAACGGGTGATAAAGATACTCCGAATGATCCTATAAATAGACTTAAGACATGTCAACTATAAGACATTGCCTGAGACAGGACAACATAAGACAGGAGAAGATAATCACCAGTCAAACATGTCACAGAAAGATAATAAACATTTATCTCTCTTTGATTGCATTAAACCAAACATACATTAGGTTGGCTTTTTTTCACCGTCAAAAATGACGGCAACAATCTGGTCTTAATTTCTGGCTCTCTCAGCTTGTAGGTCCTAATGCTTATTTCTCCAGCTCGTTTACTTGGTTTCCTACGTGATGTTGGGCAGTTCCTAGGCTGAGCAGCTCTTTCAGTTGTTCTTTTTATTGTTAGCAGGTAGTGATCACTTCAAATCTCTGGCCCCCTCCAGACTCTAGCATCCTGGACATATTAGAATGAGCTTCTCCTAACTATGGCATAGTCGATCACTGACTTCTCATTCTTGGTTGGTTCACATCTAGTGTATGCATGTATGCGCTTATGGGGGAACGTTGTGTTTGTAATGATCAGATTCTGCTCACTGCAGAATCTAAGGAGTCGCTTTCCATTGTCATTGAGAGTATCTTTTCCATATCTTCCGATAACTCCACCCCATTTAGCTTGGTCATTTCCAACTCTGGCATTAAAATCTCCGAGCACGATAACTTCATCTAGGCAGTCATCCACTGTCCTTTGAAGCAGCTCGAAGAATTCCTCCTTGACGTCTGCTCTCTCATCCTCATTTGGCCCATACACTATGACCAGGTTGACTATGGTTTCTCCTTCTTTTAGTTCTACAACCATAATGCGCTCCGAGACAAAGTTCCATTCCTTGATACGATCTTTTTGATTTTTGACCACAATGCAACCCACGCCCCCTTTAGCTCTTTCAGATGTGGGTACACCACTGTAGAGCAGCGTGATGCCATCGAGATCCATAACTCCTTGTCCTTTTTTCTTTGTTTCTGTTATAGCCAGGATTTCTAGTTTTGCTTTCCTCATCTCTTCCACCAGCTCCTCTTCTTTCCCATTTATACTTCTTGTGTTCCAAGTTCCATAAGTCGTAGTCCGTAGTCCGTTCCAGTTCGTCGCCTTTAGAATCAGTCCGGTCTTCTCTCTTATATTACTCGTAATCATAGTTTAAAGCAAACAGGTGATTGGCCTGTTGTGCCTTTGCATGGTGGAGGGGCTGTCTCCTTACGGCCTCCATGCAAGCCGCTCTCCTCCTTTTTCAGCCAGGAACGTCATAGTTGCAATATTAAATTGCAAAATAACTGCACGGCGTTACCCGGTGGTAACTAAAGAGACTCTCCGCCAAAATTCATCAAGAAATAATTAGGCATGCGGATTTATATTAAGAATACAGAAACATACTTTGCCTTTTATTTATATAGATAAAAATTCAAAGGTACAATTATATGCAATATTATTTATTTATATATTTATTGAGCGTCCGATTGAAAGAGTGGTTAGAGCGTTGGTCTCTCGCGGCAAAGGTGTCGGGTTCAATTCACGGTATCGACATGCTCACTGTGTTGGATGGATCGGACCTTAGGTACATTAAATATGGATAAGGGAGAGATACTGAGTACAATTAATGATCGCTTATTAGAGGATGACAATGCAATCGATGAGTCATTAAGGTTAAGATTGTTGAGGGTTCTCGCAACATCATTTTATTACAATATCTATTTTATAACGCAAGGGCAACAACTGCTTGAAATTTATAGTTACTTTTCTCGGTAAGCATTTGTCTTCTCGCGTTGGTATCGAATGCAGTTAAGTTTGAGCTGTGGTCATTTTGCGCTGGACTGCGCATGACTTGTCTTGCTTCTTGGTCGATCGGTTTCCGCCCACCACTAGTGGAGTGAGCGATTTGGAATGGCGAAAGAGATGCCTCGTTGAAGAGGGGATCTCCGCTATTTTTTGTTCTGTCAGGGATGTGTAGTCCTCTTAATGGATATTTCGTTTATTCGAGATAATACCTCTAGTGTTTCCCACATGTCGGGAGGCGTGATATTTCTGTGTATTTCATGAAAGCAAGGTAAATTGACTTTTTCATTAACTCTATCGATTTTTGGTCGTGAACGATTTCTGGTTCATAGCCTGTCTTCGAAAGTCGTCGTCACGAGATGTTTTCCTAGCTCACATGTCGCTGTATTGTGTTGCATCGGTTGATGCAGGTCCCAAGGACTATTACTTGCTACTTGGTTACCTGAACTAGGTTTGAAAAACCTTTATTATCTAGAGGATATTTTTGAGGACATTATTTATACTTCGGCAGACGTGTCTGTCTTGCTGAAGTCAGATTACGGAGAGTGAACTGATTTCATACATCTGGTTATCTCCTGGCTGTTATAGAAAAGGATGGAGTTTTCCACCTGACTACATTTACAGCACTATGAAATATAACATGCATCTGACTCATCATTGTAATGCTGTCTACCGTCTATTGCTGTATTGAATGTTGCTGTGATAATGACTGTTTGATTTGTCTACATATTCGCGTAACCATTTTGTCACTGTGGCGTCCACAATAAATAATGAAGAAAAACGTCAACGGCTGTTACAAGAATCATTGACTTTACATGTCGTGAGTTTACTGACGTCCTATGTGGATTGCCCTGTTATTTTTGTATGAACATTGTTTTGACTGAACACATCTGCACACTACACAAAACCAGACATGCGGATACCATCCATCATCATATGGCATCACGCATCACTTAGCCAGATTGTGTGGAAAGAGGACAATTTCGACATTTCCTTTTCTGTTACTCTTCAGCATTCCACACCGTAGAGAAGCACAGAAAGTACACAGCTCTAATATAATCTTAATTTGGTGTTTGTGCTGTACTGAGAGAACTTCCAAATGTTGTTTAGACTAATAAGGCTGTTCTCGATTTATTCATTTTGTTGTTGATGACTTTGCTTGTTCCGTCATCTGGTGTTACAATGCATCATAGGTATGCAAATGTGTCTGTCTGTTCCAGCTTCTGGTTCCTTATTGTTATGCACACAGGATTGCCCACATTGAGTGTCATGACTTCTGCCTTCTTCAGATTGATGTTCAGACACACCAAATGGTTCTGAAGCAATGAAGTGTATTCGGATTAAAATACGCACTGTTTCAACAGGACCACAATTTAGTTCAATGTACTACAAAACGTGCCATGACAAATATTGTAACTTTAGGTGGAAAAGATTTACATAGTAACATTAGGGAGGATATATATAAATATATATAAATATAAATAAAGTAGTTTCTTTCTTAAATTTTTATTTATTTTTGTCTGAAAATCATTCACTGATATACTGCACTCATGATTCAATCTCCATAACAAAAAGCGTGTACAGTAAAACTTTAAAATATATGATGAATAAAGTACCAGTCACCTCAGTGTGAAACTTGAGCTTGCTTGTTGTTACACAGCTTGTCAAATCTTGGCATCATTTGAGATACAGCTACCCTCATTTCCTTCTCCACATCAAATCTTGATCTGAACTTGGTTTTTATGACAGCCACTGCTGAAAACCCAGCCTCGCAGAGATAGAAGGTTGCAAAAGGAATTAATATCTTCAGTGCTCTCTTGCTCAGGCATGGGAACTCCTGTTTTACTGAATACCAATATTTTGGCAATGCGATGGATGGAACCTTCACTTGTAGTGAAGAGTCTGATGAAAGTTCTATCAGTTCTTCCTCTTCTGTAGTATTGAAGTCCGAAGGAGTATCACTCCTGAAGGGATTTTGAACCCACTGAAACCTGTCACAGTTTTCAGGAAAGCATATTTCATAATGAACACTGAGTTGAGATAAGCGTCCTTGAATTACACTGACAAACAACATTTTTCTTTCTTATATAAGAATAAGTGTTCTTAGGTCAGTTTCTTGCGCTGATTTCAAATCTGAAATCCGTTTATCTCTATCACGTCGGGTTCTTAAGATATTTGTGAATAAATATATTTTTGGGAAACCGTTATTTGCCCCGTTTCATTTTTACTATATAGCTTATTAAAAATTAATAAAAAGCAACATAATTCTACTTTTTATACTGCTAAAAGATGCATGACATATGTTACGCGATTTTTCAAATAGTTACTGTATTTTGAAATAATTATGAGCAAAATATGGCTTCTAGAAGTTGTAGAAATTCGGCTGATCTGTTCTGTTACGTGTGCGGATATTATACCGATCGTGTTGACCAGAAAAACTTTACACCATTACTAAAGAAAGCATATGAACTTTATTTCGATTCGAAAGTTGATGATGCAAATAAATCTTCGCAGCCAAATGCAGTTTGTTCGATACATTGGCAGGTTGGTTACGAAAATCGCCGAAGCATAAGTCGATGCCTTTTGGAGTGCCAGTAATTTGGCGTGAACATACAAATCACACTACCGATTGTTACTTCTGCTTGACAAATATCCATGGTTTCACTTTTAAAACTAGAAAGTCTGTGGTTTATCCAAATATTGAATCGGTTTCGAAACCAGTGCCTCATGATCCAATCACGTGTCCGATCCAAGTACCACCAGAACAATATCCGTTGGACGTAAATGAACCATCAGAAAGTGATAGTTTACCTGCTTTAGAAACTAATTCTGACTCAGATTACATACCGGTGAATGATGGTGTTTACTTAATTAACCATTCAGAACTTTCAGATCTAATACGTGATCTCGCTCTTACCAAAGGACAAGCGGAATTACTCGGTTCGCGACTCAAAGAATGAAATCTTTTAGCGCCCAATACTCCAATATCTAAATTTCGTCATAGACACAGAGAACTTGTTCAATACTTTGAGATGGGTGATGACATTTGCTATTGCAAAGATGTAAACGGTCATGAGCACATAATCAACTAATGGCGATTTTTCATCGATTCTTCCAAGACTAGTCTAAAAGCCGTGTCATTGCATAACATAAATTTTTTTTTTCATCAATTCCAGTCGCCTACTCTGTTCATATGAAAGAAACTTATGACAATATGGCTATACGTTTGGAAAAAAAAAGTACAATGACTACCAATGGCGGATTTGTGGAGACCTAAAGGTCATTGCAATTCTCACGGGCATGCAGACTGGGTATACTAAATTTTGTTGCTTCCGATGTGAATGGGACAGCCGCAACAGACAGGAACATTATGCAAGAAAGGTGTGGCCTATCCGGGATCGTATGCAGCTCGGGCATAAAAATGTAATACGCGAGCCATTAGTTAACAAAGACAGCTTCATTTTACCACTGTTACATATAAAGTTGGGGCTCATGAAGAATTTTGTAAAAGCGTTAGATAAAACGAGCAAAGCTTTCACTTATCTTCGAGAAAAGTTTCCGCAAGTTAGCGATGCAAAGATAAAGGAAGGTATCTTTGTAGGACCTCAGATTAGGAAAGTTATTGCAGACAAACAATTCGAGAACTTGTTACATGGTAGTGAACTTCGCGCATGGATGGCATTCAAATCGATCGTCGATAACTTTCTGGAAAATCACAAATCTGTCGACTATGTTGCATATTGTTAAGCAGTGCATAGATGCATACAGAATTATGGGCTGTATCATGTCCCTCAAAATCCATTTGCTCGATTCGCATCTTGACTTTTTCCCTGACAACCTTGGCGAATTCAGCGATGAACATGGAGAACGATTCCATCAAGATATCGCCGTAATGGAGTCACGTTATCAAGGATGGTGGAGTGTGACCATGCTTGCCGATTATTGTTGGATGCTTCATCGCGATGTACCACATGCCATTCACCGACGAAAGTCGACTGCAAAGAAATTCAAGCCTACATAACTGTTATACTTCTTGTACGAATGATGTTGTAATACTGTATGCGTTGTTAAAAAAACTTCAATTGCGTATTTCTAGAGATCCCGACCTGATAGAGAAAAACGGTTTGCAGATTTAAAAACAGCGCATTAAAATTGACCAGAAAAACATAGAAATGTTAGAGAAAGAAAAAAAAAAGTTTTTTTTTGTTAGTCAGTGTTATAGAAACAATATCTGCACTAAAATCTATTTCATTGTCTGATTTTTGCTCTTTCATTTGACTCAGCTTTCTAGAGAAATATTCTCTTGGTTTGCCCACGTCATTCTTATGAACACTTTCTAAATGGCGCTTCAATTTGCTAGGCAGCATACATTCGACAGAGAGTATTTTATCAAACACTAGAACTGGGCCACGCTTACTCTAAAGCTACAGGGAACTAATGGTAACTTAGGTAGGAAATGATCTATATACTACTGGACAAAAGTTAAGGGCTGCCATTCAGTTTAGGCAAGGTTTATGTAATTCGTCGTGAGCAGGGTCGATTTTCCAAATGTCCGGTAGCTTGAAATCTCTCAAGAAGTCTCTGAATGGTAGAGTGGGACACTGCTAAACGTCTTGCAACATGACGAACAGATTGGCCATCCGAATCCATGCCATGGCTCGACCACGGTCTACAGTGCTGAGACTTCTCCTTGGTGGCATGGCTAATGCAGTGATCATTTCGACCACTTGTCATACTGATTTATTGCATACCAACGGTGAACACTCTTTACCGATGATCATTTTCCACGTGCATTCAAATTCAACTCACTTTTTCACCTTTTGAACTAGTGGGGCATGTTGCAAAAACCATGAGTTTTTGCAGCAACAATGGTAATTTTCACGTGCGGGTTACAGTGACCCAGTTTTTGGACATTAAAAAAAAATTAACCTAGTGCACACAGAAATATATACACATTTCATGAGCTCAGTTTTAATAACATTTTCACTTGTCTTTACAGTTTGCCAATCAATTATATAAACCTTGTCTAAACTGAATGGTGGCCCTTAACTTTTGTCCAGTAGTATATTTAAAAATAAAACTCACATGTTCCAATTTCTTTGTTCAGTGGGCGCCTCGTTTCGCTTCTTCTGTATGGGCTGCTCTTGCGAATAAAAACGTCTTTCGCTGGCCCACAGCTCTATTTATATATAGACAGCCTTACCACATCACGCACGGCGTAGTGCGTGCGTAGTGGTTGGGTCACGAAAGTAACTCAAACATGGAGATATGTGCTCTCGAAGAAGCGAAAACACATACATATTTTGGGGCGTTATTATGGCCCAGTCACATACACCCCTCCTGAAGGACCACCGCTAGCGTCTGGAACCGATGATACAATAAATTCTTCGTTGGACCACACGTCTTGTATTGTGGCCCTGTAGGTGTAGTGCACTCTTTTCCGCACTCTTTCGCCCACCCGTAATGGTGCGGGCCCTGGAAGCTGATTACTTCTTTCCCTCCTATCAGCAGCCATTTTCTGCATTTTCTCTGCAGCTTCCTTGTGTGCTAATCGTAACTTCTCTAGGTGACCTTGCAGCCATTCATCAGTTGTTTCCGATTCTTCATCTGGGCGCGTGCCAATCACGAAATCGAGAGAAAGCCTTGGTTCTCTGCCGAAGATGAGGTAGTATGGCGAGTACCCTGTCGAAGCGTTGGGGTTGGAGTTGTAAACCACAACCACCTCAGGTAGGTGTTCAGACCATCTTCGCTTCTGGTCGGCTGTCATGGGTCTCAGCAAATCATGCAAGGTCTTGTTGAATCGTTCGCACTGCCCGTTGCCTTTAGGATTGTAAGCGGTCGTGTGGCTCGTGTCAACTCCATATATCCTGCACAGCTCTGCAACTATATCTGATTCGAAATTCCGGCCTTGATCAGAGTGTATCCTCTGAGGGGCTTCAAGATACTGGAACCACTTCTCCTCCAGGGTCTTGGTGAACGTTGTTGCCTTTTGGTCCCTTGTTGGTATAGCAATGGTGTATTTGCTGAACACATATGTCAGCATTAATACATTCTCAAATCCTTTCGAATCCCGCTCTAGCAGTGTGAAATCCATTGCTACTACCTCGAATGGCATGGAGGCAATCAGGTTTCCAGATGGCCCATGCAACTTCAGCTGAGGTGCTTTGGCAATTTTACATCTGCTGCATCTGCGACAAAACACTTCAACATCAGTTGTGATGCCTACCCAGAAACATCTACTTCTCAGCAACTGTAGCATGCGATCTCTTCCCGGATGGCCCACCTTATGAGCAAAATCTAGTATCCGTGCTTTCATGGACTCATGTATTGCAGGTTGTTTGATGTTGGATCCATCTGATCCCTTCACTACCCAGTATAACAACCCATCTATCACCTCGAGCTGGTTACTCTGTTTCAGTAGTTTCCTTGCAGCCAAGGCGATTTTTCGAGCATCTCTTCCTGCAAGTCTGGTGCCATCATTCACAATCTTTCTAACCATCGCTACAATATCATTAGCTCCCTGGAGGTTTACCTATTCCTCGTGTTAATAGGTAGGAAATGATTGGGTGGTCTCTGGTGCTGTAGATGATTCGGCAGGTACCATTTCATTGATATCTTTTGGGCTTGTTGCTGCCATCAGCCCTATCTCATGCGATATTTGGGTAAACCCTCCGACTACCTCAGTTGTTATGCCACTTATTGCAGCATCTGCACCATCCTCCAGTTCTTCGCCTGTGGTCTCAATGGGAAAGCAGGACAAATAACCTGTATTTCCATTGGCTCTCGCTGCCCGATGTCGGATTGTGTAGTTAAACATTGCCATCAATCTCTGCTCTATGGCTCCCAGTTTAGCTTTCTCTCAGAAGGCCAGCATTATCTGTAAATACCTCTTCTACATGTGATCCTAGCAGGTATCCCCTGAACTTCTCAGTCATGGCCCACTTAAGACCCAGAAGCTCCATCGTCATACTGCTTTTTGAGTTTCTTTCAGAGGGTCGTAGTGTGCGACTCGTTTCGCTTCTTCTGTCTGGACTGCTCTTGCGAATAAAAACCCCTTTCCCTGGCGCTCCGCTCTCTTTATACATAGGCGACCTGACCACATCATGCAAGGCGTAGTGCGCGCGTAGTGGTTGGGTCACGAAAGTAACTCAAACATGGAGATAAGTGCTCTTGAAGAAGCGAAAACACATAAATATTTTGGGGCGTTATTATGGCCCAGTCATATATATATATATATATATATATATATATATATATATATATATATATATATATATATATATATACACACACACGAGCAACATACCCGCCAAACTATGGTGGGAAATAATTATATTGTGCTTTTTCTGCTTCATGCCCTGATAACGACAGTAATTTTCCTGTGGTTATTTGTCTGTATACGTCGGTTATGAAGCTAAGGACCAACGCTTCTATGACACGAGACGTAGTGA
Source organism: Oreohelix idahoensis (assembly GCA_024509875.1). Classification (NCBI taxonomy): domain Eukaryota; kingdom Metazoa; phylum Mollusca; class Gastropoda; order Stylommatophora; family Oreohelicidae; genus Oreohelix; species Oreohelix idahoensis. The sequence continues at coordinate 274,945 of JAMPIV010018675.1, read as the reverse complement.
AAAAAGGCCGGTGGGTTGAAATTTAACTAATTAATTAACAGCTGATTTATAACAATATGTGTTTTAAACGCACAGATAACTTTAAAAATCGTGCCTTAGTACGTCTTAAAAAACATAACAAAATATTCAAAATTAACTTTTAATCGCTCCGTCGCCGAATAATTATTGAAGGAAGTATCCACTTGAGCAACTAAATTGGTCGAATCACTGTAAATGTAACGAACTCCATTCATAAATATATGAGATATATATAATTAGATTATCTTCATTGTAATTCTGTATCTAGTTTTTACTATTAATATCATTACACCGCACATGCTTTTCTCCACTAGTGTCGTTTGTTCGCTACAAGGTTTCTAAGAGTTATTACGTTGCGTATTTTACAGATTGTGTTCAAAAACTGTGCCGACTAGTGCTTGCGAGGATGTTTTCCGTCTTTTAATTTTTCTTGCGACAAGAGACTCTTTTTTAAACCATAGAAGAAGTACTCGATTATATTAGAGCGTCATCGCCAATCGATTAAAAGAAACCCAGATAGATAGATATAAAGACAGACTGATGGACAGCCAGACGACAGAGAAAGTGAGAGAATTATATATCAGAAAAAAGCTAAGGCAGCATTAATAATCCGCAATCAATGACAAGGACTACTACAGTTGACATTCAAAAATCCGGCCATCGATAATCTGGTTCCTTCAGATTTCCGGCATGGATTTCGGAGCGCATTTTTAAATTTACCGCGTTGGCGCGCCACTGTTTTCTGGAGCAGTTTATGTTTTGATGCAGCTGTTGGGTCTTGCTTGCACGTGTTAACAGGCATTCCTGCTCATTCCTTCTCATTTTATCATTTATTTGCTGCTGTTTAGCCCCATTATGGATTCAGCAAATAAAAGAAGTGGTGTAAAACGTAAACATCGTGCATTGTAGATCGCAGATAAAGTGTACAAGGTAGTCATTTTCTGTTAAATATATACAGAATATATAACCATAAAAAATCCGGCATTTTAAAAAATCCGGCACTCCTCAGGTCCGGAGGTTGCCGGATTTTTGAATGTCTACTGTAGTGAATTTCAACTAGCAGGAGAAAACCCTAGAAATTGCTAGTCACGAGAAGATTTGCTAGCCTGTCACGGGAACAGGGGAGAACCCGCCAGAGGAAGTGTCTAGGTCAGCATTTCTCAACCTTTTTATCCCCGAGGAACCATTGAAACAATTTTCAGGTCTCAGAGAACCTCTGCATACAAATTATTATATTTGCAGGTCACGGTACGGTAGCGTGGTCAGTAAGTTGTAAACATAATAAGTCAGTAATAACTGTCAATGGTCTTGTCAGTAGATAATGGTTTTTTTCTGTGCATTTGATTATTTTGGCCAGCTTATTAGCATACTCCTGTTGTGTGGTTTCCCCTTCCCACAAAGGATATCAACTCTAATGCAAGTCAGTAGTGGGGGTAGAAGAAGTATCAGTGATTCCTTGTTTAAAAATGTCCAACTTGAATTTTTGTTTGACCTTATCCAAGTAGGCCTAAAATTGTTATCCCAAATTTCTCCTCTACAAGATACGATGAAAAACAGTACGCGGAAGAGTGAACACGGTCCTATTGCTGACGTCCAGACGGGGCTGTTCGGTCACTGCCCACTACTGCGAGCGCTAACATCGCCTGATAATGTTTAAAAAAAAAAAAGACGTTTATTTTATTTTATTTTTCAATGACGATGTCTCGAGGAACCCGTAGCGACCTCTCGCTGAGCCCCAGGTTCCGTGGAATCCCGGTTTGAGAAACCCTGATCTAGAATGAGCAAGGTCGTCAACGTGAAGGAGTGTCACGTTACAACGCACAACTATAGTGCACAAGCATTATATTATTCAAGCTGCTGTCATAGACGAATTCATTCGTTAAACTTCAACTCCCCGAGGAGCTTAGGCCGTTAACTAATTCACAGCAAGGCTGCCTGTCCTGTACCATCCCTTCAAGGTATTTGAGTGTCTTCTTTATCGCGGTCATGCTATGTTATGGACCCCAAAAGGAAGGCGAAAGAGGAATAGACCAAAGACAATATGGCGGAGAAATGCGAGATGCAAAGCATGAACCAGAGTTGGGGCACTGCACGAAAGGTGGCCACCCCCGACAGCGCAAAGTGGAGACAGTTTGTTGCTGCCGTACAAAACACCATTAGGAATGACGGCCATTGACTGCTGTGTTAGTGCCCTGTATTATCTATATACAGGGCACTATGCTGTGTCAGTCAGCGGCTAAGTATCAAAGAAGATGTATGTCTTCGACTCTCGTCTCCATTTTTAGTTATCAGACATTCATCACCACTTTCCCTTTTCGCTGTGTACGAAGCGTGGGACAACAACTGTCGCTAGTTCCATTGAAGGTCACCTGCACCAAAGAGATCGTGTGCTCCTGCAGCGGTATATTTACCATCATTATCATTTTCCTGTTCGCTATATTATAGAACACTAGTGTAAAAGCCCGTCATGAGACGGGAATTAAATTCAAAAGCACCAATACCTAACGGAAATTTTACTTATTAAAAAAATATTTTTTTTTAAACCACTGTGCATCACCACAGTACACGAACTACGTAGCAGCAGCGAGGATCCAAATGTGTGCATACGGGATCATACATTCTATAAATATATTTTTGTGCACACCGTCATTTGCGCATTCTTCTTTGGTAAGTGTTACTATTTTCGGGAGAGTACCAGAGACCCCCGGGAACTCCAAGGGACGGAGGATTTTATAATAGATTTCCAGATTAGTATTGCATATTTAATAATCGGCTATCACCTCCGCCAGGTGTTTTACATTTGAAGTGATCAATGTTCAAAAATATTGGAATTGATGTACCTGTTTTAATGTTGTACCTTACTTACTTACTTAGTCGTTCCTCTTCTACAGTGAGGTGTAGCGGTTTGGAAGAGAGAGCGCCATACTATCATATCGGCTGTCTTCCTTCTGGCCTGGTTCCATTCTCGTCCTCGGTCCTTCAGAATTGTCTAACGTTGTCCTCCCAGCGGACTCTAGGTCGTCCTGGAGGTCTGGATTCCTGGCTCTTAGTTTCCCATACTTTTGTGGTAGACAATCATCTCCCATTCTGCAGACTTGGCCAAACTATCGTAATTGGTACTGCTCAACTCGGGGCAGCAGGGCTTGGGTTTTTATGCCATGACGTACCGTCTGGTTGCATACCATGTCTCTTCTTGTTGGTTCAACCACTTTCCTCAGATACCTCATTTCTGACGTTTGGATCTGGATTTTGTGGGTTGTGGTCATTGCTCATGACTCGCAATGACTACAACTCACAAAATGTTTTACGACTGATTTTTACATTTTATTCAGAAGTTCTATGTACTAGAGAAAGTCTACTTTGTTGTCTTCCTATTTTTAATATACATTGCCTATTAGACATTATGTTTTCTTTAAACACAGAAAAAATGTGCATTTTTATATGTCGGTTTCATTTATATCTTTTGAATAATACTTCAGGGTGATTCAAAAATCATTTCCTATCTTTAAATTTGCTTTTTTTCTTTACTTCTGTCCAATTAATTTGTATGAAATAAACGTCAACATGAAAACAACTAACGGTCATTTTATTACATAAAATGCTATGTCATATTAACACTACAACTCAGAGTGAGATCCAATGTATTAAACATATGACGTCATAGCGGGCAACAATTTTTGTTGTCTGTTGTGACGACAGTTTATTGACCATTTTATGTTTTATTTTATTTTATTTAGTTTCTGGGTATTTAAAAATATTTAAAAAATAAAACTTATTTGTTAAAAGAAAGTTATTGCTCATTGCTTAGACATCTTTTTTCATTTATATCCAATAGTACAAGTTAGTATACAACAATTTAAACACGGAAGTGACTTATCAATCAGCCTCTTTCACAAACTGTACAGCTGGCAAACTCTTTCCTCCAAGCAACCACATCTTCTAATCTAGTTCAACACTATAATGACCCTCAAAGACAAAAAAAAAAAAAAAAATTATCAAACGACATGACAGTGAAAGAAAAGCGTGCATTAATTTAAATATTGTTATAACGTGCACTATTTATAAACCGAACGAACTGGCAACACCGATGATTAAATCACTAGAATGTTTTAATGACGACATGTTTACAACCGACTACATAGAAGCATGACATGCTAAGCGAAAAAAAAAAAGATACACGAGGAAATTGTGAAGAACTAAATATATTTTTGCGTTCTATCTAAACATAAAAAATTTATAGACGACTGCATTGCTCCGAGATTGATATATTGATCTTATGTCAAAAACATTTACTTTTCGCCAGGGTTTCCACTCAGCACGAAATGTTCTTACACGGTGAGTATGCCAAAATAGGTAAACATTTCTCAGCCCTTAGGGGCGTGTGTTTGCGGATCAGTTGCATTGCTCAAGTGTGTAGAAGTGGCAAACATTGCCACGGCAAGTGCTTTTAAAACGGAAGAAGACAAGAAACCCGAGTTTCTGAAGCCAAGAAGAAACACAAAAATGTGTTTTTCGATGTGACAGATGATGACAACAAGCGGTGGTAAATAAATATGATATTTTTACTTCGACGTTTAATGCGCTGAATAGCTGGCGATAAATAATATAATTTTGAATAGACTCAAAGAGTTTGATTTTTTTCCCAGTATATAATCTTGATATACGCCATCTAAAGGATACAGTGCACCAGCAAAAACAGACCGTCTAAATAGATAATTGTTATTGTTTATCAGAATCGACCTTACTGCACTCCGGGCAAACCCATAGGTGCTCAGTCTCCCTCACCAAATGTCGAAGAGTATGAATGCTAATTGTACCTGTAGCACGCTGGTTGTGCATACGACGAATGCATCCTCTCTCACGTCCATTTCTGTTAGTCCCACGTTTGATGCCAAACTCCAACAGTCTCAGCCTTGTTGATTCATCCATTGCAGTGTCATTATCCAGCAGGCGATCATTAATAGCCCTTAGTATCTCTCCCTGTTACATGTCCAGTGTCCCAACTATGGGTGCTCTCGAGACCAGTCTGTCAGCTCTCTCATTGCCACGTACCCCTGCATAACCAGGACATTAGATCCACATCAGTTCTTGAAGACATGAGGATTCTATTGATGTTTTCCATTCCTGCCGCAGCCATCCGTTCTGAACTTTCCGAAGCATGGCTTGAGAGTCTGACAATATAACTGCCCTGGTTGATGGAGTTTCAGACAGCCACCTCAGGGCTGCAGTAACTGCCTCTACCTCCATTCTCATGCTGGAGGTTATTGTCATGTAGGCTCCTGATTTCTCACCACGCATTACAGACCCATCAGTGTACACAATGGCGTCATCATCCCCAGCATCATCACTTATCAGCTGATTAATCTCCAGATCTGCGTTTCCATTGCCCCAAGATCTGCATTCTCTGCCAAGGCTAATGATGGTCTGCTGGTAGTTTATCCAGTTCTCCCCTGACTTACTCCACTCTCCCCCTTTGGATACATTTTCAACCATGGTCACATGACCAATCGTAGCCTCTGCCTGTGGCCTCCATGGCATCCTCCTCTTGATTCTTGCTCCTTTGATGTCAGTGTTAAGTAAGATTATTAATGTATTTTTGCATTTTGACCACACTTAGGCTATTAGCAGTTAATCTACGCGGTAATATCTCTATCTGTGGTTAATTATGTATTTGTACGGTTTTTCATTGTTAATGAACACTACATATTTAATACGTCACCGAGAGTTTATGACGTAATCCGTTCTGCACTAATTTATGAAAACGGTTGGTTCGGGGCCTTTTGTCTTTGTAGTCGTCGCAGAAGGACGTACTTTTTCCTAGCTCCAGATATTGAGAAGGAATATTATAACTTTACGTGGCATTAAGTACTCCAAGGGCCTGCCACTAATTATTGCTGAAGAATATGAAGTAGAGGAGAAGGATTATTATAATCACAGAAGGAATCTTATACTGATATTCCGATGTCTACATAATCTGTCCCACATTACTTGGGTGGATTGAATGCTACCCCTAGTACAGCGGCCAGATATGTATTGACCAGACAAGACGATGGAGACGATTCATTAACATGTATGTAATTAATAATAATGCCCATGAGATGAACTTATTTACTCGATATTAAACGTCAATATATGTGGACCCATCCACCACAGCATTCTTCACTAATTTATGAACTGTTCGTGTCATCTGTACACCTCACGACATTCATCAGGTTATCAGCACGATGAATCGCTAGTATTGTTACCAGAAACCATCTTCACCAAGCTATTAGACTGACCATGAAAACCTCAACCGTAACAGTCTGCTACTTTCTTATGTAGGAGGTGTCTTTTGTGGGGGTTACTCGCATATACGTTTTTGCCTGGGCCATCGCATATCTGGATCTAATCGACAGCAATCCGAGCATGCATCTCATTGTCACAATGGAGGTATCGCGCGTACAGCCCAAAACTAGTCGCTTGCCTTCATTTTGAATGCGTTCCAGTCGTTCACATTGTGACACTGACAGTGTGAGTATTCCTAGCCCGTAGTCGATTACTGAAATCACGAGCTGATGATACAGGAGAAACAATAATCTCTGTTCCAAGCACGCAGCAGCCATTGTTTTTAAGGCTGCCAGTCCTAGCTTGCACTTCTGTATGATCAGTTCGACATGATACTTGAATGATAGCCCACGATCAAACGTTACTCCTAGATACTTCAGCCTGTCTTGCCTTTCAATGTTCTGCCCAATGAAAGTGATGTCTGGAAGGTCTGCTTTCACTATGGAGTTGTTCAAAGAGCACCACATCACACAGGCCTTGTTTGGATTGACCTTTGATCCGCTTTCCTCACGCCATTTAGAAACCGCTAGTAGTGTCTCTTGTATGCCGTGGGCCATTTCCTGTCTGTCTGAGCCAGTTATGTACATGAGTATATCATCTGCAAAAGTTAATGTTCGTTCCAGCCCTGTTGGTTGAAAGGTTGCTAATTTTGCTGTGTAGATGTTAAACAGCACTAGTGAGAGTGGAGAACCCTGGGGTAGTCCCGGGCAAAGCGCCTTGGTTCTGATGTCCAAGTTCCCAAGCGAAATGCAACTGATCTCTCCATTAAGGTAGCTGCTATCTACCTTGTTATCCAAGGGTTTACACTACATGCCATTATAGTCTATTAGGGTTGCAAAGTCCACAATGTTATAAGCATCTTCTAGGTAAATTGTGACAGCCATCGTTTTTCGTTTACTATGGAATCCCTCGTACACATCGTACGCAAACGTTCCAGCGTTACCCCATGTTGTTTTCATAGACCTATAGCTACCCAGGGTATCAGGAAGGATGTGTGCATTTTCGAGGTGGCTCATTACTTGTCTTGTAACTATCTTTTCAAGTAATTTACCATAGACATTCTGTAATGTGATAATTCGATAGCTGTTGAGCAGTGCGTGGTCTCTGCTAGGTTTAGGAAGTGGTCATAGGTAACTGTTTAGATAGTCTTCCGGTACCTCAGCATTCTGTATGCTGGTATTGAAATCGCTCACCATATTTATAATGGCTGTGTCGTCGAGCTGTTTAATGTGATGGTATTGTACACCATCAGGACCCGGAGCAGTGTTTTTGCTGGTTTTCAATGTGTACACCACTTCCTCTTCAGAAATGAGATTGAAGTATACCTGGCTCCTTAGGGCATTTCCAGCACACAGTCCTTTATTTTCAGGAGAGCACTTTTGTCACCTTTATCCGTTTGCTCCACATATCGACTGAATAATGCTTTTCCTTGTCTTTATCCGTCTTCAGGCTTAGTCCTGTAGAGATTTTGATATTAGGGATGGGTTGACTTGCACTTTTCCTATTTATTCTTCGATATAAGGACCAGAATTTATGTAGGGTTTTTTTCGTGCCCACCTGTGTCATAAAATCCTCCCACACTTTATCCCTGGCCTCCCTTGCCAAGCTCTTGAATCTATTAACGGCTCTTTGCTTTTTCTCCTTCATCTCTTCAACCTTTCTCTCATTCATCATTCTTCTGTTTCGTGCTTTACGTCATTCCTTTGTTGCTCTTTCCTTTTCTATCCATGCTTCCTCCACTTTCTTATTCCACCAGGGAGGTTGGGTGAAAGGTGTTCTCGCTGTCTTTTGTTTGGCATTTTGGCGCAATGTGTGTAAAGGGTTGTTACAGTCTAATGGGCCTGTAGGATACTTGAAGGTCTGTTTACTTTTCCTTTGTCTAGTGGTTCTACCCTTTGCAGTGAGTATGACGCAAGGTAGGTGATCACTTTCCTGAACACCTAATACATCCCAACGTGCCATGGTGGTGGCAGCACTAGAGATGAATGCCAGATCTATGACACCATTTGTCTCCCCAGGTTTAGTTGCCAGTCCAGTTAGGCGTCCATCATTCAGGATGGCAAGGTTCATGTTAATGCCTGGCTCAAAGCTATACCATGCCTATTTTCCGTGATGTTTCCCCACTTCTTGGATCTAGCATTGAAATCGCCAGCAATTAAACACCTTATGTTAGAATCTTCAGACAATTCCACCAGAAAATTCCAATCACTCTCTTCTATAAGACTGTTGTACAAGTCCGCCTTTGCTGGTTTCAACAGAATTTCATGCAAGACATCTGCCATACTTCCTCTTTGTGCGCCACGGATAACGGCCCCTCTCGGGGTCTGAACTAAACTGGCAGAGAATCTTGGAGTCAGTGGAGCCCTAAAGATGTGGTGTGCAGAACTCACCGATGAGTGGTATATGCTCCGACACCCATCAATCCACTCCCAAATCATGGGTCAAATGATAACTGAGTCATCAGTGAATGACCACTTGTCTAGGGTGGACCAATGTGCCGAGAGACTGAATGGCTGCTGGGTAAGCAGTCGCGAACATTGGCTGTCTGGAGGGCGAGCAGGGCGGCACCAGGCAGATGGACTCCGTAAGGACATCCCTTGCCTCTTCCCTGGTATGGTGGCTCTACCAGGGTGACCGAATATTTCCACCATTTATTGCGAATACACCATGAGAATTACACAACTCTTTTACTATGCAGTTATAAGCTCATAACGAAAATACGGAAAGAAAAAAAAGTAGAAAGCAAAACAACAGAAAATTAATAGAAATAATAGGCCTTACGGGAACTCAGTGAAGGTTCTTTTGAACGACCCCGCCGTATCTATATGACAGTCACTCGTGTCACAGCATATGACCTGCTAAGCATTCCAAAAAAAAAAAAAAAAAAAGTGAGTCCCTTCTGGTTTCCGCTTTCACGAGATTAGTTGCAACTGAAGATTACGGAACCTGCATGACCGAGACATTTTGATAAACTCTATTACTAATGAACAGCGTATTCACAGCGCCCTCGACTAATTATGCTGCCGTTTCAAAATTGCCAATGTCCCTTAACACTAATTTGAATGTTAGTTCCTTGGAGTCACCTAAGAGATTAAAAACAAAGAATGTGAGTACTGCTCCCTCAGAAATGTCATAAGAAGAGACATATATCAAGTGGCATGATAGAGTATCTAATTCTGAGGTCTCCAACAGAGCACATATCTCAATCATCTACACATTGCTGCAAAGGCCCCAAATTAGATGGGCCGGACATGTTGTTCGCATGCCCGAAAAACGCCTCCCAAAGCAGTTGATGTACAGCGAACTCTCCATGGGTAAGCGAACAGTTGGGGGGCAAAAGAAACGCTTCAAAGACACAATGAAAGCATCGTTGAGCAGCTTCAAAATTGATGTCTCCTCCTGGGAGACTATCGCACAGGATCGCTCTGCCTGGCGGACAAACATTACTCAAGGCGCTCGCATTGCAGAACAGAATTTAGCTGATAAGACAGAAGGCAAGCGTGCTGCAAGAAAGGTCAGAATGCACAGCAACACTATTATCGACTCTAACCATGTGTGCCCTGTATGTGCTGTGTGTGACCGGGCCTGTAGGGCCAAAATAGGACTAATTAGCCACATGAGATCACGGCACAGATGTGTCACAACTGAAATCTGAAGCTGTCGCCATCTTCGCTTGCGATGAGCAACTATTATTATATCAGGATATGCATGGGGCTTGCATCCTTATAATGTAAAACGAATTGCTACAAAAGCCACTGCTACAGGAGCACACTAATGCTTAGGAGACTTTTTGGAAGAGGACCAGCTAGAGTTGTGGTCTGTGCTCAATGGCGAGCAAAATGGAAAATGATGCACGGATCCCAGTACCCTTAACATTAATTATCATATCTGAATCATATTTTTTCTGAAATTACGATCTCCTTGTTGTTTCAAACAACAAGAGCTGGTGTGGATCTACTGTCCTGGTCATGCAGGGGTACGTTTCAATGAAAGATCTGACAGACTGGCCTCTACAGCACCCATAGTGGGGACACTGGACATGGATAAGGGAGAGATACTACGGGCAATCAATGATCGCCTACTAGATAATGACACTGCAACGAATGAATCAACAAGGCTGAGACTGTTGGAGTTTAGAATCAAACGTGGGACTAGCAGAGATGGACGTGAGAGAGGATGCAACCGTCGTATGTACAACCAGCGTGATACAGGAACAGTTAGCATTCATACTCTTCGACATTTGCTGAGGGAGACTGAGCACCTATGGTTTTGCCAATGAGGTCGATTCTGATTAACAAATCAATAATAAACAGAGTAAAATGAAAAACATGATTTATTTTATTTGTACCTACTTTTCTGTAACTCGACGTGAGGTTTATATATTTGTGGTGTTTCAAATTTTTGACACCTAATTCCTTTATGCTCCCGTTCATGGTACATTTTAGTCTGTCCTTTCTTGACCTGTATTGACACAGCCAGTTTTATATAATAACGATATATAATATTAAATAAACTGAAAATAATGTCATTAAAATGAGGGAAACAATTAACTAAGAAATGATATTGGCAGGTGTCGCATGGGAAACGGTAAAGTGCCAATTCAATGAAGGCGTTTCTTCAAACAACTAGGTTATTAGCGATACCATATAACTAGCGAATCCTTTGCTTTAAACATACTGTATTGATACATTTTAATGTACCAAATGTTGACTGGCACTAAGGCAGCTGATTGTGACTTTTTGCATTTAATGTTGATTTCAGAGAAAAGCAACAAAGGACAAAAGTGGGTGCCTTAGTATTGCTTATACGTTGATGTTCTTGTTTTATCGCCAACTGCATCTTTGCTGCGCAGGTCGAACCCCAACCACTTTTAGAAAAACCACTGTTACGTCACGAGTTTAGCGGCTACTTGATGACGTGAACATTATTTCCCTTGCTGTCAAAACAGCACGCTTCATTTACAAATATTGAGAGAAGCACTAGAATAACACAACAATTTAAGCATTTTGCGGGTAAAACTCTTGAGCAATGCTACTGAAAAAAGAAACCCCGCCGCGGTATAAATACTTGAGCAATGCAACTCATCCTGCAAAATTCGGAAAATCTACGTAAGCATTTTCTGTACATAAAGAATGAAGATCACCTTTGCCCGCGGCCTGCAACTCCGTGTCTCAAATGTGGGTGTTTTTGATTAATCTTTTATCCCGGAAATTTTTTTCTAGTTTAATGTTTTCCTGTTCGTCAAGAACTAAGATTTATAGATAAATGGAAATCAGTCTAGCTGGGGGAAATGAGAAGAGGTAGATTACATTTCAATGCTAGATTTGAACGGGACTTACGATCTTACATTTTGGAAACAAAAGAAGGTATTTTTTAACTTTGTGGATAGTTGAAGAAGTGGTAATAGATTCTCGTGTAGTTCTCACGTAGCTCTCAACAGACAACGTTAGGAAATGACTGCTGCGACTGATATGAGGCAGTCCATACAGCTGGCTGTTTCTTCCTGTTAAGCGAATTGCTCCAGAAAACCGATTTTAAGAGCACATGAATACTTTGGAGCATGCTACCTGTAACGGGACCAGTTGTACTGATGGCTTCATGCAGGCCCTGCCAGAAGGTGGGGCAATTTGGCCCGGGCCTCACCTCACAGGAGGATCTCACATCAGCCTTTGTTAATTTTAAAAAAAAGTCTTATATAATGTTACTATTGGTTACCTATTTTTACATATGTCTTCTTCTTCAAGTACCATGCATAGTGGCGTAGGAGATCATGTCTCTCCACCACTTCCTGTCTCCATTACTATTTATCAGTTCTGTTGTTGACCTCTATTCCATGCCACGATGTCAAACTGTCCAGTATGTGCTCTCTTTGATATATCTTTCAAAACAGTTAAAATGCCTAAAATGTGAAATCCCCAGGGTAAGAAAGGTAGAGGCAGATGAAAGAACACACGGAGAAGAGAACTGAGATAGACAACAGGAGAGAACGGATGATACTGGACAGGAAGACTTAGCGTACGTTTATTGAAGCATATACTCTCTGGGAAGCTGAACAATGATGATGATGAATGTGAACTGACCCCGGGCCTCATCTGTGTTCTCAGGAGTGCCTGGCTCACTCTCCATGAGGAATGGAAAACAAGAAATAACGATAGTAAGGAATCAAATTACGCTATTATCGAATAGGGTCTTATAATCATGAAAATATAAACAAAAACAGAAAAATGATTGTTCGCGTTAAGAAATGCTCTATACTTGATTGTGCTATTTTGTCACTGATCTAAATAACATGTCCAACATATTTCATTTCTTGTAATCATTTGTATGGGAATGACTTTCGTTTCCTTGACAACACCCACATTTGAAACAGAAGTTAAAAAATCTACGGAACCCTGCTCGAAATCTGAAAAGAAGAGAGAAATAAAGCTACACCAAACAATAGTTGACAAAAGGTTGACACATTCGTTGACATAAGGTTGACACATTCGTTGACATAAGGTTGACACATTCGTTGACAATGTATCATCATCATTTTCCTTTGTGCTGTTTACAAAGCCTGCAGCCACCACTTGAGCTTATCCCCTAACAGGAAGTTGTGTCTGTAGCAATTTGTTTTATATGTTGCGGTTCCCAACCCCAAGAACAACCTGATATTAGTCACCTTGTACGAAATGTCTAAGGATGCAGTACTATTTGTCGCTTCAGAGACCACCTGGCACAGGTCGGGGATTGGCAATAGATAGTTTAGTGTTAATAAATTTACGTACACAATTGGCATGAAGCTTAAAATGGTAGAAGATGTTATTACAACACTGACTTGGTGCGCACAAACTTAGTGGATTAAGATCATCCCGAAGTTAACATTCTAAAAGATGTTCAGAGCGGTACAGGTTTAAGTGAAACCAACTAGGTGCCACTTTGTTCGATAGGCAGCCCTGTAGCTGTGGGTATCTACTTTAGAAACACTCAGCTCCAAAGAGATCTTCGTTGATAAAAATCATGTCTGTTGCCATGGTTTCAGAATATGTGAGTATTCCATTCAGAATCTAGAATAAAAGCAGACGATATAGAACTGTCTATATAGCCCCCTTGTATGTCCCCGGGGGTGTCTCTGAAGAGACAAAGACGGAACAGAACTTCTGCACCCTAAGGCTTGTTGCACACGGGGCAGGCAACTTCATAATGTAAAACATATTGCCACATTAACCACTACAGCAACAGCATGTCAAGCTTCGAGCATACTTCATGCAAGGGACCAGTGTTATGCCAAGAGTAAGAAACTATTACATTTGAATATTATTCCTCTTTTCATATTTCAGACAGATGCCTCATTGCAGCATATGAAACTGCTGTAAGAGAATGACCGTTGAACCCATGGGTCGGCTATCGGTTGATAGCGACTATTGATAGATCCCAGGGATAATTTTGTAGATTATGAAGTTACGGGTTGCTCGGATATGATGAATGATGATGATGAATGAATTCGTTTACGTATTTGGGTTCTGCTAATTCTTCTGGGGGTGTTTATGTCAAGACTGCTTGCAGCAAAATGACGCAATGTTGGTTTCAATTTATCAATATTTTTTAGACGAAGATTAAGCCAGATTTTTGTGCATGTTTACAGAGGATCGCATTTTCACAAAATGACTAATATAAACTAGTCCTTCTTGGCTGTTTGACAGCAAGATAAAATATCATATTTTTCTTCTAAATATCGTTATAAAAAGCCAAGAAGTTAAATTTGGAAAAAGTATTAATTTCTCAGCAAAACGTAAATAAGCAAGTCTGCTCTTGTGCAGTGGTTCTCAAACATGTTTGCTGGTGACCCGTTGTTATTAACTTTTCATTCGTCGCGACCTTAAGAGATCATAACAATTCTTTTCATACTTTTCAGAGACTTTTCCACTTCAAGTACATGTCAATGCATTGTGCAGGTTTCCTGCAAGGAGGTCAATTGCAGAGGTGGCTCGCCCCATGCTTCATAAGGATCGAGAAGGAAAATAATAATGAAGAGGTAGTACGTCCTTGTGGTTACCACCAGACAAATACAGAATAGGACTACCTCATGCATGGCGTACAAGGCGACCACTTACAGGTTATGCACGGGACTGGCAAAGTCATCATGTAAAACTATATGCTACAAAAACTACTGCTGCAAACGCATATGAAAGCTTGGTTCAGGCGTCCTGCAAATGACCTAAGAACAGTGGTGGCTCCGTGCTCAATAAGGAATGAAAGGCAACAGGATGATGAAGATATAGGACCAACATTATTCTGTGTTTGTGCTATTTCTTATTCTGTCCCTTCTTGCTGTGTTGTGTCCCTTGCTCAGGTAGGCCATTACCAGGTTGGGTTCTGATATTATTTGTATTATAATAATAATAATAGCCCCTTCAGTCATAACTGACTATGGGAATGCGCCCCTGAGGTGGCAGCCCTCAGCTGCTTATTTTCCTGGTGCTCCTTTTGACGTTTTCTCCTCACCTCTGCTTCTTGTGTGAGCCTCTCTTCGCCCAATCTGAGGTGGCGCCGTAAATAGCATCGCCACTTAGTGCGATCGGCAGCTTCATCCTCCCATGTTGCTGGATCCATGTCCAGTGCCCTCATATCTCTCTTGCACACATCTTTGAACATCAGCTGTGGTCGCCCAACTGTTCTCTTGCCATCTGCTAATTGTCCGTAGAAGATATCTTTTGGGATGCGACCATCTTCCATGCGGCGAACATGGCCAAGCCAGCGAAGTCTGCGCTGTCTAAGCAGCGTATACATACTTTGAAGGCCAGCACGTGACAACACCTCGACATTTGTCACTTTATCTTTCCACGAGATGCCGAGGATGCGGCGTAGACACCGCAAATGGAAGGTATTGAGCCTTCTTTCTTGCTTAGCATAGGTCGTCCAGGTCTCGCTGCCATATAGGAGTGTGCTGGTGATGCAGGCATTATATACCACAGCTTTGGTCTTCATTGTGAGTTTAGAGTTTCCCCAAACACGCGATGTGAGGCGGGCAAAGGTAGCTGCTGCTTTGCCAATGCGGCTGTCGATTTCTGTATCCAGTGAGAGTTTGTCATTGATGGTAGACCCTAGGTATGTGAAGTGGTGCACCACTGCCAATTCATAGTTATCGATAGTGATAACTGGTGCAGCACCCACATCCTGACTCAGCACATTCGTTTTCTTTAGACTTATTGTGAGGCCAAAGTCCTTGCATGCTTTAGTGAAGCGATTCATCAAGCTCTGAAGCTCCTGTTGGCTTTGAGTGACGACTGCAGCATCATCAGCGAACAACAAGTCTCTTATAGTGACCCTTCTGATTTTTGTTTTTGCCTTCAGCCTTGAAAGATTACACAGACGGCCATCTGACCTAGTGTGAAGGCATATTCCTTCAGTTGCATCTCTGAATGCATGTTTCAAGAGTAAGGCAAAGAAGATTCCGAAGAGGGTCGGAGCCAGAACACAGCCTTGTTTAACGCCACTTCGTATATCAAAGGGCTGTGACGTGCTTCCAGCATATTGGACTGTTCCCTTCATGTCGTCATGGAATGACTTTATCATTTCCAGCATTTTAGAAGGGCAGCCTATTTTCAGGAGGATTTTAAAGAGTCCATCCCTACTAACCAGATCAAATGCTTTTGTGAGGTCTATAAAGGCGATATATAATGGTCTTTTCTGCTCTCTTGATTTTTCCTGAAGCTGGCGGAGAGAGAAGATCATGTCTGTTGTTGATCTGCCAGCTCGAAATCCACACTGTGACTCTGGATATATGCGCTCAGCTAACTTGTGTAGTCGCATTAAGATGACTTTGCCAAAAACCTTACCAACAATACTAAGAAGAGAGATGCCTCTGTAGTTATTGCAATCACTTCTGTCTCCTTTATTTTTATACAGTGTTACAATCTTGGCATCTCGCATGTCTTGAGGAATAGTTGTCTCTTCCCATAACTGGCACAGCATCCTATGAAGGGGATGTAATAGCGTGCTCTTACAGCATTTGATTAAATCAGGAGGAATCCCACCACTGCCTGGTGCTTTGCCAGAGGCCAAGCTATCAATGGCCTTACTGAGTTCCTCTAATGTTGGTTCGGCATCCAGCTCCTCCATAGTTGGCAGACTATTGACAGCATCAAGGGCTGCAGGCATAACGGTATTGTCTCTAGCGTAAAGCTCAGAGTAGTGCTAGACCCACCTCTCCATCTGCTTACCCTTATCGGTTAGCTTCTCTCCGCTGATGGTTTTTAGCAGTGCCGTCTTACTTTTATGGGGGCCAAGTGCTTTCTTTATACCGTCATACATTTGTCTAATGTTGCCTGTTTGCGCTGCGATCTGGATGCTCTCACTGAGCTGGAGCCAATAGTCATTTGCACAGCATCGAGCAGTTTGTTGAACTTTGCTTCTCATAGCCCTCAGGGTCTGTAGGGTTCTGGCACTCGGTGAACGTTTGTATTCATTCATAGCACTGCGCTTAGCTTCAATAATAGGTGCCATCACATCTGATGAAGCGTCAAACGAGTCATTTGTATTATAACTTTGCATGATTTATAACAACATAACGACCTTATAATCAACATACATGGAAATGATTGGTATATAAACTTGACCTAAAAGGAACAAAATAAAACTTGTTTACACGATGAGATGATCATTAACACCCTTCAGCTCTCCAAGGGCACATATGACTCATGCCAAAGCATTCTGTACTGTGCCATTTGGTCAAGGTCTTTTCATGTATCACAACTTTACGATATTGAAGTTGTTAAACTGTCAACATATCTAAGCTAGAGGATATTAAAGCTGTTAAACTGTCAAAATACCACAATTAGAAGAGATTATAGCTGTTAAACTGTCAACGTATCAGATCTAGAAGAGATAAAAGCTGTTAAACTGTCAACGTAGCACATCTAGAAGAGATAAAAACTGTTAAGCTGTCAACATATCACAAGTAGAAGAGATTAAAGCTGTTAAACTGTCAACGTATCACAACTGGAAGGGATAAAAGCAGTTAAACTGTCAACGTATCAGATCTAGAAGAGATTACAGCTGTTAAACTGTCAACGTACGACAACTAGAAGAGATAAAAGCTGTTAAGATAGTAAAGCTGTCAAACTGTCAACGTATCACAACTAATAGAGATAAAAGCTGTTAAACTGTTAATGTACCACAACTAATAGAGATAAAAGCTGTTAAACTGTCAACGTACCACAGCTAGAAGATATAAAAGCTGTTAAACTGTCAACGTACTACAGCTAAAAGATATAAAAGTTGTTAAACTGTCAACGTACAACTAGAAGAGATTAAAGCTGCGAAACTGTCAATGTACCACAACTTGAAGTGATAAAAGCTGTTAAACTGTCAATGTACCAGAACTAGAAGATATAAAAGCTGTTAAACTGTCAACGTACAACTAGAAGAGATAAAAGCTGTTAAAATATGAACGTATCACAATCAATAGAGATAATAGCTGTTATACTGCCAACGTACAACAGCTAGGAGATATTAAAGCATTTAAACTGTCAACGTACCACAACTAGAAGAGATAAAAGCTGTCAAACTGTCAACATACCACAACTAGAAGATATAAAAGCTGTCAAACTGTCAACATACCACAACCAGAAGAGATAAAAGCTGTTAAACTGTCAACGTATCACAACTAGAAGATATAAAAGCTGTTAAACTGTCAACGTATCACAACTAGAAGAGATAATAGCTGTTAAACTGTCAACCTACCACAACTAGAAGATATAAAAGCTGTTAAACTGTCAACGTATCACAACTTGAAGAGATAATAGCTGTTAAACTGTCAACGTATCACAACTAGAAGATATAAAAGCTGTTAAACTGTCAACGTATCACAACTAGAAGAGATAATAGCTGTCAAACTGTCAACATACCACAACTAGAAGATATAAAAGCTGTCAAACTGTCAACATACCACAACCAGAAGAGATAAAAGCTGTTAAACTGTCAACGTATCACAACTAGAAGATATAAAAGCTGTTAAACTGTCAACGTATCACAACTAGAAGAGATAATAGCTGTTAAACTGTCAACCTACCACAACTAGAAGATATAAAAGCTGTTAAACTGTCAACGTATCACAACTTGAAGAGATAATAGCTGTTAAACTGTCAACGTACCAGAACCAGACGATACTAACAGGCAGAGTTTCTATATAATTATTTTCTTTCAACACTTTATAAATCCATTTATTTCTATGCAATTTCGTTGACGCGGTAAGCGAGCATTTACACATGTTAGCAAATAATACTGCTATGACTTATACATGCTGTTCGTGCCAGTTGTATTTCAATACATTTAGTACATCTTTTTTTATTTTAAATTGAATGAAAAACACTTCAAATTCTTACTTAGTCGTTTCTCTTCTACCCTTTGGGTGTAGAGGTTTGCCAGAGAGAGAGAGAGAGAGAGAGAGAGCCATACTATCCTATCGGCTGTCTTCCTCCTGGCCTGGTTCCAATTTAGTCCTCAGTTCTTAAAAGATTGTTTAATGTTGTCATCCCAGCGAATTCCGGGTCATCCTGGAGGCCTGGATCCATAGTTCTAGGTTTCCCATATTTGTCGTGGTAGCCGATCTTCTACCATTCTGCAGACATGGCCAAACCAATGTAATTGGGACTTTTCAACTCGGGTCTGCAGGAGCTGGGTTTTGAAGCCATGACGTATCGTCTAGTTGCGGACCGTGTCTCTTCTTGTTACTTCAACCACCTTAAATTCTAAAATTGAAAACCTTCACACCGTGACAACATCTCTCGCTATCAAGGTTTATCTTACCTGGCGTTCATCATGCAGTAAATGATGGGATTGTACATGGAGTTGGACATGGCTAGCCAGTATATGAGCAAGTAGACTTGCTGGATGTAAGGCCAGAATGAAATGTCCTTATGTATATTGACGAGGATGAAGTAGACATGGGTAGGCAGCCAGCATACGCCAAAGATCACAACAACGGCGATCATCATTTTGACTACCTGTAAATTAAAAATGTCAACATCGTTAACCGCTCTAAATGTAATCGCTTTTCTTATTGTGACAGCGCCATCTTGAGGTCTGTCGTTCTCGGCGCTGGCCCCATCTGGGCAGTCATGTTGTCTATGTGGTTTAGTGCCTTTTGATCACGTTATCTTCAAGCAGATTTATTACAAGGCCATAATAAGCCTACATATTAGTTGTGTTTTTGCTCTAGTTGTGTATATCTGTGTTTTCATGCATTCTGGAGCATAATCGCGTGTGTAAATCTGTGTGGCGCAGATTAATACGCGTAGCGCGCAGTAAATTGAGTGATTAGGCCAGGGCTTATAAAAAGGGGTAGCAAGCGGCGAAACCGGTCTATGTTTGAGAGAGCCGCCCAGTGAGAACAGACTAAGAGGACACACAAGAGCCAAGCTGTAAATGCCTTGAGCACGTGAGTTAATTTAAATTAGCATTAGTTTTCTAGGATTCTGAAATTATATCGATGTGGCTATTTTAATGTTTAATGGAATAAATAGATAGATAGATAGATGTGAAAGTTTAAGAGCGATTATTTCATTCTTCAGAAAGGCAGACATAGTGTGAGGCTATTTCACTGCGAAATTTAGATAAGATTAACAATCGCAAGATAGCAACCTCGTGGTGATAAAAGGCGGTGATAGCGAGTCTGAGCAAACACGCTCCGCGTGTTAAACCTATAATATGTTATGCCGAGCGACACGCGGTGTATTTAGTTCCAGTTTTTGGTTAAAGCCAAGAATATTATTCTTTAATGTAAGAGTAATTTTATTTTATCCTTTAATGTAAAAGTAATTAAGTGTATTTCACGATTATTGATTATTCTACTGTTTATCTTTAGTGGTTACTTAGAAGGGAGAATAGTCATTTAGATTTCTGGTGCGTAAGGCAAGTTGAGACAGGTGTTTCTCTGTTCGCTCCCGGTGGAGCATGGAAACACCAATGCGGCTGGTGTCCACCACAAGTCAACAGAAGCATTTTTATGCTGTTACAGTGGTTGTTCCTGTAATAATGTGTTTCATGTGATGAGTTCCCAATCTCGTCAGGGGTCACATATGACACGTTTGTGGCCAGGCGCACCAGTCGTCACTTACGACATGTTCAGAGTGCGGGAACGAGTATTGATGTGGGTCGGTTGAGAGGTAGTAGTTAATTCTCATTATTGAGATTATTTGTTGTACATGTATTGAAGAATATTATTTTATGTCCAGTTGATTATTATTGTTATGTGAACATGGTTTGTGAGAGCACGTGGGCGTACTTGGAGATGTATATTTCTCTTCTCCGCTCCTGAGGGAGCATGGGGCCACCGGTGTGGTTTGTCTCAGCATGAAGCATTCAGATGCTCTTGCAGTAGTGGTTTCGGTAGCAACCTATGTTACCCGGTGCGATTGCCAGCCTCATGCACAACACCATACTAGTCGCATTGGACGACACGCATGAGTGTGTGAGATAGTTGATGATATCAGGTGGGCGCATGTTTTCTTTATGGTAAGTGTTATTATCCATGCTATTAATGTTCACTTAGACATTGTTTTATTTATTGTTTTTCAGACAGTCTATGAACACTGACTGGGTGTTCGTTTGATTGTTCGTTGGATTGTTTGTTTGGTGTTCGGTTCTGTTCGGTAGAATTAAATGTTGATCTGCATAAGGCTTTGGGTTGCTTGAATTGTTAAGTCTGCTGCTGAGAGGGTTGCAAGCAACCAATAATTGCAACCCCTGTCAAACGATCCTTTATAAATTTTCTTGGTGCACGGGTCTGGGGTTTGAGGTACCACCTAGCGCCCCTGTCACATTATTGTTAAAGAATAAATGTCAATAGTTGAATTAATTTTCACAAGGGTGTGGCAGTGCTGCATCCTCTGGAAGGTTGGCCACACATAAACGCTTACTAGCTTACGTGATCTATAGTGTCAGATTCTTATCGTTGACGTGGTGATGACGCTGATGATGATGATTGCACGCGAGCACATATACTCACGAGCTAGCGGTAGCGTGGCGACTGATTTCAGGGCGTGCAATGATGCTAAACATTGATTAGCATTATATGCATGGGGTTGAAATGAAGAAGTAACAGCCCATGCTTCTGCAGGGCATATCCTATCCTGCTTATAACATTGTTCTTATATACGTAACTAGTGTAAAAGGCCGTCATAAGACGGGAATTAAATTCCCGTGCACCAATACCTAACGGCAATTTTACTTATTCAAAAGTATTAAATAAAACCACTGTGCATCACCACAGTACACGGAACTACTTAGCAGCAGCGAGGATCCCAATTTTTGTATACGGGATCACACATTCTATAAATATTTTTGTGCACACCGTCATTTACGCGTTCTTCTTTGGTAAGTGTTACTATTTTCGGGAGAGTACATACAAGGGAAACAATACAATTGGTCATGGAACGCTGGTCACTCTCTTTGCTAGCTCTACTATTTAGTGATACTTGGCTCTCAGTTCGTTAACCTTTACCATGCTTCTGTATTCTTGATTTACATAGGTATCTCAGTTACAGTCAGTTCAAATGGACACCTCCAGGGATGTGGTAATTTAACCGGAAAATTGCTGTCTCTTTGTTAAGAATTATAAAATATCTAATTCACTAATGTCACTGGCCCACAGCACGTGGCCTTATCTACCCATGACTAGATTTCACTTCTTCGCGTGGCTACATGTCTAGCTATTACACTCTACGTACCAGATTCCTTGTCAAGAATTTGCTAATCACAACGTTGATCATACATTGACGCTCATTTTCTTAAGCATTTTCTGTTCGCTCAGTGGCTTGTATGACTTGCAAATCACTGACTAAGACTTCGACAAAGTCGATAACGTTGCTGAGCACCTCTGTGCTACTGTCCTATAGTATTATATGGCGCATAAGAGAAAGAGTGTTGTTGTTGTTGTTGTTTTCGTCTACTATGTTGCTGTAATACCCTGTTCAACCTGAAAGTTGGTTATAATTGGGGTATATTGTGTGTTAGGTTCTTCGGTGCTAGTCGTCTGTTAGTCCTGAAAAGGACTGGTCCTGAAAAGGACCACTAGCTGGTTGACTGGTTTCCTCTTCGTTGCTTGTCGGTTGTGGTGTGTTCATTTCCTGCCTTCCTATCTGTCTTGTGTCGTTTGGTTAGTTTTTGCTTTCCTCGTTTCTGTATCTCTTGTCTTCCTGCTTTCCTGTATCTGTAATAGTGTTTTTTCTATTATTGCTGGTAGAAGTTTTTCAAGTGTTTCTTCGATGACTTCTTCGTCTGATTGTTCGTTTGTTTTGGTCGCTATTGTGTTTGTTGTCATTTCCTCGATGGCTCTTCGCTCTGCTTCAATTTTCTTGAGAATTTTTGAGTTTTCTTCCGTCAGTTCTGTCAGCCTCTTTACATCTGCTTCTATCTGCTGTTGAAGGCTTTGCATGTCTTTCATCATTTCTCTGACGTTTTGTAGTTCTATTACATCATCACCGTTGTCTTTGTCGTCTTCGGGCGCCTGCTTGTTTCTGTTTACGACCTGTAGTTTCATTTTCATATCTTTGACTTCAGCGGTTAGTTTGTGTAACTGTCTTCTGTCGATAATGCTTTGTTTTTCTGCAACATCCGCAGCCACTCTGTTTTTTGCCTCTTTGAAAGGTATGTTTTTGGACACGGCCTCTTTCAAGATGCTCTTTGTTTCCTGGAACATCGGGCAGCCTCGGTACCTAGCCCCGTGGTTTCCGAGGCAGTTTGCACAGGTTCGGTTTGGGTTTATGGCCCTGTAATTGTTATCCTCCTTCGCTTTGGTACAGTCGCGATATGGGTTGTTACCCGCACAATACCGGCAAACTGCATTTCTCCTGCACGTTTTCTTGGTGTGTGAATATTTCTGGCAGTTAGAGCACTGCATCACCGGAGGGATATAGGCTTCTGTCTTTTTGGTTGTGGTTTCGAGCGTCAGTCTCTCGGGTCTTGTCGATCCTTCTACCGTAACTATCATCAGGTTGGTATCTTTCTCGCCCCTATTTATAGACAGGCTCATCGAATCTCCTAGAGCCTGTACCACGTGACTATCAGTGACGTCTCCCTTCTTCTTCTTTCGTTCGCTTGAAATCATCATCTCATCTCAACCCGTAACCCGTCATGAGTCGTAGGGGTGCCATGGTGGAAGCATCAGCAGACAGGGTCCTCCACTGCTCTCTATCCTCAGCAATGCGTACACGTGTGGAAAAACCGTGTCCTGCCCATTCTTTGATGTTATCAGCCCAGGATTTTCTTTGCCTTCCTCTTCTCCGTTTACCTTCGACTGTTCCCTGGAGGATCGTTTTCGAAAGGGAGTCATGACGAGTTACATACCCAAACCAGGCAAGCTTTCGACGTTTCACTACTGACAAAAGTGGTTCTTGGTGGCCTGCATAGGTGTTTATCTTCTCTCTAACATAGATATTTGTTTTGTGCTCTTTGTAGCAAATGCGCAAAATTCTTCTATAACATTTATGCTCGAAAGCCTGAATCCTTCGCTCCATATCTGCAGTGAGTGTCCAGCCCTCACACCCATACAAGAGAATAGATAATACAAGTGATTTGTATAATTTGATCTTCACAGGAAAACTGATGTTACTTTTCCAGATCACATTCAGCCTTGTCATGGCAGCTGAGGCCATCTCAAGTCTTGTCTTGATTTCTTTACTTGATCTTCCATCACTACATATAGTGGACCCGAGATATTTAAAGGTGTTAACTTCTTCTAATGTTTGCCCATTTAACGTAATGTTGGTCGGAACATGTTTCTTATGGCTATTCACCAATATCTTGCTTTGTTCTATATTAATTTCCATCCCATACGTTCTTGTTACTTTTTCCAGTCTAGAGGTAAGGTCTTGAAGTTCTGATTCTGTTCCAGCTATCAGATCGATATCATCAGCAAAGCGTAGATTGCAAAGAGGTCGGCCTCCAATCGATATGGTTGTTTTATAATCGTAGAGAGCCTCCTGCATAATATGTTCTAGATATACGAGTATATTAAAGAGCACTGGGGACAGGATACATCCCTGGCGAACTACTACAGTTGTTTGGAAAAATTCTCCAATGTCATTGCTTGCAAAAACAGCACTGCTTGCGTCCTTGTATAGTGCTTCAATGATATCTATGATGTTGGTATCAAAATTGAATTTTCTCATTATTTGCCATAAGCCTTCATGCCAGACTCGATCGAAGGCTATTGTGAAATCGATGAAGTTATGGTATAAATCGTGTTGATGCTGATCACTTTACTTGGATGACTAATAAGGCTAATGGTTCTGTAGTTCTTGCACATTTTTAGATTTCCCTTCTTTGGAAGCGGTATTACTAATGACTGCGTCCACTCTTTTGGCCATTTTTTTGTACTCCATATCTTCTGGCAAATTGTTGTCATGATTTTTACTATATCTGGTCCTCCATATTTCGAGAGCTCTGTTGGGATATTATCCACACCCGGTGACTTCCCTCCTTTCATCGAACATATAGCCTCTTCCACTTCTTCCCGTAATATTGCTGCATTTCCGAGTTCCCTGTTTTCGCACTTAATGTTGTTTAATATGCTATAGTCAGTGTCGAGTTTACAGTTATATAATTCTTTACAATATTCTGTCCACCTTCTCATTACAGCTGTTTTTCATTGAGCAGAGCCCCATTGCTATCTTCTATGACAGTTACCCTGGGCTGTTGGGGTTTTGATAGTCTTCTTAATGTGTCAAAAGCTGCCTTGCTGTTACCTTTTATTAGCCCCGTATTAATGGACTCACATTGATCAGCTACCCATTTTTCTTTGGCCTGTTTCATTTTCTTTCTAATATTTTTATTTACCATACTGTATTGCCATGCTGCTTCAGGAACCTCTTTCTTAACCTTTTTCATTTCCCGCCGTGTATCACATAACTTCAGAATGTCATCTGTAACCCATGGTTTGTTTATTTTCTTTCTTTTACCAAGTATTTCTGTTGCTGATTCAATGAGCACGTCTTTCATGTTCTCTGTGATTGAGTTGATATCATCCTCCAAAAAGTTGAGAGCTGCGAATTTTCCTCCAACAGTTGCCTCAAAGATTCCCGCGATTTCTGGATCTTTCAGTTTGTCTAAATTGAATCTTAACTGAGAACATCTGTTTTGATTATAATTCTGTTTGAGTTTCAGCTTGAGCGTCATCAATACCATGTCGTGATCACTACCAATGTCGGCGCCAGGAAAAGTCCTAATCTTGGCTTTATTAATACTGGAATTGAATCTTTTGGATACAAGAATAAAATCAATTTGGCCATGTATCTCAGTTTTCGGGGCATGCCACGTTGTTCTTCTTGATAACTTATGAGGAAATAGTGTATTTGCAAGGGTTAGATTATAGTTGCTGGCAAATTCTAGTAGCCTTAGTTCTCGATCGTTGGTTTCTCCTGTCCCAAATTTCCCCACCGTGCCAGCCCACTGACCGTATGCATCTGGCCCTATTTTAGCATTCCAATCACCCAACACGATGAGAAGATCTTTTTTTTTTTTTTGGAATTTTCTTAATTGTTTCATCCAGATTTTCATAAAATGTATCAATTGCCTCATCCTCATAGTCAGTAGTGGGGGCATATACCTGTATGATGGAGATGTTCTTTGGATGTGCTGCAATACGTATGGTGATAAGCCTGCTATTTATTGGGGTGCAGCTGATGACAGAGTTCAATCTATCTTTATGTACAATACAACCTACTCCATGCTGATGTTTGGACTCATCTCCACTAAACCAAACTTTATGACCATCATCCGTTATTGATTCACCTAATCCTGTCCATCTGACTTCTGCTAGGCCCAGGATGTCCCACGAGTATCTAACAAGTTCATGTGTTAGTTCTCTGACTTTTCCACACGCATATAGCGTGCGAACATTCCAAGTTCCAACAACAAAACTTTCTCTAGGAAGTTTCAAAACAGGTGTTTGTACCCCATTCGCTGACTTATCACTCTCAAGGGGCAATGAGAGCGCGGTCGTTGTTAATCCGGGCCTCGGCCGATCCGGCATATTATTACTGAGTTGACTTTTCGCTTGAAATATATTGTCTATATCTGCAATGTTGTTTCTTGTATAAACTTCACTATCTTTTGTAGCTCATAAAGAGGTCCGTATAGTTTTGCTTCCAGTGTTGTTTCTCTGGGCCAGTGGGTTTGCCTCAATATATCATATTCGGGACAATCTTGAAGTACGTGCTCCGCAGTCTGGGGTGCCTGTCCACATGTAAACATGGCTGAGCTGCCAATCTTGAATTTTGTATATATGTGGCTGCGGAGGCGGTTGTGTCATGTTCTGAGGCGCAGAATGACTATTTGTTCTGATCTGTTCATAGCTTGGTAGTCATCCTGTGTTGGTGTTGGTGGCTTTCTGATTGATTTGATCATCTTTTTCTTCTGATGGTACGTAACTGGTACATCCGGTTGTTCGTCTGCAGCACCTTCTTTAGCCAGTCCGTCTGCTCTCTCGTTTCCTGGTATTCCACAATGAGACGGTATCCACTGCATGGCGACCCTGCGCTGGTTGCACAGTTCAGAAAGTAGGGCTTGTATACCTGGCAATTTTCTGGACTGAAGTGCTTGGAGTGCTGATCTTGCATCTGTCAGGAATACTACAGGCTGTGGACCGAGATTGGTGTTCAATAGTGTCTCAGATGCCACCTTGATTGACGTCTCCCTTAATTATTTAAATACCCTTTGCACTGTATGTTCGACTGTTCACTTATAATCTCTATAAAAACAGTTACTTCCCTTTGACCATTATCTTTTCACTCATAATCTGCCATAAAGGTTACACTAGTCAACAGCCAAAATGTACCAGAAATGAAAATAGCTGATCTTAACTAATTTTGGTGTGCTGAAAATGAAAATGACATTTAAAAATGTTGATTGGCTCTAGTTTTCAAGATATATGCTACTAGTTTATTTAATTACGGTCAATTTATATATATGACGCAACTGTTGTGGGTGATTGCATAATTTTTTCTAATGACCAATAAAAATGTAACTAGAAGTTGATGATGCAATCCTACCTATGATTACATCACCTTTGTGTATAAATATCTTATCTCTTATAAAATTTTGCCATTAGTTAGTGCATTTGTCCTTATCAAAAGTATCGTAGTTAGAAATGCCTAGGACATGTGTGAACAGTGCTATCTGCTAATAATTTCTGTTATATATGTGGTGAGGTGACATTTCTATCACAAAAACGAAATATAACTAAAGTGATTAAGAAGGCGTACAGTTTGTATTTTGGCTGCAGAATAGGAGATCAAGATAAGAGCTGGGCGCCTCATATGCTGCAATACATGTGCAGCACATCTTAAACTGTGGTTGACTGGCAAAAGGCAAGCTATGCCTTTTGCAGTCCCAATGATTTGGAGAGAGCCCACTGATCATCTCAACAACTGTTACTTTTGCATGGTCCCTCCAATTGGGAAAGGCATATCAAAGAAGAAAAAATGGACTCTGGAATATCCAAACATTCCCTCTGCAATACGTCCGGTACCACATGGCGATGACCTAGCAGTTCCCAAAGTGCTAGAATCATTTTCAGCTGCTTCCACTGATGAAGAAGAGGACATTGGTGGTCCTGAACCATCAACCTCAAGCGACTCAGATTTTAAGCAAACTACATCCACTAAACCACACTTAATAACCCAAGGTGACCTGAATGATCTTGTAAGAGATCTGAATTTACCGAAGAACAAGGCAGAGCTTTTGGGTTCCAGATTGCAACAGTGGAATCTCCTGGCAGAAGAAAGTTACAATTTCTGTGTATAGGAACTGACAGAAGCCGCTTATTACATTCTTTTTCAAAGAGGGTGACCTTTCTGCGTGCCACAACATTTCTGGTTTAATGGCAGCCCTCAAAATCAATTATATACCGGAAGAGTGGAGGCTTTTCATTGATTCATCCAAGATGAGTCTTAAAGCTGTTTTGTTGAATAATGGTAATGTGTTACCGTCAATTCCAGTTGGTCACGCAGTTCATATGAAAGAAACTTATGAAAACATTAAGCAGCTTTTGAAGTGTATAAACTACGATCATCATCATTGGTCACTTTGCGGTGACTTAAAAGTGGTTGCTCTTTTGCTTGGACTACAGGGTGGATACACCAAGTACTGTTGCTTTTTCTGTGATAGGGATAGCCGTGCACGAAGTGACCATTACATCAGAAGACATTGGCCAATCAGGCAGTCATTGCAGCCTGGCAGTAAGAACATTGAGAACCCAGCACTTGTTGACACCAGCAAGATTTTGTTGCCACCCTTGCACATTAAGCTGGGTCTCATGAAAAACTTTGTCAAGGCAATGGAGAAAACAGATGAGGCTTTCAAATACCTCATCAGAAAATTTCCAAGACTGAGTGAAACTAAAATAAGAGAGGGAGTATTTGTTGGTCCGCAAATTCGAAAACTTCTTCATGATGACGAGTTTCTTTGCGTGTTGCATGGCAAGGAAACAGCAGCATGGCTAGCATTTAAGTCAGTGGTGGACAATTTTCTTGAAAACAACAGATCTGATAATTACAATGAAATTGTAGAAAATCTCCTTCTGAAGTATAAGAGTCTTGGCTGCAACATGTCTTTGAAAATTCATTTTCTGGATTCTCATCTGGATTTCTTTATGTCAAACTGTGGAGCGGTCAGTGATGAGCATGGTGAACGATTTCACCAGGACATTGCTGCTATGGAGACAAGGTATCAAGGCAATTTGAGCCCTTCAATGCTTGCTGATTACTGTTGGACTGTGACAAGAGACACCTCATCGATTGACTACAAGAAGCAAGCAAAGAGAGCTCGAACAGTGACTGAATAATGATGGAATGGGTTCAAATGTGCCTTTTTAAAACATGATATGTGAACTTTAAATAATGTTTTTATTTTTTCTATCATTTTATGTTGAAATATCAATTAATTGAGTATGTAACCACAATTTTTATAATGCTAAAGTAGAAAGACTAGCTGTTCACCCCAGAGAATTAAACAATCATACATTATTTGTATTACTGTAATGTAAATTCATCATTTTAAAAAAAAACCAGAGCCAATTGGTGAATTTCATTATGATATTTGAAATCAGCATGTCAAAATCAATAAGAAATGGTATATTTAATTTCTGGTACAAATAACTTTTGAAAATTTGTTGACAAGTGTTATCAACTACTAGTGTAAAAGCCCGCCATAAGACGGGAATTAAATCCAAAAGCACCAATACTTAACGCCAATTTTACTTATTCAAATACTTGTGAAAAATAATGTTAAGTTTGAATATCCGATTGTCCATCAGAAGAGTACACTGATTTTCTGTTGTTTTAATTTCTAATTTTGATTTGTTGTGATTTCTTGATCGAGACAATGCGACGTAGAGCTGTCCGTGAGAGAAAACTGGCTCGATCAAGAAAATATTGTTAAACTCTAAGTGATATAGAACACGGCTGTTTGTGAGAGAAAACTGGCTCGATCAAGAAAATATTGTTAACTCTAAGTGATATAGAACACGGCTGTTTGTGAGAGAAAACTGGCTCGATCAAGAAAATATAGTTAAACTCTAAGTGATATAGAACACGGCTGTTTGCCCGCTATTAAAAGTCGCTACGTTAGTTCTGGAGCATCCGATTGGCAGAGTGGTTAGAGCGCTGGTCTCTCGCGGCAAAGGTACCGGGTTCGATTCACAGTTTCATTACGGTTCAATTTACCCAGCTGTAAATGGGCACATGACTTTGCTCTTTAGTTAGGGAAGGAAAAGGTAGCGAGGAAGGGAACTAGTCACCACACTTCTCGATGCTGGACCTAGTAAAGTGAAGTCTCTTAATTTCCCATTCGTCGTTGTAGCCTATCATTAGGAAAATACCAGTTGATTTTATTCTAACAGAAGCGTGAAACTTAAATCATTGTACGCGCATTCCTGTTAATTATAGTAGTAAAATGATTTTGTACAAAGTCTGAACATGCACGCCGTTCACATTGCGCATGCACACAAACCTTTGCGCACTTTTCTTTGTCGAGCGTTACTATTTTCGGTAGAGTATAAAAAAACCACAATGTTTGTTTTACATTTTGTTTTCTTTTCTTTTTTTTTTCTCCAACCAGCGACACTCGAGCTTTCCAGCCATTTTGGCCCAATGACATATCATTGCGAGGCTGGGGAGCCAGTGGCTTTCCTTCCAACCCGGTCAGGAGTTTTGCTCCTTCCCATCCACAGAGGGTTTATCTGCAGGAGCCGTTCAGGTTATTCAGTCAAAATTCCGGCCGATGACACTCTTACACATGCCCGCGCCCGGGCTTGAACCTTGAAAATCTGGTCACTAGCGCAACGTGGTAACCATTACACCAGCGGGGCTCCCATTTGTTTTACATCCGAGGTTTTAAAAAAAAAGTCTAAACACGCACGCTGTTAACATGGCGAATGCACACCGTGTTTTGCGCACTTTTCTTTGTTGCGTGTTATTATTTTAGGGAGCGTTACGTACAGACAGAAAAAGCTGTGATATTATATATAGGATGCTCATTTTATGTCAATGTTATTCTTTGTGTTAATTTTTCATCATCATCATCATCATCATCATCATCATCATCATCATCATCATCATCATCATCATCATTAAAATTTTTCGCTTTCTATGAAACATGGAGCCACGGCTGCAGCTAGTCTTCTTACAGGAAGCCTGCACCTAGCATGCACGTGCTCTTGCAGCCCTGGTTTCTCTTGCAGTCTGTTTTACAAGATAAGATTGCCAGCCAGCCTGACTCACAACCTCATGTTAGTTCAACATGCGTAACCGCTTTTGCTTATTTAAAAAAAAAAACAAGTGTTAATAGTTATATTTATTTGGATCAATATTAAAAGTTTTTTTTTTTAAAA
The DNA here is from genome assembly GCA_024509875.1 of Oreohelix idahoensis. Taxonomy (NCBI): domain Eukaryota; kingdom Metazoa; phylum Mollusca; class Gastropoda; order Stylommatophora; family Oreohelicidae; genus Oreohelix; species Oreohelix idahoensis. The sequence continues at coordinate 243,732 of JAMPIV010018675.1, read as the reverse complement.
TAAATATTAAAAGTTGTGTTTTTTTAAATAAATATTAAAAGTTGTGTTTATTTGGATAAATATTAAAAGTTGTGTGTTTTTTAATAAATATTAAAAGATGTGTTTATTTTGATAAATATTAAAAGTTGTGTTTTTTTAAATAAATATTAAAAGTTGTGTTTTTTAAAATAAATATTAAAAGTTGTGTTTATTTGGATAAGTATTAAAAGTTGTGTGTTTTTTAATAAATATTAAAAGTTGTGTTTTTTAAAATAAATATTAAAAGTTGTGTTTTTTTCTTTTTATAAATATTAAAAGTTCTGTTTTTTTTTTTATAATATCAGTTTTGCAGCCCCGTGTAGTACCCGGGGACTCTAATGAGCCCGTTGTGATGCCCGGGGGTCTCTTATGAGCACGTGTAGTACCCAGGGGTCTCTGATGAGACAAAGAAAGAATATGACTACTGCTCCCTCAGGCATGTCGTACAAGGCTACTAAAATGAGGTTTTGTATGAAGCAGGCAACTTCGTCAGGTAAAACCCATTGGTACAGAACCACAGCTGCAAGACCACGTGACTGCTTGTTGCAGGCTTCCAGCTAGGGGACCGGCTACAGTGGTGGATCCATACTCCATAACGAGTGAAAATAAAAGTGATGACGATGATGATGATGTATATTGTTATAAAATTATCAGTTGTGTTCATTTTTATGAATGTTATCAGCTGTATGTATTTTTTTCTGCTTCAAAGTTGCCCAACATGATGAACACAGAAAGCACATATGGCCGTCACCATTACCATTCCTGGAAAAGCACTACGGAGATAGACATAGCCTGAAGCTGACCATTACTTTATATGAACAGATTCAAGTTGATGTCTGAGAGTGTACGAAGCAGAAGTATATATATATTTTTCTTTACTAAAATGTAGTTGTTATTGTTGATGTTCTCCTTTTCTTGATTTCTACTTCTTCTAGTACCATGCTTGGTGGCGTAAGCGATCATGTCATTCCCCAACTTCTTCTTTCCAGTACCGTTTATCAATTTTTTATTGACTTTTTATTTCCATGCCATGATGCCAAACTGTTGTTACTAGCCTAACGCGTCATACAACGTTATACGCGAACTATTTCATTCTTATTCAATAGAGGTGTTACATGGTGCAATCATCCGAATCGAGCTCAAACCCAGATGCTTGCAAACCAAGCAACAATCCTCAACAGCTGTCGTGATGAGATTTCCTTGCTTATCTCTTACTAATGTAATATTGTTTGCACCTCTTTTTCCGCTGATGATTTTAGTTATTTTGTATACTGTGCTTTGTTCATTTCTCAGTGCTGCCTCTTCTGCCTGTCTTGCAAGATTGTCTATGAAATTCCTTTTGTTGGCTCGGGTTTGGCTTTTAACTTCCTTGTCCGGCTGACTGTACTGTTCGCTATATAGTTGCTTTAACATGAGGGACTTCGCTTCTGTTTTCTTTCTTTTCATTTCCTTTTTCATCATTATGGTGTTTAATGTTTCTGGTGTTATCCAGTCTTGCTTCTTCCTTTCCTGGAATCACAAGCATGATTTGCTGCTTTCCTTATATATTGTTGAAATGGTGTTGAATTTCTGGCCTATATCATCAGTCAGTGTCTGTTCCTGACTTTTGGCAAATTGATATCGCTTCTTTATGTCAGCCGCAAAAGCTTTTCTGGTAAAGGGGTCCTTCAATTTGCTGATGTCAAACCTTTTCTGTGTAGTTACAGTTGGTGCAGCCCTTCTTAGTTTCACTTTCAGTTTTGCTACTACTAAATGGTGATCACTTCCCACATTCGCAACTCTTCTTACCTTCACATCTTGTAATGCATGTCTCCATCTACCGTTAATCATAATGTGGTCTATCTGGTTTCTGTCCCAACCATTTGGTGATTCCCATGTTAATTTGTGAATTTCTTTGTGTGGGAACAGTGTTCCTCCAATGACCAGGTTGTTAATGCTACAGAAACTTATTAATTTATCCCCATTTTCATTTGCTGTTTCACTGCCGCATTTCCCCATTACTCTTTCATTATATGTATTGTGTGTTCCAACTTTCGCATTGAGGTCTCCCATTACTACGATAAGATCATATCTAAGTTTGTCTTCCATTTCTTACTGCAGTTGTTGATAGAATTCATCCTTGACCTCATCATCGCTGTCATTCGTTGGTGCGTAGCATTGCATTATTGTAGTGTTGGTGAATCTCCATCTCAATCGTATTCTTTTCATTCTGTTGTTGATGGGTTTCCATTCCAGTAATGTTCTTTCTATTCCTTTCTGTAGAATAATGGCTACACCTTCATTGTGCTGTCCATCCTCTCTTCCAGAGTAAAGTACTGCTTCTACTGTTGCTGTTTTAACTTTTCCTGCCCCTGTCCATCTGCTCTCGCTTATCCCTAGAATGTGTAATCCATAGTTTCTCATTTCTGCTGTGACCTGTTTTAGTTTACCCGTCTTGTTCATTGTCCTGACATTCCAAAACCATATTCTTGTTTCACGTTTTGCGGTCAGGACGTCCATTTTCGTCTCAGTGGCTTCCTTTCGGCTTTCACCACTGGCAGTCATACGAGCCTCAGACTCCGGATGTCCGTCCCGCAGCAAAGTTTGTTCATTTGTTGTCGTTTCCGTAACTTCATTTCTTTTTTTACATAGACAGGGGTGTCAGCCCTATGCTAAAACCACCAACCTGGAGGACCAGGGTGTTTGCTTTAGTCTGACCCATGCCCGCGCAAACCTGTCCAGTTTGGTAGAATCGTCCAGGAGTAAAACTCCAGCTGGCATAGCTCGGTGGGTAATCAGAGTACGCAAGCCGCCATACCTCGACAAGGTATTGACACCGGTGATGGCAGAAGCATAGCTTACAACATGTATAAAACTAAACATCGGTTAGTAACATTTCGTATTTTCATACTGACTTACTTTTCTCTTACTCCGCATTCGTTCAGCTTGCATGGGTACAGCCTCTCCGATAGCTTGACTACCCCATAGCTCCCAGCCTATGCGCATGTAGGTGGCGAATAGTGTTATCACGGGCAGAAAATAGTTGAGCACCATCAACAAAATGCTATACCTGGGGAGTGGACACGAAAACATTACCGAGGCTGATAAATGACTTCTTTGGGGGTTCTGGCGAAATGAATGAAAGCAAAAAATGAGGCCAGTTCCATGTAACAACTCACGGAAGTATAACGTAAAAGCAGTCCCGTAGGAGATAATGATATAGGAGATACTGCCGTAGGAGATAATGATGTAGGAGACAATGCTGTAGAAGATACTGCCGTAAGAGATAATGATGTAGGAGACAATGCTGTAGAAGATACTGCCGTAGGAGATAATGATGTAGGAGACAATGCTGTAGAAGATACTGCCGTAAGAGATAATGATGTAGTAGATAATGATGTAGGAGATAATGCCGTAGGAGATAATGATGTAGCAGATACTGCCGTAAGACATGAGGTGTTCGAGAGTTCACTATGCTAGGTCCAGCTTTATAAAGCTGACATGACCAGCTCCCTTCCTTGCTGGCTGTAGCCTTCTCTAACTCAAGAGCCGAGTCAGGTACCCCTTTACAGCTGGGTAGACTGAAGCGTGACGTTATCAAGTACTGACCGCGTAACCAGGTAAGTGCCACGGGAGGCAAGTACTCTAACCACAATGCCAAGTGTACGCTTCACTGAAGTATAAGAAAGCGTACAATTTAAAAGACAGTTTGATGCCACTGGCCATCACCAGTTTATCGGACACTTTACAGCAGCCTCTCAGCGGTATCTGTTACAGACAGGACCTTCCAAACCTTACATCACGTGGGAAATAAAATGTTGTTACAACTAGAAAGTCGCCTTATTTATATCATCATCATCACCATCACCATCATCAAAGGTAGCGTTGTAGGGAACATCACCACTTGGTGCGATTGGCAGCTTCATCCTCCCAGGCTGCCGGATTTATGTCCAGTGCCTCTACGTCTCTCCTGCACACATTTTGTAACCTCAGCTGCAGTCGCCCAAATGTTATTTATCCATCTGCTATTTGTCCATAGAAAATATCTTTGTGGATGCAACAATGTTCCATGCGACGGACATGATCAAGCAAGAGTCGTGTGCGCTGTCTAAGCAGTGTATACATGCTTTAAAAGTCAGCACGTGACAACACCTCAACACTTGTCACTTTGTTCTTCCACGAAATACCGATGGCGTTGACATCGTAGATTGAAAGTATTGAGACTTCTCTTTTTGCGTAGAATAGGTTGATTTCTTTGTTGTATATACTATTAAACTCTTCCGTCTTTTCCTCAGTTATTGTTTCACTGGAGTCTTATTCTTTCCATCAGTTCCACACTGGCGATCTGGTCTTACCATTTCAAAATTTCTATTCGGCCTAAGCATCAATTTTTGAGTCTGCAACTTCATGTTCTTGCTGCTCTACACATTTCAGAGACCCACAGCTGCAATGCCTTGCCATCTGAGTTGAAGATTCCTAAATCCGTGTTGGACCTTATTTCTTTAGATTTCTACATACCGCCCAGTACAGAAATTAGTGATGCATTATCAATCACCCTTAATGTGGTGATCGTTTACCATGAGAAAAAAAAACTGTGAAAATCAGTCAGCTGTAACGATGATCAGATGACATCGGTGATAAGGCACTGCATAAAGTTTCTTGCTGTGTGAAGCAGGTCTATAATTAGACAAAAAGTATAGGAAATCTGCACACTCAGGCATGTCGTACAAGGCTTCTAATATGAGGTTCGTGCATGAGGCTGGCAACCTCATCATGTCAAACTAATTGCTAAAGACACCACCGCTGCCAGACCACGTGAACGATTGGCACAAGATGTTTCCATGGCGACCAGCTGCTGTAGTGGCTCCACGCTCCGTAACGTGCGAAAGTAAAATGAAGATAGTGATTGTGGCCTACCTTATTGTTGTGCTCAGTTTGAGAAGCCGTAATGACTAGACTTTTTCATTTATATCTCACAAGTGAACAATCATTCGTACAATGGGCGTTGACACGAACACAGTAACAAGAATTTACTACCGTTACAAGCAATAAATCGTTTAACCGTAATTAACTCTCTGAACCCCAAGAACCGTAGGATGTGCCACAACATTATATATAACGTTTCTAAGGTCCGCCTGGTGTACCCGTTTGTTACAGTCCATTTTCTCACGTCTGCGCATTATAGAACATAAAACAGAAGTGGTTGTTTCAAGTAAGTCTTAAAAATCTGACTATATTCTTCTATCAATTTACATTGATTTTTATATTTTTTACGACACACCCCATGCTACTAATTGTCTAAGGGAAAAGTCCTGTGACGGACAATGAAAAATTGCCTCGTCCTAGTCGGGACAATACAGCAACGATACGCATTGCACCGTGAACGCTGAATTTAACTACCATAAAAGAAGCAAGTAGGTCTTTCAATTTCTTTTCATGGTAGATTGACCATTGACCATAAGACATGACACGTTTGACTACAAAGATCCAATGAAATTGAAATGGAATAGAAAGGAACTAAATGAGCTCACGAGAATTAGTCCCGTCATCAGGACATACAGCAGAAAAAGCACAATATAATTATTCCCCCCCCCCCCTCCCCGGGTCATGTTTTGGCGGGTTACTTGCTTGTTTTGTCATAAACATGCATATTTACTATTTGGTTGAAAACACCAGGTGTGGACAACAAAATTAGCATCTATTTTGATGCCTCGGTAATACATAAAAACAGCTTGGAAAAAAGGGTTAACAATGGTATCACACGATACACACAGGAATGTGTACACAGACACTTACGCTAGATCCTGTTTGCTAGCTTCTCCCTCCACACTGTCTGGCCAGTGCAGGTAGCACAAGTCTTCTGAAAAGGCAGAGAGACTTGACAAAGAAGGAGGAATCGAAATTCAAATTAAACATATGGCAAAATATGAAGAGATAAAGCAACAAAACAAACAAACAAAAACTACTTGAAAGAACAGTTCCAATAAGAACACCTTCATGTACCATCAGAGCAACAAACTATAAATCGGGCAGACTGACATGTATCTATTTGAGGAAGACAAGCAACCAGAAGAACGTGTTCTCTAGGACTGTCGGAGCAGACTGACAACATGGCTTGCATTAGTCTATCTGAGGGAGTAACAAGTGAAGCCTGAGACAGACCGGCAACATTATGAAATAAATAAATGTGGTCAAACGAGAGTGAACAACGAAGAAGATGATGCGTTTTCTATCTCACGTAATTAATGTGTCTACGTTTTTTTAATGTAAGAAGACATTTCCAAACTGACTTATTTACTTGACTGATTCAAGCTTTATAAGAAATAAAAAACTGTGGGCCGATAACAAAAAAAAATTTTTAATGAGTTAAAAACGATCAACTCTCAAAAGATACATTTATATGAGCAAAAAGAGATGAAGACTGCATTGAGAAGATAGTATGCAGATTAAAACCCACATCGAAAAAGAGAAGGAAAATAGTTTAAAGCAGGGGCCTGATCTACCCACCATAGATCCCAGTGGGTGATTTGGTAGATCTTTAGACGCAAGCGGGTATGAGGAGGGGTAAAGAAACTTTTTAAACTAGGAAAATTTCGGACTACACCATTCCCGCCGGCATCTAAAATCGCGGTGTCCCCGGAAGAAAATATACTTTGTCCGCATTCCCAATGAAAACTCTCGAGCTGGCTACTAAAATATATTCCTGAACTGCAAATGAGATAGGAACGCCATCTTTTCTTTGAAAGGTTCGTCATGCCGTACCCCTCCTCCCCCTCCCCCGCTGCATCTCCATGCTTAAAATTACACACACACACACCACACACACATATATATATTTGTTAGTAGATCATTAGAGAGCTCGTTGATACTAAAGCTCCTGGGTTGTCGACCCCTGGTCTAAAGAGAAGCTTGGAAAGAACAGTAGACGAGGAAGCCAAGGATGCTAAAGCAAACAGGCTCTTACGGAGCTAGACCAAGAAGTCACCCTGTAACTGACATCGGTAATAAGAAGCGGTTTCACTCCTGTTCTCCAATTAGGTATACATCAACAAAGATGAGACTTTGGAATGAGTAGCTATTTCACATTTTTTTAAAGAAAATGTCGGTAAAGACAAGAAAATGTTGTCAAAACAATAGTCGCTAGTATCTCGACTGACAATCATCACCAACATCATTCCCTAGTATCTCGACTGACAATCATCACCAACATCATTCCCTAGTATCTCGACTGACAATCATCACCAACATCATTCCCTAGTATCTCGACTGACAATCATCACCAACATCATTCCCTAGTATCTCGACTGACAATCATCACCAACATCATTCCCTAGTATCTCGACTGACAATCATCACCAGCATCATTCCCTAGTATCTCGACTGACAATCATCACCAACATCATTCCCTAGTATCTCGACTGACAATCATCACCAACATCATTCCCTAGTATCTCGACTGACAATCATCACCAACATCATTCCCTAGTATCTCGACTGACAATCATCACCAACATCATTCCCTAGTATCTCGACTGACAATCATCACCAACATCATTCCCTAGTATCTCGACTGACAATCATCACCAACATCATTCCCTAGTATCTCGACTGACAATCATCACCAACATCATTCCCTAGTATCTCGACTGACAATCATCACCAACATCATTCCCTAGTATCTCGACTGACAATCATCACCAACATCATTCCCTAGTATCTCGACTGACAATCATCACCAACATCATTCCCTAGTATCTCGACTGACAATCATCACCAACATCATTCCCTAGTATCACGACTGACAATCATCACCAACATCATTCCCTAGCATCTCGACTGACAATCATCACCAACATCATTCCCTAGTATCTCGACTGATAATCATCACCAACATCATTCCCTAGTATCTCGACTGACAATCATCACCAACATCATTCCCTAGTATCTCGACTGACAATCATCACCAACATCATTCCCTAGTATCTCGACTGACAATCATCACCAACATCATTCCCTAGTATCTCGACTGACAATCATCACCAACATCATTCCCTAGTATCTCGACTGATAATCATCACCAACATCATTCCCTAGTATCTCGACTGACAATCATCACCAACATCATTCCCTAGTATCTCGACTGACAATCATCACCAACATCATTCCCTAGTATCTCAACTGACAATCATCACCAACATCATTCCCTAGTATCTCGACTGACAATCATCACCAACATCATTCCCTAGTATCTCGACTGACAATCATCACCAACATCATTCCCTAGTATCTCGACAGACAATCATCACCAACATCATTCCCTAGTATCTCGACTGACCATCATCACCAACATCATTCCCTAGTATCTCGACTGTCAATCATCACCAACATCATTCCCATGTTCATTCCTTACGGAACACGGAACCATCACTGCAACTAGTTCCCTTACAGGAAGTCTGCACCAACATACAAGTATTTATGTGCGCTTGTAGTGCTGGTTTTTGTAGCGAATTTTGTGCACGTTGACTTTGCCAGCCACATACACAACCTCATATTAGTCGCTGTGTGCGACAGCTGTGGTTCTCTTCTTTCTTGCCCCCCCCCCCCCCCCAAATCCCTATGGAGCACAGAAACACGATTTACAGGTGGTCGCCTTGAAGGAAGCCTGCAGCAAGAAGTCACATGATCTTCAGCGGTGGTTTCAGTGTCAAATAGTTTTACATGATGAGGTTGTCATCCCCGTACACAACCACTGATTAGTCGCCTTATTTGTTTAAGGATATACAACAACGTTGTGCAATTGATTCTTCCATAGCTGTAAAAAAAAAATAATAAGCGGGACACGAGAAATGCATCCTAGGAGATTTCAGAAGCATTAATTATCCCAACCCCCAAAAATACACAGGGAAGAAGTAAAGGAATAGATACCAGGAAAGAAAGAAAAAAACAGAAAGAAATATTTCAGTACTTCCAGGCATAACTAGCCTACAGTCACTGGTGTTAGTAAGATCTCAAATGGATGGGTGTGAAAAAAAAATCGAAAAAAGGTAATTCGTCTTACGAGGACAAAAGACAAAGAAAATAGCCAACGTTACGACCACAAGGCCTTCGTCAGGGAAAGGAAAGAAAGTGAAGGCTAGATAGGACACATAAGAACCTAAATAAATTACTATGAAACTAAAAAACGAAACTGAACAATAAACTACCCATACGTAATATTAGTGGAGACTGGAAATAGAAGAGGACAGAATGAGTTGGAGATAAATAAATATGAAATAAAAAATCAAGACATATTAAAAACAGTGTATTTTACAGTAAGATCTCACAGACCCATGATGGGGGAAGGTGGCTTTATGAATAGGGTCTCCGAAACATAGCTTTACCAATAGTTATAAAGATGAATTATCGATTTATAACAAACACAAACGTAACAACACAAATGTAACAACAAAAACATAACAACACAAATGTAACAACTAAATGTAACAACAGACTATGTTAAGACAGGTAGATTATAACGACTAAGAAGACAAAACACACACTTAGATAAAAAACAAAAAAGGACGGTATGTTATCACGAGATAAAAACTACATTGCTCTATCATTTGAAAACAAAAATAAGTTCATTTCCTACAAGTTTTATACAAGTGGTAATTACATATTAGAAAAAAAAAACCAAACAAACAAAGACACGGAGAAGAGAACGGACACATAAATAAAAGGGATAATCTTCACAATCAGCCTTCAGTTCCCCATTGAGCATACGCCTTCAACAAACTTATGCCCAGTCTTCCTGTTAGAGATGGCTACTGTGTGTATGTGTCGAAACAATGCTTCGAAACTGCATCGAGTCCGAAAGTTTCGACACACAGCCTGTTTGTTGTTTCGACACAGTTTCAGTTCCTGTCTGCCTCGCGGTTTTGCAGAGACACACTGTCTCACTGTCTCACCTTCCGTGGGCCTTTGTAAAATTTGAATCAACCGTTCGGAACATTAGTATGGAATATCAAACATGTCATATTTTTCAGGGATGTGTTGTGATGACTTGATTTTACAAGTGATATTATTTTTGCTGAGAAGTTATAGACACTGGAAATTGTGTCAGTGCTGCAGTTGTCAATGTTTTAGGCACTATGTTAAAGTTGAAAGTGTCCGTGTGTTCGTATAAATGTAATGGACACTTTATTAGCTCTGCTGATATCTGTGTACTTGGTGTGGATTTGAATCATTGTCTACCAAAACTAGCTTACTCTAGTTTGATATCATGTGTTATTATTACTGTTATTATTATTGTTGTTTTTTTTATTATTTTCACATATACTGCTGCTATCATCATATCTCCGTTTTATTTCATCATAATGAAGACTTGTGTAAAAATATTGAATTGTGGTCACACGAAATGCCATAGATTTTCACACACGACAGTAGCGCGCAAGTAAAAACAGTTCATGTATAGTAATGTATACTGTCTATTAGAGACTTCTTTCTCCCCGATACGGGCAATAGTGCCGTTGTGTCGACACACTGTTTCGACACAGTTTAAATCACTGAGCCGACTGTCTCGAAACAGCGGAGTGTGTCGATTTGCCCACCTCTACTTCCTGTCCCGTGCCATCAACTTAATGTCTTTCCATGTCTTCTTCCTGCATGTATCTAGTTCTCTTCTCCATGTAATCCTTGGTCTCCCTCTGCGTCTCTTACCATGGGTGTTCCAGGACAAGACCAGTCTAGTAAAGCTATCAACAGGTTTATCTCAATGTGTGTCATATCCATCTCAAGCATCTTTTTTTTCATCTCTTGTTCTACTGGCCCCTGTCTGGTTCTTGTCATCAGTTCCACATTAGTGATCTTGTCATCAGTTCCACATTAGTGATCTTGTCATCAGTGTTCCACATTAGTGATCTTGTCATCATTTCCACATTAGTGATTTTGTCATCAGTGTTCCACATTAGCGATCTTGTCATCAGTGTTCCACATTAGTGATCTTGTCATCAGTGTTCCACATTAGTGATCTTGTCATCAGTTCCACATTAGTGATCTTGTCATCAGTTCCACATTAGTGATCTTGTCATCAGTGTTCCACATTAGTGATCTTGTCATCAGTTCCACATTAGTGATCTTGTCATCAGTTCCACATTAGTGATCTTGTCATCAGTGTTCCACTTTAGTGATCTTGTCATCAGTGTTCCACTTTAGTGATCTTGTCATCAGGTCCACATTATGGATCTTGTCATCAGGTCCACATTAGTGATCTTGTCATCAGGTCAACATTAGTGATCTTGTCATCAGGTCCACATTAGTGATCTTGTCATCAGGTTTACATTAGTGATCTTGTCATCAGGTCCACATTAGTGATCTTGTCATCAGTTCCACATTAGTGATCTTGTCATCAGTTCCACATTAGTGATCTTGTCATCAGTTCCACATTAGTGATCTTGTCAACAGTTCCACATTAGTGATCTTGTCATCAGTTCCACATTAGGGATCTTGTCATCACTTCCACATTTGTGATCTTGTCATCAGGTCCACATTAGTGATCTTGTCATCAGTTCCACATTAGTGATCTTGTCATCACTTCCACATTAGTGATCTTGTCATCAGTTCCACATTAGTGATCTTGTCATAAGTTCCACATTAGTGATCTTGTCATCAGTTCCACATTAGTGATCTTGTCGTACCACTTAAATTCTTCTATTCTTCGAAAGCATCAATTAATGAAAGTCTGTAGCAATGCAAAATGGATAACAAAAGCCCTTGAACGGATGTCACGGACCAGGAATGCTTAGTATGAATTAGTTGCAAGCCTAAACTCAGGAACAGAACGGAACTGAACGAACGAATTTATTATCGTATTCTCTGTGATTTACGCTTATACTGCCTTTACATTCATGTCTAGGTGATTTTTTATTTTAAATTTAATGGAGAAGAATATCGTGTAACATCTGGAAGTCTTCCCAGTACAGCACAAACACCAAATTAAGATTATATGAGAGCTGTGTACTTTCTGTGCTTCTATATGGTGAAGAATGCTGGAGAGTAACAGAGAAAGAAATGTCGAAACTGTCCTCTTTCCACAAAGTGTGACTTAAGAAAACTCACCGAATCTTTCGGCCGAATACCATCACCAACCAAGAACTACTTATTCGGAGTAACCAAGAGGACATGCACACCATCATAGCTGGCAGATGCTGGAGTTGGGTTGGCCACGTCCTCAGAAGAAATCACGATGCCATCACAAGAACAGCTATGCTATGGACCCCTGAAAGAAAGCGAAAGAGAGGGCGACCAAAAACAACATGGTAAAGAACTGTGGAGGCTGAGATGCAAAGATTGAACCAGAGCTGGGGTACAGCATGAAGGATGGCCGCCGACCGAGCAAGGTGGAAGCAATTTGTTGCTGCCCTACACGACGCCACAAGGCGTGATGGCCTCTGACTGCTTGTCTGCAGATCAAAGAAGAACTGATGAACGTCAAAAATAACGAGAGAAAATGTTAAAACTAATGTCCTAAACTTTTAACATCTGCCGCACATTTAGAAGATTGAGAAGTGGGAGTAAATCAATAGAATATAATTTGATTAATTAAACAGATCTTTGATCACATTTGTTTCTTTGGTTGTTGTAAATTCACGGTTATCTTTAAAATTGTTTTCCGTGATGGCACGTGTCCTGACCATATACTTTAAGATTGTCTGGGTTCCTTCCACGCGTGAGCGCTGAGTTAAGTTGACCATGAGCAAAGACAGCTTCTGGTAGTTATACTCCTACATGATCAAAAGACTGTCCCTGTGTTTAATTGATTGTGGTGGCAAAAGCTAAAATCACAAGAAACTGACGACTTCACAAGATGACATGACAGGAAGGCTAGTATCGCATAGTTATAAATTGATGCGTGGAATGAAAACTCGTCCACCTTAATTACTACCCGTGATGATTGTATATTATAATAATGCAGCCCTCTCATTAGTTTTAAAAGATCGTGGAAGTGTTAAAAAATAATTGGGTGGCTCTTTAACTATGAAAATAATTTATTACACTTCTCTGTCATTTCATGACCGATTACTACCGAAGACATGTGTGAAATTGATTAGTGGCCTCAATATTCGATGATTCTATTGGGTGTTCAAGTTAACTTTTACTCACAATACCGCGCAATGTGCGCCGTTTCCTTATTTGCCCGAAAAGATGACTAGAATATTTCTTTCTGACCACTGCATCATGAAAAGATTGAAAGGCATATGTGTTCTTTTAATGGGTTTTAGAGATAATTTGCACTTAAAGCACGTTGCAATATACATCGTTTCCATTTATCCCGTAAAGCTGATGCGATTGTTTGACGTTACCAAGAAAATTCCTAATCTGACGATTTTATCCGTTTGTAAAATGTATTATATAGATGTCATATATGCAAGGAGTTGGAGTACAGTCTTGGTTCACTTCTTATATAGATGTCATATATGCAAGGAGTTGGAGTACAGTCTTGTTTCACTTCTTATACAGGTGTCATATCAGCAAGTAGTGTATTTTTTCATCGGTTTTTTAATTTCCACACTAGATCTCTTCTTGATGTGTCCTTCAGTCCGCCTCGACTTCTCTTATCTTTGGGATTCCAGAACAAGAACCGTCTTGTAATGCTATCAACAAGTTTCCTCAATGTGTGTCCTATCCATCGCCAGCGTCTTCTTCTCATCTCTTGTTCCACTGGCACTTTTCTGGTTTCCTGTCATCATTTTAAACATGGTGACCTAGTTGTATCATTTCAATCCTTATATTCTACGCAAGCAGGTGTTTATGAATGTCTGTAGCTTTTTGGTTTTCTTTTTGTTGTTCTCCATCAAGACATTTAGTCCTTATTTATCCTCATGTCTTCTGTCTAGATTTTCTTATCCTCATGTCTTCTGTCTAGATTTTCTTATACAAATTAGTAATTGTGGATGAACTCAAAATGGCCACTATTTATTCCCCAAGTTATTATTCTGTATATGTAGTTTTCGATTTGTGACAATTCGGTTTACTATAATTTAGGAAATAATTATCAAAATACGCGGACGCACAGAAGAGAAGTAAGAATATAACTCATGCATGTCGTTGAAGGCGAATAATATCAGGCCGTCTTATAAACCAAAGTGCTTTTAGAAGCATCCTCTGCAAAATCACATAAATGCTTTCATGCAGTTTATTGAAAGGGAACCAGCTACATTGGTAGATCCATGCCCCATACGAAGCTAAAATAAATATGAATTATATATATATATATATATATATATATATATATATATATATATATATATATATATATATATATATATATATATATATATATATATATATATATATATATAATATAAAAGAGTATGAAACTTTTTTTTTATCTTTAGCCTTCCGCAGTCATTTTGTGTGAGACAATGATTAAATTTAAATAAAAACATATAAATCATGACAAAGATTTAAGAACAAATGTGACGCGTTATATGAAATCATCTTGATGTCTTAAAGCAATCAACACAGAAAATTGGGAGAAGTTACTGCTGGAAAAAAAAAAAACAACAAATGGTTGTGTCTACGTCTCGACATGTTTCCATTTGCGTGATCTAGAGTTAACCAATCATTTCTCCAGTAATGCACGTTTCGGGACGGCAGTATAAGTGTTCGTTTAATGCAATAAATTCAGAAAATAGGAAAACGAAATGGCAAGATTTCTCTTCCAGTATATTTACTTCGAACGTAAGACCACTGTTGTTAATATTGCGGCATGAATCCAGGTGGGATCGCCTCTACACACAAAGAAAGGGCAGTTACACCTTTTTTTTTATTCTAGTGGGTATAGTACTTGAGCCTTGGCTTTGGAACTTCTGCGTTTGCTTCTTTTTTAATCTGCTTTGTTGTTGTTGTTTTTTTTGTCTTTTATCTTCTTGATGGTTTATGTTGTTATCCATGATTTGTGATTCTGTTCTCTGTTTTTTTCCCCATTACTTCTTGTCGTAGATTTTTCGATAGGAATTTAAGATCAATTATGGTCCCGTCTAAATAGAACTAGAACAGGTGATAGCTCAGTGGGAGATAAGGTAAAAAAATAGATTTTCACGAGTGAAATGGTGAAAGGTAAAGTCTGTCCCTTGATTTGAGAGATAATCTATCCAGCTTATCGATTACGACTGAGATTCTTAGATCAGACAGTTTCCCTAAAATATATATATATATATTCAACCACTCACCTCTACACACACACAGATACGTGACGACAATTAGACGCACAAACGTGAAAACTATGTCAATGGAATAGGGATCTTTTGGGACAAGCTGACCAACCCACGTAAATAAAGTTTATGTAAATTTTATTTATCATAAAGAACTTCACAACAGCAATATTTTTGAATATCAAAATCAAATACAAATAAACAAAAGTTAATGAATTAATTAAAGAGTTAGACTCACAGGTGTAATCCCCCCTCCCTCTGTTGAGACAAGATCCCGTTAGAAGAAAAGTTATTAACCCCCAAAGAGTCAAAAGTTTGTACGCTATGGTCTAGGATTTCCCTCTACGGTAAAGAACAGAGTTTATACGTTAATCTATTCTGAAAGGGACAGCATTAGCAAAACTTGCATTTAAAAAATACACAAAGTGAGTATAACATTACATTTGTCTAGGTAAGAAATTTAACAGCGCTCACAGTGTCAATAGCTCGAGGTTTCCAGTACATAGGAAAGGTCAGGTTGGTAACTTCTCTCAGTATAAAAATTCTTGGTCACACCACATCTGGTCAAATGTCGGGAAATGTTAATGTTTGTTAAGTCACCGCAACGGGCTGACTGTAAATGAAATTTGCAAAGAAATCTGGATCTATATGCCCAGTTACAAAGTCACTCTTAATGTTCTTTGGGTGGTATTCTGTCTCTTTCTGGGTGTAAACACAACCTCAGACAGTTTTTACCCTGAAGAAACCCAGATACTAATTAAATTGTTCCTTTGTATGGTTACTCTCAGATTTATATGGAAGCCGCTGGTAATGATTAGGGTTTGACCCAATACTGTGCAAAGGAGGAAAAATACAAATACTTAACCATAATATAGTATTCACAATCCTATCCTTAACTCGCGTAAAATAGAATATATTTATCCACTTCGATTATTTAACTTAAATTGAAACTACAAGCTTAGAACTTGCCTCATCGTTTAAAATCTCCCGTGAGATAAATTCTAGTCATTTTAAAAAACTAAATCATCATGAATTAGAAATAAATAAATAAATAAATAAATAAATAAATAAATAAATAAATATATATATATATATATATATATATATATATATATATATATATATATATATATATATATATATATATATATATATATATATATATATATATATATATATATATATATATATCGTCAATACTCATAATGAACCGTGCCTTTACTAGTTGGTTAAAATATTCTCTGACTGGTTACTAGCTATTAATTAAATTTATTTTATAGCTGGAATAGTTTAGCTAGAAATTATTATTTGCTCTGCTAGCCACTGTAACACAGTAAAACCTAGAGAAATATAAATGACGGACCTATCTAGTAAATCACTCTGCACAGAAAAAACTTAGTAAAATATAATTGACGATTTTACCACTTAAATCACTTAAAACTACTAGTATAGTATTTACCTTCACACAACTTCTAAGACTATCTCCACCGAAAGCTAAGAACTCTACTTAATACAAATGATTCTAGAATCGTAGCTAGATGTCTTCTGAATCTGTGTCGGTACTTGATAAATTGAGTTAGAATGCTGGGGTTTATATATCTGAAATCAAAGGGAATATACACTATACACCGAAAACCAGACTCTCCGTCAGATTTAGCACCTACGGGGAAATCTCTGCTCAAATTCTATTATCAAAAGGAATCTACACACTATTACCGCTGCAAATTCGAGCACCGAGCGAACGGTCTCTCTTTAGATTAGGCGTAACGTAATTGACCAGACCGTGCGAGATTTCTTCGATCGTAAAATAACACTATTTACCCCTGCAGACGTGGTCATTGAACGAAATCGAGCGAAGCCCGTCCTATTGATCTGGTTATTCTCACCGTGTTTAATTACTTTCAAACGAACAGTTCAGGGGAAGGTAATAGGAATTGTCTGCCCCTTTGTTCCAAAATTAACTGCTCTTTCTTACAACGCTTTTCAATCGCTGGTGTTAAAAAATTACAGGTAACGTTAGCTATTAGGTCTGCTCGTGAACATACATCAAAGAAAATAGCGAACAGCAATAAAATGCGTGCTAAATTAGAAAAAGGGACAGATCTCTGAGTGTTAGAATGGTTTTATGTTAACGAACAGGCGTAGGTGAAAGCTATGTACAAGAAAAGTGTAGATAAAGAAGTAGATAGATGAAAGCTATTTTCATAATATGTCACACTTCTTCTCATGTCTCATTCCATAGAGTGTCTTCCAGTTGTTGGAGAACTTGGTATTTGTTGGATATTGTGACCGTAAATTTGTTTCTTGTTTCTTGATTTCTTCGATGTCATATATGAAACCGTTGTCTACAGCTATGTACTGTTTTATATCTCTTTGATCTTTATTTTCGTTAACAGATGATGGTGATCTAATGCAACATCTGCTTCACTATATACCTCTACGTCATGGCATGTTGATCTAAACTTGCGTATGCATCACAAGCTGTTGGAGTGTTTGTCATTGAACACAGAAGAGTCATAACTTACATTACACCATAGCAAGCTTATCCCAAAACCATGCCCGTACCAAATTATTAAGAATAATGAGGAGTTTTTGATGACGTTGTCAGGTAATGTCGCAGATCGAGTTTCATATATTAATGTCCGTCACTGTAAAATATTTGAATCGAACAATCCTCCTGGTCTTAACGGCACTGTGAATGTGTAAAAAGACTGAAAGGTAAAGGTAATCCCTTACCAGGAACTACTGTACGAGAGTTCTTCCTCTTCTTCCTAGTTCAGATTTTAAAATACCCCGTCCAGGCAAAGTGTCCGTCACTCTTCCCACCGGGTGGGTCTCTTTGAGCCGAGCACTACTTCTTTGAGTTAAAATTTATAGTCATTTTAAGGTGGTTTGCGTGGCGCTATGTGCGCCTTGTGGCCCAGTGCATTTGCCTTCAGCATGCATTTATTTGGAAGTGCTTTTCTAGCCTTTGGTTTTCCATGACCTCCCTGCAGGCATCTAGCACAGACCACAATCCCTTGATCCACAGACTCGTATCACCAACGTGTAGCACAAACTGGTATCACCAGTTTGTACCACAAACTTTAGAAGAAACAAATGTCTCTGCTGATTATTGGTTTTCAGACATTGTCAGGCACCCTCCCTTCTGTCCGTTCTACCGACCCTTCCCTTTTTTCAGAACGTTTACGCTCTCTGGGCATCAATGATAAACCCAGTAGATAGGTGTCGCGAGAGGTTCAGATGTTATCGAAAATAAGAAGATATCCTGGACATACAGGTGTATCAGAAGATACTATGATAATGCCAGATAAGAGTCTGGTCTTATCATTAATACCCCCTTCTCTGAAAAAGTAAGTGTGTATAGACAACAAAGGTAAGGTCAAGCTGTGTAAGTTCCCAGAGAAGATGGTGATGTAATTCGTTGCACCTTCATTAAGAGAAACCTCTTCTTATTTGTTGTAGGCTTTAGGTTAAAGGATTAAACCTGAAACGAAGTCAAACGCAACCCCTGTATTTGCTTATCAATATCTCTCTATGACACAGATGAGGACGATAGACAGTTTTAGACTAGCGTGCTAGCAGATGCACAAGGTATAGTATAGTAGCAACAATCATTTTAGTAAAATGTGATCATAATTTTCTTCTACCTTCTTAATTATCATTCGTTTCCCATGATTCGCCTCCATACAATAATTTGGTCGCGAATAAAACTACCAAGTAATAGGTCAAATTATACAGTACTTCAATCCCTTTCATCCTTCCTTATGTTCCTGGTAGGTGTCTCATTCCGTTAAAGAAATACTTCTTTAAATACAGTTCTAAACTCATAGACACTCTTGGCCATCATTCTCAATATTTTAAATATTTCCGAAGGCAGGCTTTGCCTCTAGAATTACACATGAGCCTGTAAGTTTCACCAGTACACACTGTCCATTCCTAACACATCTATACACGTCTTATCGCACAAACGGATTAATCAATAGAATTACACACACACACACACACACAAACACACACATATATATATATATATATATATATATATATATATATATATATATATATATATATATATATATATATATATATATATTCGTTCTTACCCTCAGGCACGCACAGACGAGCCCTTAATGGTTGATTAAGGTCTGCTAACAGGTACAGAAGGCAAACACTGGCATTAACATATGCTCCTTTTATTTGCCGCTCTCTGTATATTCAAATAATAGTGACTGACCCGAGTTTGTTAGGCAAGTCTATTTATAGTGTGACCTCGGACGTACGAGATGGGAACCCCGAAGAATGTAATCACGATCAGAAAATATGAATACCTTTTTGCCTATCGTTCAATGTAGGAAAACTACTTTTTAAATTATCTCCGTTATTCCTGATGCGATTTTATTCCCCCAAAGCTTAAATTATACCTGGAATTAGGCTTTATATATCTATGTAATAATCTTTTAATTTCCAAATTGCATTTCATGTTATGCATAGTTTAAACTGCTAAATTTAGGACAACCTGAAGCTTCGAATGCATTCAACCCAAGATTTCTCCCGTCCTATATTAGTATTAGTAAAAGTATTATTACTTACGGGTAAAGTAACATCCCTAATATTGTGTTGGTATCCCTCTTTCAAGTGGTACTTCTTCCAAAATGCTGTAGTAAAATTCCGAAGTTAATCAGGTTACACAGAATTGGCCTTGCCATCTTTATTTTCCCATCGGACCAAGAAAGCGTTTTCTTTGGTTAGTGTATCATATCTTTCTACAATGTATGGCGCGCGGTATGGTCAGAATTACTTAGAATTCGTGATGTGAGACAGACGTCATTTCACGACAATAGAAAGAAAAATCATCGTTAA
This sequence comes from Oreohelix idahoensis, assembly GCA_024509875.1. NCBI lineage: Eukaryota > Metazoa > Mollusca > Gastropoda > Stylommatophora > Oreohelicidae > Oreohelix > Oreohelix idahoensis. The sequence continues at coordinate 223,678 of JAMPIV010018675.1, read as the reverse complement.
TTTAGGTAATCTGACGGGGAAAAATGTGGCTGGACAGCGGAACACAACTTTTACCTGATTTAAGCATGTTTAAATATACATATGAACTTTTAAAAATGTTAATATAATAAATATGTGCACCATGATATTATCATGACCAACTGGCTCTAAGTTACCCCGGCTCTTGATTTTTCCCTGGCTCTATGTTTCCCGGTTCTTGATTTCTCCCTGGTTCTATGTTTAACGGTTCTTGGTTTCTCCCTGGCTCTTCCTTTCTCCCTAGCTCTTGGTTTATGCAAAGCTCTAAGTTACCCTGGCTTTTGGTTTCCCCGTTTCTTGGTTTTTCCCTGACTCTTGGTTTATCCTGACTCATGGTTTCTCCCTGGCTCTATGTTTTCCGACTCTTAGTTTCTCCCTGGCTCTTTGTTTCCCAACTCTTAGTTTCTCCCTGGTTCTATGTTTCCCGGTTCTTGATTTCTCCCTGGTTCTATGTTTCCCGGCTCTTGGTTTTTCCCTGGTTCTATGTTTCCCGGCTCTTGGTTTTTCCCTAGTTCTATGTTTCCCGGCTCTTGGTTTTTCCCTGGTTCTATGTTTCCCGGCGCTTGGTTTTTACCTGGTTCTATGTTTCCCGGCTCTTGGTTTTTCCCTGGTTCTATATTTCCCGGTTCTTGATTTCTCCCTGGTTCTATGTTTCCCGGCTCTTGGTTTTTCCCTGGTTCTATATTTCCCGGTTCTTGATTTCTCCCTGGTTCTATTTTTCCCGGTTCTTGGTTTCTCCCTTGTTCTTCCTTTCTCCCTAGCTCTTGGTTTATGCATGGCTCTAAGTTACCCTGGCTTTTGGTTCCCCCGTTTCTTGGTTTCTCCCTGACTCTTGGTTTCTCCCTGGCTCTTGGTTTATCCTGACTCTTGGTTTCTCCCTGACTAATGGTTTCTCCTGGCTGCTTATTTCTACCTAGTTCTTGGTTTCTCCTTGGCTTTTGCTTTCCCGGTAAAGCTAGCACCTAGAAGAATTAACAACCAAACAAGATCCATAATGCAGTACTCTAGGAAATCATCCCACCCAGAAAAACATTAAACATCCCTGAATATACCCAGTAGCGCTGAGAATGCAAGAAATGCCAAGGACATTCATAATATATGAGACTCCAGCAGATGTACGAAATATCCCAAAAGTGATGACATAGACGTGCAGCAAGTCTACTACCGGTTTAAAGGAAACAAATACACTATTTATGTTTAGTTTCTCTTCCCGCCCCGCCCCCCCCCGCCCCCCCCCCCCCAACATCTGCAGGAAATAACAACATCTGATACACCATCTACCAAAAAACTATGATAGCTGGATATTTTAACGCCCATTCACCATCATGGGGAAATAAAACATACAACAAAAGAGGCAGGTTCGTAGTGGAAATCTGCAACAGACCCCAAAGTCAAAACCCACTCAGGGCTTCAGGTACGGACCAACAGATATGATCTTAACATTGTGTCAGCTGACATTGCAGACACTTGCACCTACACAGTCCTGGAAAATATTGGAAGTGGCCACAGGCCAATACTAATTACTATAGACAAACTGAATAAATCCAGACAAAAGAGAAAGACCTACTGGAACTACAAAAAGGCTAACTGGACAACATACGCAACCTTCTCAGATAGCAGATTCAGTAGCATTAATATATTAGATACAGTAGAGAATACATACAACAACATCACAAAGACAATATTTGAAATAGAACATAACCACAGGCCAATACTAATTACTATAGACAGACTGAATAAATCCAGACAAAAGAAAAAGATCTACTGGAACTACAAAAAGGCTAACTGGACAACATATGCAACCCTCTCAGATAGCAGATTCAGTAGCATTAACATGTTAGATACAGTAGAGAATACATACAACAACATCACAAAGACAATATTTGAAATAGTACATAACCATACCAAAAGACAGCCACAAACACGTCAGCCCTTTCTGGACTCCAGACCTAGAAAATATTGTTAAAGAACGAAGACATGGTAGAAAAAAAAACGGAGAAAGAACCCACCAGAGACAATAAAATGATTTATAACAGACTCACAGAACAGGTAAGATATCACATAGAGAAAGCAAAGAAAGAAGCATAGGCAAAAATTTGTGAAAGCCTGGACTTAAAAGAATGAAGGACACAAAGCATGGAAAATGAAAGAAAAGCAACCCAAAACAACTAAGAACTGGAAGAAACATCTTAACAAACAAGATAAAGGCAGAAAATTTTCACAAATACTATGCAAAAGTCAGCAAAACAAATCACAGAAAACAGCTAATACAAAACAGTTAAGATCAGAACAAAAACAGAACAAAGAGCTGCAAGAAAGCATTGTGCGATCTGAAACTGAGTACACCATCCATGAAGAATAGCGCACTTCAAAGATTAAAGACTAAGAAAGCTCCAGGACAAGACAAGATTACTAATCAGCGAACGAACACAAACTTTATTTTCGAAGGGTTAAGAATTGGGCGCGCTGGCCCGTCTAGCATTCTACTCTTCCACTCTCATTTATCTTGCATACTATATCCTTTCATTCCCACATGTTACTTAAAGCATTAATATGAAGGCATGCAACATTATAAAGGTAATATGACAGCGTACGTTTACAGCATGTAGTCATAATCAGAATTAAGTATTGTTCATTAAACAAACATTATAATAAAATAAAAATTAAATTAAATTTTAAAAAAAGAATTAATATTAAAAAAAGCTACATTATATGAGGTCTTTTGTCCACGCTCTAAACCTGGTCCAGTTCTAAAGTCAGTACTCTTATACTTCTTAAACAGAACATGGAAAGAAAGCTTACTTACTTAGTCATCCATCTTCTACCGTGAGGTGTAGAGGTTTGGAAAGAAAGCACGCTCCCTAAAGCTTGGCTGACTGCAAATATCAAGCCGATTCTAAAGAAAAACAAGCCAGCTGAAAAACCTGAAAGATACAGACCAGTCTCACTGACCTCAGCATTTGGAAAACTTGCAGGGAAAATGATGAATCACAGGCTCTACTGGTGGCTGGACAGCAACAAAGCCATTGATGAAAGTCAGACAAGCATCAGAAAAAGTTGCAGAAAAGACTTTCATTTTGTGCACAAAACCTTAGATGCCCTCCAAGTGGGTAAGCACATGACAGCTGTATTCAACGATCTGCAGCTGGCAATCAACACTACACGGAGACAGGGGCTCTTCGCCAAACTGACAAAAATGGGCATACATGGAAAAATGTATCTCTGGATTAACTCCTTCATAAGTAACAGAATACAAGCAAAAGCAGAAGGCATGTGTACGAAAAAATTGTAAGTCGTGCAATTGTTTCCCCCAGTAACAACACTTTGTGCTCACTAAATTAAGTGTAAGTACAGCCATGTTAGTTTTATCCCCATGTTAATTATTGTCTAATTGAATCGTCTGTTCAAAGAAACAAAAAAATTAACTAATCCTGCTAACTTTTCAGGAAAAAACGGAAATGAGCGCAATTTACCATGAAAGCTAAATTGAACACCCATTAAAATAACACGCTCTTTATTGTGTTAGAAATATTCGCACATTTTTTTATGGTACATTCACCACTGAAGATAAATCATGATATGTTTGACTACAAAGATTCAAAGATAAATCATGATATGTTTGACTACAAAGATTCAATGATAAATCATGATATGTTTGACTACAAAGATTCAATGATAAATCATGATATGTTTGACTACAAAGATTCAATGATAAATCATGATATGTTTGACTACAAAGATTCAATGATAAATCATGATATGTTTGACTACAAAGATTCAATGATAAATCATGATATGTTTGACTACAAAGATTTAATGATAAATCATGATATGTTTGACTACAAAGATTCAATGATAAATCATGATATGTTTGACTACAAGGATTCGATGAAGTTAAAATGGAATGAAATGATCACAGGAGAATTAGTGCCGTCCGTCATCAGAACATGCAGCGGAAAGATAGCAACATAATTATATCCCCTCATGTTTTGGCGGGTTACTTGGTAATTATTGTCATTTTAAAAAGGAAAACTTAATTGTTTTGTGCGCAGTTTAATTTCCAATGTGCAGTGAGGTCATAACCTGTGTGTGTGCGCGCGCACATCGCGCACAGCTTAGAGAGAACATTGGATGTAGCTTTATCTGCTTTTTCTGTGCAATAAAAATATTGTGAGATCAATAGATGACAAGTGAGGAATATCAGCTGGTGGATAGAATATCAGCTGGTGGATAGAATATCAGCTGGTGGATAGAATATCAGTTGGTGGATACAATATCAGCTGGTGGATACAATATCAGCTGGTGGATACAATATCAGCTGGTGGATACAATATCAGCTGGTGGATAGAATATCAGCTGGTGGATACAATATCAACTGGTGGATACAATATCAGCTGGTGGATACAATATCAGCTGGTGGATACAATATCAGCTGGTGGATAGAATATCAGCTGGTGGATACAATATCAGCTGGTGGATACAATATCAGCTGGTGGATACAATATCAGCTGGCGGATAGAATATCAGCTGGTGGATAGAATATCAGCTGGTGGATAGAATATCAGCTGGTGGATAGAATATCAGCTGGTGGATAGAATATCAGCTGGTGGATACAATATAAACAACTTGAGTTACACTAAACTTCTTCCTTCTTTAATCCTTAGCCCCTGACTGACAAAGCAGTCAGTGGACATCACGCCTTGTGACGCCTTATAGGGAAGCAACACACTGTCTCAACTTTGTTTGGTCGGTGGCCACCCTTCGTGCAGTACCCCAACTCTTGCTTTTCATCTCGGCCTGTACAGTTATCCGCCCTGGTTGTCTTTGGTCTGCCTCTCTTTCACCGTCCTTCTGGGATCCATTGCACAGCAATCCTTGTGATGGTACCGGTGTCTCTTCTGAGGACATGGACAACCCAATTCCAGCGACTGCTCGCAGGAACAGTGTTTATACCTTTTTGACTGCACCGTGTAAACAGTTCCCGGTTGGTGATGGTATTCAGCTAAAGATTCGAAGTTTCCTTAGGCAAGTTATGTGGACAGTTTGCACATTTCCTTTTGTTACTCTCTAACATTCCGCACCGTACAAGTACAGAAAGTAGGTTTCTCTCGTATAATCTTAGTGTGGTGCTTGTGCTGACGTCTAGCTTTATTCATTTTGTTATGATGTCTTTGCTTGTTCCGCCGTCTGGTGTTACTATACTTCCTAGATACGTAAATGATACTGTCTTAATAGCGAAAGCTGAAAAGATTTAACATGATAGATGCAATAGAGACAGCAAGGTAATATAATGTTCTCAGTATAAACGCCAAAACAACAGAAACAAGGGTCTCCTCGAAGAAAAGTGCGTCTACACGATTCAAGTAAGCGGACAGATTCATTCAGTACATTTAAATACCTGGGTACATTAGTATCATCAGACGAAAGATGCATCTCAGAAGGGAAGTGCAGAATATTCCTGCCAAAAGCAGCGTTTCCATCAAATGAAAGGCATTTTCATCATAATCATTATCACCTCCCTTCAGCTCCTCAAGAAGTACATACCTTCAACAAACTTAAGCCATGGCTTCTTGTCCAGTGCCATTAGCTCAATGTCTTGTCTACTTCTTTGTCTTCTCTTTCAACCCTACTCCATGTGTTCTCCGGTCTCCCTCTAACGCTCTTATCCTGGGGAATCCAGAACAAGAAGCTGCCTTGTAATGTTATCAAACGGTTTTCTAAATGTCTGCCTTGTTCGTCTCCAGCGTCTTCTTCCCATCTATTACTCCACTAGCACTTGTCTGGTTTATTTCATCAGTTGCTTATTAGTGATCTTGTCAAACCACTTCAATCCTTCAATTCTGCACAACCATCTTTTTATAAAAGTCTGTAACTTATTAGTTGTTGTTTTGTTTTGTTTTCACGTTTCAGAGCCTTACAATAAGAATAATTTGACACAGATCAAGATTCTGTTAATTGATCTACATATATTTCCGACTACCGTGAAAATTCTCGTCTTGTCTATTGTATTCAAATGTCCTATCACTGTCTGTCTCTCCAGCTTTATCTATATTGCTGTCCTTATGTATGTATGATTCTACATCTTGTAGGGATATTCTTCAGGTGCAATCTATCAATCATGTCCTGCATTTATTCTCATTATCTTTTCCCTGTGTATTTTCTGCCCTACTAGCTGTGACCTCTCGCTACGTATTTTCAGTTTGCCTTGCACCTGATTAAAGCTATAGTATAGAAGGGCCAATCCGTCTGCAAAGTCTAGACCATCAGCTGTTTATTTAGAGTTAAATTCCATTTTTGTTGGCAGATGTTATTTTCATAACCCAATTTATCGCCAGAAGAGAAATTGTGACAAGAGGCATCCCTGTCGCACTCCAGTTCGTATCCTAAACGGTTCTATAAGTTATCCTTAATGAAGAACTCTGCATGTGATGTCTTCGTATATTTCTTTTATTAAGTTAATGATCGTCGGTGGGACTCGGTAATGCCTCATTAATGTTTTAAGTGATTCTCTGTCTACACTGTCAAATGCCTGTGCTTAATTCACAGACTCAATGAAAAGAGATGATTTAATTCCAGACTTTTCTCAGCTTTATTGTCATTGTGGCTATCTGGTCTGTATAGGATCTGTTTTGCCAAAACAACATGCTTGTTCTTCTATCAGTTGCTGATCCGTGGACTCATCTAATCTCTCAAGGATGATCCTATTCCATATTTGTCCTGGTACTGATAGTAACAGCATTCTTCTGTATCTTTCGGGCCCCATAAACCACTGGTTAATAGCATTACAAAGCAGTCCTGGTTCTGAAGTCCCCAGGGTAAGAAAGGTAGACGAAGATGAACACATGGAGAGCAGAATCGGAGACCGGCATGAAAGGACTGACGAAGAATGGAAAAAGCTGACGGCATGGTACAGGAAGATGTGGCATACGTTTGCTGAAGACCTTTGCTTGTTGGCGAACTGAAAGGTGATGGAACATTCAAGAAACTGACGACAATTTTCTTTACATTCTTACAGTGGTGGTTTTCATAGTAATCATTTAACAGACTCTTAGCTTTATAAGAGAGATATAAGTGGTTATTGGACAACAACATATTAAGTTCCTGTCGCGAGAGACGAATGAGTTTGTATTTCGTTTCTATACCCATTGTGTGCATACCAGACAGTCGTGGGAAACCCACTAATTTTACAAGAAAGGTTTACAGAACACTGAGACAGCACGCAACAACATTCACCTGAAATGTTTTCACAACACGCGGACATTGCACCAACAGACTATCGGAATAATTGATACTAAGTTGCGGATATGTTTACACAGGGCCAGTGTTAACCAAGTATTGTTGTGACTAAGGGAGACTTAAAGTCTGCACAAGGACAACATGAAAGCAGTATGAATACGAAATTATAACGAGAAGAACAACACTGTACGTGCCCCAAAGGACGCACACAGACAGTTTGTCTGGGAGAGGAACAACAAGGAAACGATAATAGAAAAATATTACAGGAAATGTACCTAGGAATGAGGACTGAATTCTGACGAAAGGAAAACAAACGAATTTTCACATGACCCAAGAAGCGACCGGAAAAATAGCCCTAGGCGATTCAGACAGTATATACTGAACGAAATCTATCGTTCGGGCAATGGTATGAAAAATCATTCCGCCCGCATATACTGGTTCCATATTTCACGAGGAAGATTCAGGCCAAGTGTCAGTGAAATTCATGATATGGACATCAAGGTTAGTGTAATATAGATTTGTACCTTATATCATTATATCTTAACCTCAGTCAGATTATATATACATATTTCCCATATATATAAATAAATATAACACTGTAAATACCAGTCACGTTTATTATAATATTATATCGCATACTCATAAGTACAGATTGCAATAAACACCATGCAAAGAATTATTATACTTATAAGATCGCACAGTTTCATTAATTATAATGAAGTAAATACAAGACACGTTTATTTTGTCTCTTACATTACCTGTTAACCGTACAGTAAACACCGCACAGTCATTCATTATAAGGATAAGATTTCACAGACACAAACACACCGCATGCGGAGCATAGGTTACGGGGTATTTATACGGGATTATCCTTTTATCCATCGCAGTGGTAGAGACCGGGGACCTTTGAGATACCTCAGCCTTTGTCTACTACGTTGCGGGCGTTAATTACGGGACAAGCTAAAAAGTAGGGCCGACCAGAGATACTGCGACGACACGCATCTCACATGTAATTAACGGCACCCACTTTACCCATTCTCCACGGGGGTTTTTGAGAAAGGAATTCGCCAGACGGTGAAGGGTCTTTCCATCATCCGCAGCCACCCACGCAGAACAGGGTGCAGACAATACCAAGGCAGGATTGTTGCATTACTAAAGAGCTGTCCACGTTACTTTAATTATCGGAAGGGGCAAGAGCCGACTGACGAATTTGTAAACCAGCGCCTACGCAAATTATTGAGATACAAAATTACTTGTAGTAATGGACAGATTCTCCCAGTGAAATATATGCGCCAACAAATACCAAGATATAACCTGCTTCCACCATCATCACCACCCGAGACCAATATCTTCACCACACAGGGACATCTGCATATCAGCGGAAGTCTCCACCGCATAACATTGTTTAAACAACAACATAGGAACACGCCAGCTCAGACACGCGGCGCAATGTCAACACTCGCTTTGTGAGCGACAAAAGGAACAGGCCATCGACACCTGACGAAATCCAGTGGACCGTCCAGTGTTATTGAATGCAGACTAAGACTTGCCCGTGTATACAAATTCCCAGAGTTTTATTGACAGTCATTCCGAGCCCCGAATCAAGATATCCTTTTTTGTTGGGGTTAAGATTAGGTTAATTCATCATCATCATCACATCGTGTAGACTTAAGTTTAGTGAGTGTATTTTTTGCCTAACTATTATCTTCTTTTCCAGCCATAGTTAGGTTAGTTCTTATTACATTTGTATTGTTGTAACTGAATGTTGTTATATTTCAGTATTTTAATAAACGTTGTAGTTGTGGTTACATTACCCACACACGTTATTACATATATAGAGAAGGAACGAAAGTGTGCGAAAGAGACATACTGTTCTTCTTCTCTTTCTCTTCTGTTCACTCAGTGTAATAGGGGAGTGGGGGGCTCGTTAGTATTATAATATAGAGAGGGAGATAGAGTGGTAGGAGGTATATGTCACGAGATCCAGAATCACTGGGGCTATATGCTGGGAACTCATCCCAAAGTCTTATATTCACCTTCTCCACTCCTGCTGCTCATCTTCAACCGGGTGCCAGGCGAATCTGAGCCATTGACAAAGCCGGCACCTCACAGATAACTCTCTTTGGTTACCCTCACAGGGGTAACGTTGTGACAGTTCCTAGCTCCAGGCATCATCTCACTTGAGTGAATATGTCCAGTGGAAGTTACAGTCTTGATCTTTCTTCTGTCTTCAGAGGGGATCACCCGTCGTTAATAATGGCAATTGACAACAATAATCCGGGACAGAACCGAAATAAAGTGGTAATTTTTCTCGACTGGACGTCTGACAATTGAGTGTAGGTTCTTTGCGGACGTTAAAAATACCCGGATCGCCATGCAGTCAGCGAGTTATTCCTCGTGACTGACCCTAGGGCCTACAGCAAGAAGTTGTATCTGTCAGCCTCAGCAAAGCGGACAAGAAAAAGTCTGCATCTCTTGACTTTATCAAACCGTTCAAGCGGAATTCTTTTCACATTTAACACTGCTTGATTACGCAAATAGCCGTGAGCAATGGATCCACTGACAACCGAATGAGTTGTCACTTAGTAAAGAAAGAAAGAGAGCGAAAGAGCGGGAGAGAAAGCTGTACAGAAGGAACGAAAAGTAGAGGCAGGGCTATATATCATAAACGAACAAATAATTACAATAAAGTTATATTTTTACATAAAGCAAAGAAAAGAGATTTGTCTATCTTTTAGTGAGAGACAGAGGGAATTTAAATTGTACAAGAAAATAATTGACACGTTTTGCTTTTCCAGTGCTATACACTCAAACAAAAGCCGTGCTACGAGAAACAGACATGTTTTTATCTTAAAAAATAAAGGAGGAAAGGAAGGGAGAGAAATGAATAAAGTGTGTGAAAGAGAAAGAGAGAGATAGAAAATAGAAACGAATTCGCGCAATGCTAGGTGAAAGATTGCTAAACACAGAGAAGAGCTTCCAGCGACTCTCATAATTTAGTTAACATAAATTTATTGATGTGTGCTTTTGGCGGGCGATTTATGAAGAATATTCTAAAATAAATGATTGCCACGACTATAAATAAGATAAACAAATGTTATATCAGCACAGGAAATAGCAGAAACTGTAAATTGTGATATCAACAGAGCTTTACCGTTATGTTTGTCCAATTTTTGTTTACACTGAAAGAAATTACGGAGAACGAAGAGAGAAAGAACGGTGGTATTCTTAGGTGTAGTTTTGTCGTTGAATGAGAATCACACAATTGCTGAGTCCAAAATGATATGAAATTTTTATAGCAAAATAAACAAAATAATACTTGCCCCGGAGATAGAGGCCAATAAAGAGATAAGATTGCGATAGAGGCCGATAAAGAGATAAGATTGAGATAGAGGCCGATAAAGAGATAAGATTGAGATAGAGGCCGATAAAGAGAGAAGATTGAGGTAGAGGCGATAAAGAGATAAGATTGAAATAGAGGCCGATAAAGAGAAAAGACGGGGATAGAGGTTGATAAAGAAAGAAGATGGAGACGGCCGATAAAGAGATAATGTAGAGATACAGGCCAACAAAGAGATAATTGGAGAACAGGCCGATAAAGAGATAATGTGGAGATAGACGTCGATAAAGAGATAATGTGGAGATAGAGGCCGATAAACAGATAATGTGGAGATTGTGACGGTATTGCCTCCCCTGCTTTGCAGTAGTGGTCCAACAGTGGCCAAAACTCATGAGTATCTATTATAGGCTTCAAGGGAGTCTATCTTTACACCAGATTACTCTTGGCAGAAATGTATATAGCACTCAGACAGCTGAGTGAAAAAGCCCTTGAGTATAAGAGTGAGATCCATCTTTGTTTCATAGATCTGGAAAAGGCGTTTGACAGGGTCCCCTGGAGCAAACTTTGGGATTGTTTGGCAAGGAAGAACATTCCAGCACCTCTGATTCATGCTATACAGAGCTTCTACAAGTCTTGCAGAAATTATGTGAGGACAGCAAACCATAAGTCAGAATAGTTCAGGACCACCACTGGTGTAAGACAAGGTGATATCCTGTCACCTTACATTTTCATACTCCTCATGGACGATGTCATTAAGGTATGTAAGGAGAGAACAAGAAAGTATTCAGTGGGATACTGGAAGATGAGACAGGTCTGTATTTCGGAGCTGGCATTTGCTGATGATGTTGCCCTGATTGCTAAATCAGAGGATCTCCAATTCAACCTGCAAGTCTGGAAGGAAGAGCTGGAGAAGAGAGGGATGGTCATAAGCAGCTCTAAAACAAAATCCATGGTGATATCACGAGAAGAAAGAAGACATCAGATTAAGCTGGGAGAACAGGTCCTAGAGCAGGTAGACCACTTTAAATACCTCGGAGCTATTATTGACCGAAAGGGAGGCATCAAAGAAGAGTTGGCCACTCGAAAAGCAGCAGCTGGGAGACTTTTTCAGGCCATAAATCGAGGATTCCTCAGCAAGAGAGAGGTTGGTAAAAAGACGAAGATGGCTGTATACCGCTCCACCTATTTCCCAGTCTTGACATATGGATGCGAGTCATGGGCAATGACTACAACCCACAAAAGCCAGATCCAAACATCAGAAATGAGGTATCTGTGGAAGGTGGGTGAAGTAACAAGAAGAGACATGGTACGCAACCAGACGATACGTCAAGGCCTTAAATCCCACCCCCTGCAGACCCAAGTAGAACAGTCCCAACTAAGATGGTTTGGCCATGTCTGCAGAATGGGAGAAGACCGGCTACCACGACAAGCATGGGAAACAAAGAGCCAAGGATCCAGACCCCCAGGACGACCCAGAGTCCACTGGGAGGACAACATTAGACAATCTTTGAAGGACCGAGGACTAGAATGGAACCAGGCCAGGAGGAAGACTGCCGATAGGATAGTCTGGCGCTCTCTCTTCCAAACCTCTACACCTCATGGTAGAAGGGGAACGACTAAGTAAGTAAGTAAGTAAGAAATGTATATAGAAGAGTAGTAAAGCTTCTATCACATGGGAGTCTTCACAAGATGTTCAGATAAGCGAAAACAATGCTGGCTGTTGCTGAGCACGTTAATTCTGTAATCTGCCGACACCTTTTATAAAGAATTTAGCAATGGTTTATTCTAGCTCGTTACGCCCCCACCGCTGAGTTAATCAGTTGAATTATTATTATAATATAGCTCTGTTTAGAGTGTGTGTAGTAATTTGACTGCGAAAACATGCAGTAACTGTAAAATGATTAAATCGAAGTTAAATTTGTAACATTACAAACAACAAAATTTAATAATCACTTTAGGTTTTAACAGTTGGAAAATAATTTGAATATTTATGAAAAGGTTTTCATCATTTGAATGGTTTTTTGATAAGAAGTTAAAGTGGCAGCAAATAGGTTAACTTAGCTGCCAATGATGATTCTAATCCTCCTTATGGGTTGGTTCTTTTCACTCTGCTTGCGCTCGTCTCTGGTCAAAGTTCAGGCGCCGCACGTTCCTAGAACGTCAAAGAGTAACGGCCAAGCTGGTTCTGCGTCTGTCTATAAGACCCTCATATAATGGCGTCTCGCACAACGTCAGTTCACTTCTACCTGCACTTGGTTCCAGAGATAGTACTTTCTGCTGGTACCACCAGTAACTGGTAATAGAAATAGAAACGAAACGCTGTTCTGAGTATGGCGTTTTCAGACACATAGTTATGTGCCCCCCTCTTCTATTCTACCATCCCATGTCAGAATTTACCATCGATGAGAATTAAATTTAATCCCTTGGGATAAAACTTTCTTTACATTTCAGCTGAATAGCTTTAGCTTTACATTACATTTAAATGAGAAGGTTAAACGTACAGATATAACATGTTTCACATTTACATCTCCCTGTTTGAAAAGTGTTCACAATATAAATTCATTTATGTTTCATTTATATTTACACTTATGGAAAAGTTTGGAACTTCTATTAATTTTAACATGAATATTTTCACATAGGCATTTACACTGGTTTAAAACTTTGAAACTGTAAGTATTATTCTTAGAATGTACAGCATTTCTTTCAATTTCCCTCCCTGCTCCATAGGGAACCTGGAACTACTTTATGCTTTTAGTTCTCTTCAATAAACTATCAATAAAGCAATAACTAGCCCGTGCAATGGTGTTTCATGAATCATCATTCTATACGTTGAGGTTGCCAGCCTCAAATGACTGACATTCAATAGCGAGTTTTACACATTAAACTTCACATGGTAAAATATATGCTTATATATATATAAGTTCACATGTTAGTAATAAAATATGAAATGTAAATCACAACTTACGCCAATCTCGGCTACAGACTTGTTGCTCAGATGAATAAAAGAGACGAATCGTTCTCTTACACGCGTCTGGGATGTTTTTAATTTTACAACAGATTCCTCTCTGACTTCGTGTGTTTCTTCAGTTTCCTTGTCCCGGTGTTCCTTATTAAAATTTAGAGATTTCCTGTGCTTTGTAAGTCTTATTTGGTTCTCCAATAAAAGGTCCGGTTAACAAAAGGAATTATGAATCTAGTCTTCACTGTGGCGAGGTCTGATGTTGTCTTGGCGAGCGTGAAATTCACAGTGAAATAAAACTACGAAATGGTCAGACTTTATTTTCCCAAGCATTGTTGTTATGAATCTAATCAGAAAGATCCAATCACATTCAAACAGGTCGGGTGTGGTACTTTCAAAATATTTCCGACATGGACAAATTTTGCAAAGGTCACGTCTCCCATATATGGTAATATGCTGTCCGATGCTCTCGTGTACAAACTTACAGACAGATCGGTAGGCACACATGACAACATGCCCACATGTGTCACACAGACAGTAATGTTGGTGTATCAAGAATGACCCGGAAGCGCTTATGTTATAAGTTCCGCCTCGTGCACGGGTAATCGTATGTTTCGCCAGACAAACAAATCTGGTTCTATTCAGCACTCTTGCCCAAAACAAGCTTGGATAAACAAGCACCGTCGCTTGAAAAGATGGTCAGACAGATTATGCGATAAAATATTGTCGCTGACCGCCTAATAACCTGGCGTAACTTAACATGTCTTCCTGAAGCGTGAATGCGACACAATAAGATAATAATTACTCCCGTAGCAAATACTGCCATAGGGGAGTGGCGTGTTAGAGACTTTCCCTATGCTATGTCCAGCATAAAGAGTAAAATGCATGAAAGGGCAAAATGAAATGCCAAATAAAAGCGAACGGAGAGAAAAATGAAGAAGAAATGATACTGCCGTAGGGCTGGAGGTGTGAGAGATCACACAAAAGGACAGGGACAGACATTTCGTCACAGAGATAGTGGCCGATAAAGAGGTAATGTGGAGATAGGGCCTTTGAAGAGATAACATGGAGATAAAGGTTAATAAACAGATAATGTGGAGATAGAGGTCGATAAAGAGATAATGTGGAGATAGTGGCCGATAAAGAGATAATGTGGAGATAGAGGACGATAAAGAGATAATGTGGAGATAGTGGCCGATAAAGAGATAATGTGGAGATAGAGGACGATAAAGAGATAATTTGAAGATAGAGGTCGATAAAGAGATAATGTGGAGATAGGGGACGTCAAAGAGAACAGATGGCGAAAAGCAAAGACAAAGAGAGATGATGGTGAGCAGTTTGACAAGATGCCATGGATACCGAAAGTTCCTCTCCACGAACAAGTAACAATAATACTTACTTACTTACTTAAACGTTCCCCTTCTACCGTGAGGTGAAGAGGTTTGGAAGAGAGAGCGCCAGACTATCCTATCGGCTGTCTTCCTCCTCGCCTTGTTTCATTCTAGTCCTCAGTCCTTCAAAGATTGTCTAATGTTATTCTCCCATCGGACTCTGGGTCGTCCTGGGGTCTGGATCCCTGGCTCTTTTTTCCCCATGCATGTCGTGGTAGCCAGTCTTCTCTCATTCTGCAGACATGGCCAAACCATCTTAGTTGGGACTGTTCTATTTGGGTCTGCAGGAGGTGGGATTTTAGGCCTTGACGTATCGTCTGGTTGCGGACCATGTCTCTTCTTGTTACTTCAACCACCTTCTCAGATACCTCATTTCTGAGGTTTGGATCTGGCTTTTGTGGGTTGCAGTCATTGCTCATGACTCGCATCCATATGTCAAGAATGGGACATAAGTGGAGCGGTATACAGCCATCTTCGTTTTCTTACCAACCTCTCTCTTGCTGAGGAATCCTCGATTTATGGCCTGAAAAGTCTCCCAGCTGCTGCTTTTCGAGTGGCCAACTCTTCGTTGATGCCTCCCTTTCGGTCTATAATAGCTCCGATGTATTTAAAGTGGTCCACCTGCTCCAGGACCTGTTCTCACAGCTTAATCTGATGTCTTCTTTCTTCTCGTGATATCACCATGGATTTTGTTTTAGAGCTGCTTATGACCATCCCTCTCTTCTCCAGCTCTTCCTTCCAGACTTGCAGGTTGGATTAGAGATGTGCCTCTGATTTAGCAATCAGGGCAACATCGTCAGCAAATGCCAGCTCTGAAATACAGACCTGCCTCATCTTTCAGTACCCCACTGAATACTTTCTTGTTCTCTCCTTACATGCCTTGATGACATCGTCCACGAGGAGTATGAAAAGATAAGGTGACAGGATATCACCTTGTCTTACACCAGTGATGACCTGAACTCTTCTGACTTATGGTTTGCTGTCCTTACATAATGTCTGCAAGACTTGTAGAAGCTCTGTATAGCATGAAACAGAGGTGCTGGAATGTTCTTCCTTGCCAAACAGTCCCAAAGTTTGCTCCAGGGGACCCTGTCAAACGCATTTTCCAGATCTATGAAACAAAGATGGATCTCACTCTTATACTCAAGGGCCTTTTCACTCAGCTGTCTGAGTGTGAAGATTTGGTCTTGAGTACTTCCGTTTGCTCGGAATCCGCACTGGACCTCATCCAATTGTTGCTCAGCCAGGCGTCTGAGTCTTTGCTCCAGGATTCTAGAGTAGATTTTGCCAGGGACACTGAGAAGGGATATGCTTCTATGGTTTCCACATTGTCGATTGTCACCTTTTTTGAAAATTGGTGTTATGATGGCAATTTCCCAATCCTTTGGTATGGTATGTTGCACCACGCTGCCTGCAGGACCCTTTAGACGAATAGGTCGCCTGATGCTCCCATTTACTTAACCATTTCTGGTGTTATACCATCATGCCCTGCTGCTTTGCCCATCTTTATTTTCTCCAGTGCTGCCTAGAGTTCTTCCATCTTTATGTCATCTTCACCAACATTGGTTTTCTCTTCTGGGCTAGTGGTTATCATTTCTGATGCTTGACCTTGCTCACCATCCGATAGTTCTGAGAAATATTCTTTCCATCTTTCCATTACTTCCTTCGAGGCAGTAAGCAATTTGCCTTGCTTGTCCTTTATAAATTTGAGAGGGCATTGTTTTTCCTTCCTCATGTTCTTTAGGGTCTTATAGAACAATTTCTGGTTTTCTTGCTCATTTTTTTCTAGCTTTTCTCCAAATTCTTCCCAGGACTTCTGTTTTTGCTGCTAGCACCTTGTTCTTTGCTTCTGTTCTGAGTGTCACATATTCTCTATATTTCTCCATTTGTCCTGTTGTGTTTTTAGCTCCTAAGTATTGTTTCCATGCTATTTTCTTCTCTCTTATTTTCTCTTTGACTTCCTCTGTCCACCAAGGTGTCCTCTTTCTCTTGTTCCAAAGTTGGACTTCACCACATGCTTCTGCAGCAGCTGTCTTTATGATGTCCTTGAATTTAAGCCAGAGGGAGTCCAAGTCATCAGGCTGTTCTTCTGTGTTGATCACCGCTGCAGCAATAAGCCCCTGATATCTGGTCTTAATTTCTGGCTCTCTCAGCTTGTAGGTCTTAATGCTCATTTCTCCCGTTCGTTTACTTAGTTTCTTGCGTGATGTTGGGCAGTTCCTAGGCTGAGCAACTCTTTCAGTTGTTCTTTTGATTGTAAGCAGGTAGTGATCACTTCCAATCTCTGGCCCCCTCCAGACTCTAGCATCCCGGACATATTTGAATGAGCTCCTCCTAACAATGGCATAGTCGATCACTGACTTCTCATTCTTTGTTGGTTCACATCTAGTGTATGCATGTATGTGCTTATGGGGGAACTTTGTGTTTGTAATGATCAGATTCTGCTCACTGCAGAATCTAAGGAGTCGCTTTCCATTGTCATTGAGAGTATCTTCTCCATATCTTCCGCTAACTCCACCCCGTCTAGCATGGTCATTTCCAACTGTGGCATTAAAATCTTCGAGCATAATAATTTCATCTAGGCAGTCATCCACTGTCCTTTGAAGCAGCTCGAAGAATTTCTCATTGACCTCTGCTCTCTCATCCTCATTTGGCCCATACACTATGACCAGGTTGACTATGGTTTCTCCTTCTTTTAGTTTTACAACCATAATGCGCTCCGAGACAAAGTTCCATCCCTTGATACTATCTTTTTGGTTTTTGGCCACAATGCAACACACGCCCCCTTTAGCTCTTTCAGATATGGGTACACCACTGTAGAGCAGCGTGTTGCCATCGAGATCCATGACTCCTTGTTCTTTTTTATTGTTTCTTTGTTTCCGTTATAGCCATGATTTCTAGTTTTGCTTTCCTCATCTCTTCCACCAGCTCCTCTTCTTTCCCATTTATACTTCCAAGTTCCATAAGTCGTAGTCCGTTCCAGTTCGTCGCCTTTAGAATCAGTCCGGTCTTCTCTCTTGTAGTTCTCGTAATCAAAAGTTTAAAGCAAACAGGTGATTGGCCTGTTGTGCCTTTGCATGGTGGAGGGGCTGCCTCCTTACGGCCTCCATGCAGGCCGCCCTCCTCCTTTTTCAGCCGGGCTTGGGACTGGCCTAGGCGGAAGTAACAGTAATAATAATAATAAATAAATAAAACAATGCTAGTAATACTACTTAAGGAAATAACAAGTATAAATGAAATAAGTTCAAAACCTTCTAATATTTCATGAACAAAAATAAAAAAAGAAACACACATGTATAAAAGACAGAAAATTTCATGTGAAGAATCACAACAAAGAAGGAAAACAAATGCAAAAAAGGATCAAAAACAAATCAACACATGACAACTCTCAAGAACAATATGATTATACTGTTAATGTTGAGAAACAAGTAACAACAAAATCTGCTGTAGCTACTATAGCCAAGAACCAATACTGGAAAAATACAGGTACAAAGAAAACTCAAATTTTAACCGACATTTAGGTTGAACAGAGTACACTCTCTGCTAAGTTAGTAGATGAGTGGAGGCAAATGAAGCTCATCCGATGCTATTCTGCCTTCGTCCATTTCTTTAAGAAAAAGAAAAAAAAACACTCAGAAAGAGGGATAGAAAATATAAAATAAAACCTGAATAAAAACAGACAAACACCATTTAAGATAACAATGAAGATAAATCTCCCATAACTCTTGATGACACAAGGAAGGTGGGAAAAAATATAAGTGAAGCGTATTTTTAGCGTAGATACAGAAAACCAAATTACTACCACAAATTTGCACTTATGGTGTGATATGAAAATAATAAGCGGTTAAGAATTGGGAAAACTCGATAACAGAGACTTAAGGACAGGCGTAAAGAATATTTAGACTGCAGCTATAGAATCAAAACTGGCACTACATACAGACAGTAGCAAGTAGGACAGGAGTTGGGAAGAAGAGGTTGGAGATGGATAGGACACACACTCTCTGATGAAGCCAGTTGATAGCATTACACAGCAGTCCTTGTTCTGGAACCCCCGGGGTAAGAGAAATAACAGGAGATTTAAAAGACATGGAGAAAAGAACTGGAGACAGACATGGAGAAGAGAACCGGAGACGAGAACTGGAGATAGGAATGAAAGGGGTCAAGAAGACTTGGACAGACACTGAGCTGATGGCACGGGACAGGGTGACTTGGTTTAAATATATTGAAAGCCTATGCCCCACGGGGAGCTAATGAGTAATGATTATGAAGAGATTGTAAAAGAGGTGAATAAACATCTGTCAAGACAAGCATGTCATTGAACGTATATAAACACGTAAATAGTATGAGCCACCCAACATATATCAGAAAACACTTGACACTCCCCCAACCGCTTTTTTCCCCCTCGCAGGTCAGTGATTTTTTTTTAAATAGGAGTTTTGCCTCGTTTTAGCGAGGCGTACCCTATTCAACCTAGACACAATGTCCGTTGATTATAGTAGTGCGCAAGTCCAAATATAAAAGACCTTATGGTCTGGTGCGTGTTTCAATTTTAAGGTCAATTATTCGGATTCTTGAAATGACTGCCGAGAATCAACACACAGTCATTAAAAACAACACAAAACATAAAATGTTATTTTGATCATTATATTTTTGGCAGCAGTACGCATAAAAATCTGGAGAACAACATGAACTCGTGAGTACTTGCAAATTTTCAAGGACGTTCTTATATTCACTCGTTACCCCAACAAAGTTGCCAGGTCGTGCTCACGAAGTCTACTAGACGAAAAATCTAATTCTCGATTTAATCAAGAACCAGATTTCCCATCTCTCAAAGATGCTTGTGATACAAGTAAGGGATATTAGCCATCACAACAGTTATGAACCAAGGAGCTTATGCTATTCAACTCTGTACTATCCAATTTTCTAATGTTGATTAGTGCAAGCAAATACCAAGATTTGTGGACTACATCTCCACACACATACACACACACATACTGTTTCAAAGATTTCTTCAAAATTGAAGATTAATCTCACATTCTTCAAAATTGAAGATTAATCTCACATTCTCTTGTTCGTTCGTTCTTTCTTTCTTTCGCTGAATTGTTTGAACTGAGACATAGTGTTGGAATTTGTAATGTGTGAAACATAGAGAAGACGCTGGCAATAGATGGCACAAAACTGAGAAAATCTCTCGATAACATAACAAGGCAGGTTTTTTCTGGAATCCTCAGCATAAAAAATGGAGGGTGGAGGCCCAAAAGCACAAGGAGATAAGACGTGGAAACAGAAATGAAAGGCAGAAAGAAGATATGGATGGACAGTGAACGGATGGCTCAAGACAGGGAACATTTGATTATTTGTTGAAGACCTATGCTGCTCGGGAAGCCAAGGAGGGGGGGGGGGGGGTAATCATGATGTAGTTTGAAACCACCACTGGAGTTTTCCCTCTTGCAGGAAGCATGCACAGAAGTTTTCAAGGGCTCTTGCAGAGATCGTTTCTGTAACAAGTTGTTTCACATAATAGGTGGCCAACTTCACGTACAACCGCATTATAGTCACCTATTACGACATGCCTGGCGGAGCAATAGTTCTATTTATTCTTTGTCGCCTCAGGGACTCACGGAAGTAAACGGGGCTTTCTGTTATGTCGCCTCAGGGAGTCACGGAAGTAAACGGGGCTTCTGTTACGTCGCCTCAGGGAGTCACGGAAGTAAACGGGGCTTTCCGTGCTGTCGCCTCAGGGGGTCACGGCAGTAAACTGGGCTTTCTGTTATGTCGCCTCACGGACTCACGGAAGTAAACGGCGCTTTCTGTTATGTCACCTCGGGGACTCATGGAAGTAAACAGGGTTTTCTGTTATGTCGCCTCAGGGAGTCACGGAAGTAAACGGGGCTTCTGTTACGTCGCCTCAGGGAGTCACGGAAGTAAACGGGGTTTTCCGTGCTGTCGCCTCAGGGGGTCACGGCAGTAAACTGGGCTTTCTGTTATGTCGCCTCAGGGACTCACGGAAATAAACGGCGCTTTCGAGATCAAGTGGTAATTTCTTTGGAGACTCAGATACCATGTGTTCAACAAACTGAAAATTGCACAGACATTTATGTGCCTACGTTGGAAGAACAAATAAACAGTAGAACACGTACTTCAAAACTGTTGTCTCCATGAGAGGAGAAGGTGACATCGTGGCATTGTCCAACCTAGTTAGGGAGGAACTGTAAGGTGAAGAGAGAAGCCTGAGACGGACTGCCAGCTTAATGACAGAGATAGATGTGTGTGACGGTATTGCCTCCTCTGCTTTGCAGTAGGGGTCCAACAGTGACCAAACTCAAGAGTATCTAATATATGCTTCAATGGAGTCTATTTGTACACAAGATTACTCTTGGCAGAAATGTAGATAGAAGAGTAGTAAAGCTTCTATCACATGGGAGTCTTCACAAGAAATTCAGGTAAGCGAAAACAATGCTGGCTGTCGCTAAGCACGTTAATTCTGTAACCTGCCGACCACTTTTGTGAAGAATTTAAGCCCTTATTTATCAGCTCGTTAAGCCCCCACCCCTGATTTACTCAGTGGAATTCTCTTATTCAAGTATAGCTCTGTTTAGAATGTGTGTGGTAATTGACTGAGACAAACATGCAGTAACTTTACAATGATCAAATGGAAGTTAATTTTGTAACATTACAAATAACAAAATTTAATAATCACTTTAGTTTTAACAGTTTGAAAATAATTTAATAGTTACGGATAAAGAAAAGCTATCATCCTCGTATTTGGGATTGCGGAAAGGGTAAGGAAAGTTCAGATGGCAGCATATATTTGAACTTAGCTGCCAATGACGGTTCTGTCTTTTCACACTGATCACTCGTCTCTGGTCAAGGTTGTCGGGTTTATCTCGTCTCGAAGAAACTTCAAGGAAAGTTTACACAGTGTTCTTTGTTTTAAAGCGTAGGCCACTGATCCCGTCTTGTTCCAGAAATAGTACGTTCTGCTGGTACGACCAATAACTGTGATAGAAGAATAGAAAAGAACGCTCTTCTGAATATGGCCTTCTCCGACACAGATATGTGTCCCCCCTCTTCTATTTCACCATCCCACTTAACTCGATAAGAATTAAATTTAATCCCTCGGTATAAAACTTCCTTTACATTTAAACTGAATAGCTTTAGCTTTACATTGCATTTAAATGAAAAAGGTTAAACGTACATATATAATATGTTTTACAATTACATCTCCACTGTTTGAAAATGTTCACAATATAAATTCATTCGGGTTTCATTTACATTTACACTTGTGGAAAAGTTTGAAACTTCTATTAATTAAAATGAATACTTTCCCATGGTCATTTTCACTGGTTTAAAGCGTGAAACTTTACATTAATTTTAAAGTGAATATGTTTATAGGGACATTTACACTGCTTTGAAAATGTAAGTCTTATGCTTAGAATGGACATCAGTTCTTTTCATCTTTCCCTCCCTGCTCCATAGGGAACCTGGAACTACTTTATGATTTTAGTTATCTTTACGAAACTATCAATAAAGCAATCACCGGCAGGTACAGTGGTGGTTCATGAATCATTATTCTATACGCTGAGGTTGCCAGCCTCAAATGACTTTGACATCCAATAGCGAGTTTCACACAATAAAATTCACATGGTAATATATACATATATATGTTAGTTCACATGTTAGTAATAAAATAAGAAATGTGAATTCAACTTACGCCAATCCTGGCTACAGACTTGTCGAACAGATGAATAAAAGAGACGAATCGTTCTCTTATAACACGTGTCTAGGATTTCTTTTAATTTTAACATAGATTGCCCCTTCTGACTCCGTGTTTCTTCAATTTCCTAGTCCCGGTTGTTCCTTATTAAAATTTGAAAGAGATTTCCTGTGCTTTACAAGTCTTATCTGGTTCTCCAATAAAAGGTCCGGATAACAATTAGGAATTATGAATCTAGTTCTTCCTCTGACGAACGTCTGATGTCTTGGCGAGCGTGCAAATCACAGAGAAATAAAACTGTGAAATTGTCAGCCTATATTCCCTCCAGTGATGTTATGAATCTAATCAGAAAGATCCAATCATTTCAAATCATGCAGGAAAGGCTGTGATATTTCAAAATAGTCCCACGTGAAATAAGGTGCGTTCCTGCAAAGGTCACGTATTACCATATATGGACATCTGATGCCTTGTATACACTCTTACAAACATATTTGTAGACTCATATTGTCTAAAATGTAATAAATCCATGATTACGTTTTAACCAAGGACCGGAAGTAATTACATCACATTTGTCATTGCCCCAGCTCTACATCAGCGACCATGCTATTCAACGCAAGCATCCATTTATGAAAGTCTGTAGCTTCTTGTTTGTTGTTTTTGTTGTTCTCCATTTTTCAGAGTCACACAACAGGACCACACTGACATCTGAATTGAAAATTTGGAGGATAATGGATAGCATGCTACTCTTGTACGGAAAAAGATCAGCAACAAATTTGATAGTGAGCGTCAAACATCGAGATAAGTAGAGACAGTGGCGGGTTTTAAACATACGCACTCCGGTCTGAGCATCAATCTAAAGAAGACAGAGGTCATGACACTCAATGTGGGAAATCCCGAGCCAATAACATTAAGGAACCAGAAGCTAGAACAAACAGACACATTTACATATCTAGGATGTATAGTAACACCAGAAGGCGGAACAAGCAAGGACATGAACAACAAAATGAATAAAGCGAGAACAGCCTTTGCAAGTCTCAACAACATCTGGAAGTCTTCTCAGTACTGCACAAACACCAAATTAAGATAATATGAGAGCTGTGTACTTTCTGTGCTTCTCTATGGTGTGGAATGCTGGAGAGTAACAGAGAAGAAAATGTCGAAACTGTCCTCCTTCCACACAATCTGCCTAAGGAAAAGTCGCCGAATTTTTTTGGCTGAATACCATCACCAAACAAGAACTACTTATTCGGAGTAACCAAGAGGATATGCACACCATTATAGCTAGCAGACTCTGGAGTTAGGTCGGTCACGTCCTCAGAAGGGACCTCGATGCCATTACAAGAACAGCTATGCTATGGACCCCCGAAGGAAAGCGAAAGAGAGGCCGACTAAAAACAACTTGGCGGAGAACTGTGGAGGCCGAGATGCGAGGAATGAACCAGAGTTGGGGCATTGTAAGAAGGATGGCCGCCGACCGAACAAAGTGGAAGCAGTTTGTTGCAGCCTTACAAGACGCCATCAGGCGTGATGGCCACTGACTGCTTTGACAGTCTGTGGCTAAGGATCAAAGAAGAAGGCTCCAGGAAGTCGGAGTAATTCAGAGGTATGTCGTCCGCCTCTAATTCTAAGAGTACCGGGTTTGCTCCAAGCATAAGAAAAATAACTGACGGAAATATTTTCAGAATCAGTGATTCCTAATAATGTCATGCTCTCCCCCCCCCCCTTTTTTTCCCCCTGATCTCACTGGTAGTGAGATCGGATGCCTAACTTCTCGGATAATGGCCACAATAAGAGGTCCCGTTTTGCAAGTTGTGCACATTATAAATCCCTCGACAGCTTGAAATCGTACAGAGTAGGCCATACGGAAGCTGCCCTGGCAAAATTTAAAAATAATGAAACATACCCACCACAAAAATATTTACAGAATGTGTGATTCCTGTATACACAAACTGGGAGCTTCGCTGGTGCTACGGAGTTCGTGCAACTTAGCTGAGATCCTTCTTGTGTGATCTAAGGGAGGTGATCCGAGCCCGGAGGAGTTGTCCGTGTGCAATGAAGATTGTCCTTAACAACCAAACCAAAGCATTAGCAACCTAGGCTATTTATAGCCTCATGTACTAATATATTCTTGTCTACTCAACGGGAATTTATTATGTTTTTATGCAAACATTTTTTTCCAAGAAGGGGCCTATAGCATTTATCAGACAATCAAAGGGTGCCATAGCCTTCATAGGACCATCAAAGGGGTCGATGGCACACACAAAGGTTAAGAAACCGTGGTGTCGATGGACATTCTCGCCTACGCCTGAAGGCAAGACACCTGACTAAATATTATTACTTGTATTATTAGTTGATCACTTTATTATTTCGTGCTTTTAAATGTAAACAATTGTTACGTCCATTTTCGCACAACCAATTTTGATGCGAGACTTAACAGATTACCAGATGCCGTAATCTAACTATGTTAAACGTACTTAGGTACGCATCTATGTTAATGATATAACTTAAATGTATTAAGCACCAAAGTGCACAAATTCGGTGCGATAAAATCGTTGGTTTCCATAGAGCGCTGATGACGTCAGAGAGTGACGTCATAGAGCTGAGAGACAAGATGCCGGTTTTGAAGACAGACGTTGTGCTGGTCTTTTGAGTCCCATGTTGCGGGATTAACTAATTATAATTTGATGTCTAAGCTACCTTCCAGGGCGAAGCGTTAGCCACAGCCAAGTTCGATTTATCTTCGTCAATATCTCCACGTGATATTTGACGCAAGTATTTTTACAAGATTTTGACAGGGCTTCAGTACGGCATTGTGACCTACTGCTAGTGAGTTTCAAAATCCATTCTTACGAAGTATATCAAAGACGAACATTTTTATGAAGTATCAAGATAAGATGTCCGGCCAAAAGAAATAATAAATAAGTAACTCTTTCAAGAATCCAATATGGAAAGGAAGTGAATTATCTTCACTTCAATACTTTACCGTTTGCGGATTGTCCAACGGTCACTGAGGTCAGTCAAGTTGACTTTGTAACCTTGCCTTTATGCAGAATTCCTATCACCATGCCATGTTCTATTATGTCGTCAACAATGATGTCGTCCATGTATCGTCAAATAAATGAATGAGAATTAATTATCAGTCAAGACATGAATTCAGCGTCCATCTATTATAACATAATAGTCGGCCACCTGTAAGCCCTGACCAAACTGACAACATTCTTAGTCAGTAGCATTTTGAACTATGAAATAGTCGGCCACCAGTAAGCCCGACCAAACTGACGGCATTCTTAGTCAGTAACCTTATAAACTATGAACATTCGCGTTTTAAATCAAGAACCCAAACTTCAAACAAACTATTGATACTTTACACCAACATCTGGTTTCCAGTATGGGGAAGCAGCTTCAAGAACTCATTCAACATCTCAAGTGTTCTTACCAGGTCAAATCTTTGCAAACCATCAAGATCAAGGACACTATTTGCTCTTTGAGAAGTCTATCTAACGGCTTTCAAGACTGACCTTCAAGCGATCCCGATTCAAGTCTGGTTATTATCTATCAACTGTGGATTTTCTCTGCATTGGATTTCTCTCCTGCAACGCCCGAGATCCAAAATCGCTAGCTCTGCGAGGATTGGGAAATTTTTTATTTCAAAAAGATAAGTGAACTATTTGTTCTGTTCACCGTTGTATGTTTTAGCTGAGCCTATTTTTAATATGTCTATAGTCATGTTATATGTTACATGTTCAGTGTTTTAACGTGGGCAGGTTGGGTTGGCGACTCACATAGGATACATCCCGAAGTTAACTTCTGGGCCTTTCGTGAGTGTTCTATAAGTATACACTTATTTTTATACACACTTTATGTTTATACCTTTTGTCGTTACTTGTCTTGTTTTTATTCTCAGATGTCATTGCATGTTTTGCAATAGTTATCATATTTATTTCTGCTTTATTATTTGTTTGATTCCTGCGAACGTTATCATTTGTTCCAGTGTAACTTGTCATTGTTACTGTTGTTCTATTGATCTATATCGTGCGTAATTTATTTATATGTCCTGTTACATGACTATTAATTGCACTAATAACTAAAGGATAAATAATAATTATATTATAGCATCTAATTCATCATAACATATATTTTGACTAAGTCAGCCATTGTGAGTGGAAAACATGGCCACTCTAGAGTCCTGTATGAAAATTGGAAAAGAATTTAGTTATAAAGCAGATACCTTACTGGAATTTGCTTTTACACAATTAGCTAAAGCAAAAGAGGAAGAAGCTATATTAAAGCAAGAACTAGCTGAGAAAGAAGCTAAATTAAAACAGGAACAAACTGAAAATGAAGCTAAACAAGCTGAGAAAGATGCTAAGGATGAAAAAATGCGACTAGAAGATAGAGAGATGGTGGAGAAAAAAGCTGAGAAAAGAATGCAATTTGAAAGAGAGATGGAGGAGAAGAAAGCTCTAACCTTAGCTCATGAAAAGGAAATGATGCTCTTTCATCTGAAGGAATTAAAATTAAGGGGTCAAAATGCAAATAACGTTAACTCCAATAATACTGAACCTTCAGATAAAAATTATGGCGGTGATAAATTTAAATTGCCTAAATTTAATCCACATAGTGATGACGTGGCATGCTATCTGCTACGCTATCAAAGTGTATGTGAATCACGTGGATTGGATAAAGCTCAATGGAGTGTTAAACTGATGGAATTTTTGACAGGAGAACCTTTGACTCTTGTACAGACAATGGATCCCATTCTGCAAAAGGACTACGATAATGTCAGAGCTGCACTGCTAAAAAAATATCAATTGACTGAGGAGGGATACAGATTGCGCTTTAAATCCTTGCTACCGGAATCTCGAAAGGATTTCGCTGACTTTGTATGCAAGATACGTCTCACACTCGATAGATGGATAGAGCTGTCAAAAATAGAACATTCCTTTGACGCTCTTCGTGATTTAATGTTTCGTGATAAAGTACTGTCATCAGTTAATGCGACATTCCTCTCGTTCTTACATGAACGGAAGCCTATGAATTTTAAGGATATGGATCAAATCTGTACACAGTTCTGTATTGCACATCCTAATATGTTATATAGCCATTCACATATTAGAGAAGAATTACCCGTTGCTTCGGCCATACAACACAATAATCACTTTCGAAGTCGTTCTCTCAGTCACGATAGAAACTTCAGAAAGGGAGAGAATAGGAATTTCAATGGTTTTAAAGGGACACCATTTCGTGGTGGTTCACCATCTCAACAAAACTGGAGACAATGCAATAGGCCATATCATTTCAATAATAACAATTATGGAAATTATCAAGGAAATAATTATAACAACTATGATCGATCGCGATCTCCCTTATTTTTTAACAGGAATAACTTACCATACCGAAACTACGGTCAAAGGGACAATAGTTATCACCGTTATTGGCGGTCAAACCAAAATAGTGATCAAAACAGGTCAAATAACTGTAACAATGTCAGAAGTGATGATCGTAATAGATCAAGAGGTAGGGACAGAAATATAAATAATAAACAACATCGCCAGGCTAATTCTGCTCATCATGATCTTCAAGCTGATATAGATCAGAGTACAAATGTGTATGTGCATAATGCATCTTCTTGTTCTTTAGATTTCGAGCAGGCTAAACTTTGTCATCAATGCACAACATTGTTCCAGCCCGAGGCGATCACGACGTTGAGTTGCGGCCATACCTTGCCAAGTCTCCCTGCAATGTCCACCGCCATGTCAGCATCTACACACGACGGAAGAGGTTCTCTTACCTTACACAAAGGATTTGCAAATAAGATCCCCGTGTCTACTTTGTTTGACACTGGATGTTCAACCGTAAGAATTAGACAATCCTTAGTACACCCGTCATTAGCGACAGGAAAAAGTGTTAAGTGTGTCACATTTGGTGGTACAGTTGAGACATTCCCAACTGCTATTATAGATCTCGATACACCTTTTTTTACAGGAAAAATCCATGCCTGTATACTTCCTTCACCAATCAGTGATTTGATAATTGGTCGTATACATGGTGTTAAAGAGTGTACGCCACGACAGATTGCTACTTGGGAAAAGCAACATATGCATTCTGCTTATGCAGTTGTCACTAGAGCGCAAACTAAGAATATGTTGCAAGTTACACCAGCAACATCTCCTGACAATAATAATGATGATCATGACTTCACTATATCACGAGAGTCCTTTATAGAATTACAACATAATGATGTTTCATTACAGAAATTTTTTCTGTTGGTTTATAATAATAATACATCAACAGATCAAACAAACCCGAAACATTCTTTTGTACTGAAAAACGGGCAGGTCACATGGGTTTTTCACGCACTAAATCCAGGGTGCTATCTTCATTTTACTGGCCAGGTATTCATAGAGATGTCAATGTCTATTGTCGCTCTTGTACTATATGTCAAGAGGTTAAGGTACGTGGTCCACGTCACGCAGCTCGTATTCAGGCTGCTGACATTCCTATTCGACCTTTTGAAAAAATGGTTATCGATATCATTGGACCTTTACAACATTCTGCTAGAGGACACACACACATTCTCACATGTATTGACATGTGTACTCGTTGGCCTGAGGCCATTCCACTTAAGAATACTTCATCTGCCGATGTAGCTGATGCACTGTGGTTAATTTTTTCACGTCTGGGGTTTCCTAAAAAATCTTATCAGACCATGGTGTACAATTTGTATCTGATTCTATGTCCCAGGTCATGACCATGCTACACATAGACAGATCACTTAGTTCTATCTATCATGCCATGTCAAAATGGTTTAATTGAGAGACAAAAAAGGACACTTAAACAGTTATTAGGTAAGATTACTAATGACCATCCTCAAGACTGGGATAGAGTTTTACCCGCGGCTCTCTTCGCTTATTGCGAGGTAAAAAACGAAATCACAGGTTTTTCACCGTTTGAACTCGTCTTCGGTGTTCAACCACGTGGTCTTATGTCGTTGCTTCACGACTTACTCACTGAAGAGGATATCACAGATGACACTCAATCCTCTTATGAATATGTAATTTCTTTGAGGAAAAAAATTATTGATGCATGTAGGTTAGCTACCTCATCATCTGAATTAGCAAAAGAAAAAGCTAGACTTTTTGCTAATAGATATCGACGTCTGCGCCAGCTTTATCCTGTTGACGAGGCCTATGTTTTACTCCCTCGTAAAGACAATCGTTTACTCATTGCCTGGAAAAGCCCTTTTAAAATAATTTCTAGAATTTCTGATGTCGATTACATCGTCGATATCATGGGTAAACATAAAACCTTTCACACAAATATGTTGAAAGAATTTCATTCTCGTCCTGACTATCTTCAGTCAGTGTTTCAGGCGACTGACGACCCTCCACCTGGTCGTCACCATTATACCGTTTTGTCGGTTATTCAGGAGGAGGAGTCTTCTTTTTCTGATGTACCTTTACCCATTCCGGTAATCCCACTTCATTCTACCGAAATTTGAAGTGACGTGTCTATCTCTCCTGATCTTTCCACTGATAGACGTCAGCAAATTCCTTCTCTTCTTCAATCCTATCAAGATGTTTTCACTGACATCCCTGGTCGTACTTCAGTCATTCATCATGACATTGTACTGACCGATGACACACCTATTCGTGTCCGTCTGTTGCGCACATATTCTTTGGCGCACGTATTACGCATACAAAAGTAAAATGTATTTATTGGTCTGATAAAAAAATATTTATCTTTAAATGCACGTTTTTCGGTCTAAAGGGACAGAACTCAGATTAGGCGATGGGTATTCATTCTGTGAGTTATCGCTCCTTGTATCGTTCCTGAAAGTCGAACTCGGCGGAGGAATTTAGACTTACTTTAATCTATTCTGTGTTTGATTAGAAATAGATTGTTCTTGCTTCAGAATGTCTATGGCCCGAATCTATGTGTAGTTCTTGTCTATGTAGGACGAGTATGTCTTATATCCTGATATCTTAATATGTTTTAGTGGAACTATTTTTCTTGTACTGTACTTGAGGGATCAGGTGCTTTTCGGCGGATGAAGATACGTCAGAGAGTTCTTCGGTGATGAAGCCTATGGCGGGAGTCATGTCGTAGACCTGCCCAAAGTTTGTGATCTCTTTTTTTGATTATGGGAACGAAGATAGTTTCTTCTGGGATTGTTAAATCCATGAGTTCCCTAGTGTTCATTCCATAACGCCAGGAGAAGAGCGTTTGTGCTTGCTAGTTTATTCCTATGTCAAGGTAAACGTACTTTTGCTGACTTCGTTCATTCCTAGGCTTAAGATGGGCAGACGTTTACATGAATCTACCTATGTCAGTATGTCAGAATGACATATTATCTAGCAGCACTGATTATGTTTCTATACAGCAATTATGAGGACAGATTATGCTGATGCTTGTGGAAACTTTGATATTCAAGAATTGAATCTTTATTGAAGCTTTGTCGTACATCGTTAGGGTGAGCGATGTTTACAAGACGAGAAGCCATTTTGGAATGCTATTTATTGTTGATCATTTACCAGAGAACAGGGATACCCTTATTATCCGATGATGATCAAGAGATCACACTTATGAAAGGAAAATCTATTCTTGGGTGATTTAACATTCGCTCAGAAGATATTTGCTGAATGCTATTTAAATAAATCTCCGCTAGGGTGCAAGCTACACTTATGCTAAAGGAGGTTCTGTTCAGGAGTCACCGTAAACATTATTGATTAACTGACATGACTAGTCAGTAAGGCCTGATGAAGATTTGTTAAACATTATATATTAACTGACATGATCAGTCAGTAAGGCCTGATGAATATTTAGATGAGATATGGAACTCTGAACGTTTGTATACTGACGTTCCATTGTGTTTGTCCTCAACATGAATGCCAATTTATGATTGTACACCGTGGGTCAACAATATGCTATTGATGTCGACCTGTGTTCCTGTAACTGTACCCATTCTGTCAAGTGTATGCGTCAAATTAAACTATTGAAACGTCTACAGTGGTCTGCATAAGTAACTTCTAGATACGCATGAATGAGTGTTTGAACCTTCAGTCAACTCCACAGAACAGTCACACATTCGCGTATTGACATTTATTACAACACTCATTGTCAACACTGTATTCTTGTCAGGGCCTCATTGTGTCCCAGGACAAGGTGACATGTATACCTGACACTGTGCTCGGTTGTTTGAGTTGACTATTCAGTCCCAGTACATCTTTACAACGTACACTGATAAAACACAGTATACAGCATCCAAGAATAACAGCCTTTATCACTATTACCACAAGGGAAAAAAAGGCGTTTATCACCGTCCCTATCCCATTCCTCTTCACTTTCGGACTCAAGTGGACAAGGAATTGGATGAGATGCTTCGATTGAACATAATTGAACCATCTACCTCTCCGTACTCTTCATCCATGGTTATTATTCGTAAGAAAGATAATAACATCCGTATTTGTGTAGACTATCGGAAATTAAATAAAGTTACCCGATTTGATGTAGAACCACTACCGCTATTAGAAGACTTACTTGTGAAACTTTCTAAGTCTATTTTCTTCTATAAGCTAGATTTGTCAAAGGGATATTGGCAAGTCCCATTGACAGATCATGCCAAACCTCTCACTGCTTTTTCTACCCCACGGGGTCTGTTCCAATGGAACTTTTTGCCATTTGGACTTGTTAACGCTCCGGCTACTTTCGTACGCATGATGCGTCGTATTTTATCTCATCGTCTTGATGTCATTGCCTATATCGATGACATTTGTCTTTTTAGTGACTCCTGGGATGATCATTTTAGGGGATTAAGCTCATTATTGTCTACTCTACGTTCTTATAATCTGACGGCTAGACCATCAAAAGTATATATTAGTTTTCATGAAATATCATTTTTGGGTCATCGTGTGGCCCATGGTCTCCTTCATACTGAAGATAATAATGTTTCTAAAATTCTTAATATCACTGCGCCTAAAACAAAGAAACAAATTCGCAGTCTTTTGGGGTTAATTCAATTTTATGGAAGATTCATTCCCCATTTGTCCACCATCACTGCGCCTTTCTCTAGTTTATTAAAGAAAGGCTCAGCTAACATGATTCGGTGGTCGGAAGAACATCAAATCACGTTGGATTATATTAAGTCATTGTTTTCATCTGCACCTGTGCTACGTTTACCAAACGCAGATTTACCTTTTGTCCTTCGCAGTGACGCTTCTAATTTTGGAATCGGCGCCGTACTGCTACAATCCTATGCAGGCACCTTACATCTAGTGATGTTCTTATCCAAGAAGCTTACACCTGCGGACAAGAATTATTCAGTTCTGGAAAGAGAGCTCTTGGCGTTGGTTTGGTCCATAACCAAGCTACAAAGATTCCTGCTGGGCGCGCACTTCGTTGTGAAGACCGACCAACGTCCACTTACAGCTCTACAAACCAAAGATTTAAGATCTACGAAATCTACACGTTATGCCATAGCATTACAGCCCTACAACTTTACCATCCGAGCGATTTCGGGCTCTGAAAATGTCTTTGCGGACGTTCTGTCAAGATGTCCTCATGATTCTACAGAGCCACTACTCCTTACTGAAAGTCTAGCCTCTACACCAAATCAGTTCTAAGCTACCACTTATGACACATGACTATATTAACGTTCAATTATATTATGATGTTTCAGAAGACACCACATGATGTTTAAATTGACTATGCATCATTGCTTCAACATTAACATTACGGAATTTGCTTACATGTAACATTCCGATCATATAGTGTGACGTGATGAAATTAGGAAAAATGCTGGAATCGGAACTTAACTTTTCCAACAGAATGATATCTACACTGCTACTTCAAATTAGTGC
Organism: Oreohelix idahoensis; assembly: GCA_024509875.1. Classification (NCBI taxonomy): domain Eukaryota; kingdom Metazoa; phylum Mollusca; class Gastropoda; order Stylommatophora; family Oreohelicidae; genus Oreohelix; species Oreohelix idahoensis. The sequence continues at coordinate 190,158 of JAMPIV010018675.1, read as the reverse complement.
TACGCATTGCGGACAATCTTGCCATATAACATTATCATTCGTGACTTTGTGGGTTGCTTCAATTGTGGTGCCGTGAATGGTTCATGAACTTTTATTACAATGACATTACTTAACTAAGTTTACTATTTATTATATAGATGTGTTATAAATCAATTTGATAATTAGATATCACGCTTGCATAGCGATGGTGATTTTCTCATGACACATTTTAGTTAGCAATTTCATCATTCATGCTTCATTGGCGTCGCTAAGTAATCTTACGCCCTACTAGGAGTATTGTTTGATTCGACTATTTTCTTTCATCTTTCATCATTCTTACATGTATATTTTTACATGCATAATTTACGTTCCATTTCTGTCATCATTTATTTGGAATTGTTTTTTTCACTACCATTTTGTTTGATTTCTATCTTCATTCATCACCTATTTTCTATAGATTTAAAACATGTTCCTATTTTTATTGATAGTTATTGTACTATTTCGTACATTCCATCTCATTTCTTTGATTTGAATTTAGTATCACATCTCCTTCACCACTACTTTTCGTTTCATACTTGTATCTTAATATATTTATTGATTGACGTACCAGATAATTTGATTGACCTCGTCGCGATAAGTTGAAAAAAAAATAATATAATAAATTTTAAAAAAATCCGGGATCGAGGTATACTGTTACGTCCATTTTCGCACAACCAATTTTGAAGCGAGACTTAACAGATTACCAGATGTGTCGACCGAAAGGTGCAGATATCACAGCTTAGGCGTAAACAGACACAACGCAACCACCGTCCTTTTCAGGGCGAACGAGGAAGAAGAAGAAGAAAATGATTTAAGCACCAAAGTGCACAAATTCGGTGCGATAAAATCGTTGGTTTCCATAGAGCGCTGATGACGTCAGAGAGTGACGTCATAGAGCTGAGAGACAAGATGCCGGTTTTTGAAGACAGACGTTGTGCTGGTCTTTTGAGTCCCATATTGCGGGATTAACTAATTATAATTTGATGTCTAAGCTACCTTCCAGGGCGAAGCGTTAGCCACAGCCAAGTTCGATTTATCTTCGTCAATATCTCCAAGTGATATTTGACGCAAGTATTTTTACAAGATTTTGACAGGGCTTCAGTATGGCATTGTGACCTACTGCTAGTGAGTTTCAAAATCCATTCTTACGAAGTATATCAAAGACGAACATTTTTATGAAGTATCAAGATAAGATGTCCGGCCAAAAGATATTATAAATAAGTAACTCTTTCAAGAATCCAATATGGAAAGGAAGTGAATTATCTTCACCTCAATACCTTACCTTTTGCGGATTGTCCAACGGTCATGGAGGTCAGTCAAGTTGACTTTGTAACCTTGCATTTATGCAGAATTCTTATCACCATGCCATGTTCTATTATGTCGTCAACAATGATGTCGTCCATGTATCGTCAAATAAATGAATGAGAATTAATTATCAGTCAAGACATGAATTCAGCGTCCATCTATTATAACATAATAGTCGGCCACCTGTAAGCCCGACCAAACTGACAGCATTCTTAGTCAGTAGCATTATGAACTATGAAATAGTCGGCCACCTGTAAGCCCGACCAAACTGACAGCATTCTTAGTCAGTAACCTTATAAACTATGAACATTCGCGTTTAAAATCAAGAACCCAAACTTCAAACAAACTATTGACACTTTACACCAACATCTGGTGGCAAGAGTTACTACAACAATCCAGTTTGTTTTGTGGGGGATACCTATTTTTAGTTTTTGCACTATCGTAAAACCGCCATTTCGCCATGATAAATGTCGCTGTGTTTGTATTTTCAGTAACTGATGAGTTTGCATACCACGTGGGCTTTGGCATGTGATGTAGACTGCGAAAATATTTTGTCCATCTTCGTAAATATTCACAACCACAAGGAATTTTATTCAATGTTATTTTTTTATTGATCAGAATCGAGATGACTGCACTCTGGGCAAACCCATAGGTGTTCCAACTCCCTCAACAAATTTCGAAGGGTATGAATGCTAATTGTTCCTGTAACGCGCTGGTTGTATACATGACAGATGCATCCTCTCACACATTCATCCCTACTAGGTTTACGATGATGCCACATTTCAGCAATCTTTGCCTTGTTGAGTCACCGGTAGTCGATTTAAATGTATATATGGGTACAAGAAAAGTCAGATTCGCGTGCTATAGTTTAACTACACAATTTTTAAACTCTCTAATACAGGGATCTGCAACCCAGGAGCTTTTGGGACCTACTTTAGTAACATTGAGGCATCTAAAGATCTACCATATATATATATATGCGAGTATGTATGTAATTTTAAGTGTGTGTGTGTGGAAGAGGAAGGGGAATGATGAACTGTACAAAGAAAAGATGGCGTTCCTAACTCATGCAGTTCACGAATATATTTTAGTGAAAGTTTTCATTAGGAGTGCGGAAAAAGTACATTTGACGCTGGGACACCTCGATTTTAAATGCCGGAAGTCTTGTAAAAAATTGTCCCCATTTAAAAAGCCACACCTAATGGTCTATCAAATCATGCAGTGGGATTTACCGGTAGATCTGGAGCGACTGGTTGTCGACCCCTACTCATTATTCTGCCACAGAAGCATGAAAGAAAGTTTTTTTTTTTTTAAAGAATGTATGAGCGTCTGATTGGCAGAGTGGTTAGAGCGCTGGCCTCTGGCGGCAAAGATGCCGGGTTGGAAACACTGTGGCGTCACGCTGAAGTCTACCTAGCTGTAAGTGGGCACCTGACTGTGCTCTTAAGTTAGGAAGGCAGAGTCAGCGAGGAAGGGAACTGGTTACGCCACCTCTCAATGCTGGACCTAGTATAGTGAAGTCTCTAACACTTCACTCCCTTACGGCAGTATCCACTATATGACTACCTTTACCATTACTGACATATGCGAGAATGTGTTCGTCTAGTTCTATCTGTCAGTTGTCTAGTTCCTTCTGTCAGTTGTCTAGTTCTATCTGTCAGGTGTCTAGTTCTATCTGTTAGTTGTCTAGTTCTATCTGTCAGCTGTCTAGTTCTATCTGTCAGTTGTCTAGTTCTATCTGTCATTTGTCTAGTTCTATATGTCAGTTGTCTAGTTCTGTCGCATAGAGATTTATGATCAATAAATTTTCTATATTCTTTTCTTTTCTGCCCGTGTCCTCTACTTTATTATCGCTCTTTTATACTTTTCCTGTTTTTCGCATTCGTTCGTCTGCAATATATTATAACTTTCCCATTCTGACTTCTGCCGTTTCTTTTCTCATACTAGTAACGCATTTTATTGCGTAATATGTCAGTCCCTGGATGTGAACGAAATAGTGTGAGAATTCGTTTTCGTCAGACATTTGTCTACATTTTCACCTGACACAGCGTTTCTTCTGCTAAGTTTCTCGGCGTGAGGTGTGGAAGGCGCCAAATCTGCATCGCTCACCAATTAGACATGTCGTAGTAGGTGTGAAGACGCGTTTTGGCAGTTATGGCCAGCGTCTAAGTTAATGTGAAGTGTTAAGAGAGAGAGAGAGAGAGAGAGAGAGAGAGGGGGGAGACCGGCGCTATTTCGGGTTTTCGTAATAGCGTGGGATCCTTTGTCCGTTTTCATATATCTACACGAGTAGCTTAGACTAGTCATTCAGTTCTCCAAATTTTGCAGTAGACAGGTTGCTCGGGCTAATAGAATAAGCTTGCATAGCGAAGTTCTTAGTTTGACTCGACATTTTGCCGAGCTTCTAGACTAACTATATGAGTGAATAAATTCTACGTTTGTGCGATCGCCTGCAGTTCTGTCTGGAGGTAAATATATTATATATCTAGCAATGTTGAGTGATTCAGTGATAATCGCTTATTTCATTTTACTAGTTAGATTTCTGTGCAGAAGAAATTAATTTATAACTCTGTTATATTCTCTAGGTGACATGTTACAGTGGAAAGCAGAATAAACTATAATTTCTAGCTTAAACTCATGCAGCTGTAAATGAATTTAATTAAACTGCTAATAATCAGTCGAGAATATTTTAAACTAACTTATAACTGCACTGATTCATCATTGAGTATTGACGAAATACGTATGTATTTCTAATTCATGATGACTGATTTTATTTCATGGGAGATTTAAACAATGACAAGCTCTACGCTTGCAGTTTATAATGTAAGTTATAACCGAGGAATAGTATGTATAAGTATTTTATATGTTGTTTTCTCTTTATTCAGTGAAACTGGGGTAGCCCAACTCTACCAGCGTTTTAGTACTGAGAAATATCTGTGAAGAACATAGACATTTTTTTCTTAAAGACTTGGGTGTATAAAGTAAAACCTGTCTGGAATTGCGTTGGCATCTAGAACGACAGAGTACCCATTACATGAACTTTAAGATTAAATTATGTAACGGGCCTATCGCGCGAGATTTAATTCTTCCTGAGAAAAACCTCAAGTACATTTTCAGCCCGTGTGGCAAGTAAAATATTACTATCAGTAACATTCCGACGGAGTTCTGACTAGTTCTGGTGTGACCAAATAAAGTCCTGTACTGAGAGAAGGCACCGACCTGACATTTCTAGTTACTAGAAATCTAAGATATTGACACTTTGCTCGCTGTTAACGTTCGTGCCTGGACAATTTTACTGTGACCTAACAGATATCCTAAAATAAGAATAACCAAGAAAACGTTCCCTGAATTAGTGAATTCAACCTATCTTTGTGGAGCTGGGGTTCTCTTGGCCAAAACTACCACTGGAGATTCTGTATGTGCATGTCCTAACAATTGTTTTTCCAGAAGTTGCTACCAAAGCTGTAAGTACGAATGCAAGCTAGTGATCACGGCTGACTGAATAGAGTGAATGCAGGACTAAGTGATTCCTTTATTGTTGTATTTTGGCACCCATTTTGCTGTCTTAAATTTCTTTATGCAAGTTTTTTTGTTGCTAACAATATTTTCCTTAGGATAGATCAGAGTATCAAAGTCTGTTCATACCTTTCAAGGGAAATCTTAGACTATAGCATATGTATCCGTGACTCTTTGGGGCTATCACTTTTCTTCTAACAGGACTGTAGGCTATACATCGAGGGAAAAGATCATACCAATGGGTCTATCATTCTTGTAGCAATTCATTGACTTTATGACTATTTGTATATGCTTGATGTAATTTTTGTGTGTTGTGATGGAATTTACTTCTGATAATTAAAATTCACTTAAACTTTATCAGTGTGTCGGTCAGTTCGTTCCCAATTATCTATATTTTCATTGTCATTGTTTCACGTCTTTGTGTCTATTGTAGTCACTTATGTGTGTGTGTAGGTGAGGGATATATATTAATATATATTATACTAGACGGTCTGACAAATCTTAATCTGTTGTAGATGATAGGCTGACTGAGAGAAATCATCTCGAGGGTCAGAGACCGACTCTAATATATTTCCTCCATCTCACTCGTGAAATCTATTTCTACTTATATCTTACTGAACTATCGCCTGTTTCTATTTCTATTTAGAAGGGACCAAACCTAAGTGATAAGGGTGGATTTGGTGATGCTTACTGGCCACTATGAACGTTGCAGTAGTATGTCCAAATCGTTGCTAAAATGTAGCCAAATGTATGGTACCACCCCTATCGACACCAGGTATATAATAGACTGAAGTGCAAGGTATCTTGTCTGGTTTGTTGTTGTTGTTGTGGGTGTAGATGGGATGAAACTTCACAGATCTACACAAACATGAGGTGGAACAAAAACGTGGAAGTCATAAAAGTGCGAAACTGCTGCGGACGTTTCCATCATTTATTTGGACGCCACAAGCACAGATACGTTACATAAATCATAGACATCAATAGTTCAGTGTATTCAGCATTCTAAAGCTTCTTCATGAATCTGCATCAAAATCCTGCAACTGTGTCAGCTGCATATCATCAATGTTCATTAAATAATAATCAATACTCCTCTGACGCTGGCAGATCAGATGTACAAGATAAGTCTATTATTGTCCACACGAGAATAGCATTTCAGGAGTACAGGTCAAGCTGACCTTTATAGCATCCCTAAGTCTAACCCTCGACATAGGTGCAATCGCTGGCATAGCGAATCCTAGAACATAATAATTGTTCCCTGGGCCTAGAGCGACCCGTGTATATATATATATATATATATATATATATATATATATATATATATATATATATATATATATATATATATATATATATCTCAGGTATAAAGATACCGGTGGTGAAATTTCCTAGTAAAAGAACCTCTCCATTCTGTAACACACAAGCGAGCAGAGATCGACAAAATGTCTAACATCTAGGTAGATCATAGAGTTCAATAAAGGAGGTATTACCTTTCTTCAGAATCAACACCACAAAACATACGCCTCCAGGCGGTTTTTGAATCATATAGGGAAAGCCTCGTTAGCTAACTAACTCACAGGAGGACTATAGAATTCCCTAACAAAAATCACAGACGCAGAAGCGTCCTATCTCTGCTCAGTACATCTCGTCGAATCCCTGGGCGGAAGACCATTCTAACTTTCTTAAAGTTTAGACATGCGCAGAACGCATACATCTGACTAACACTCACAACGAAACGATGAAGGAACCATTTCAACAAAGCTATGTTCAGAAATCACGCCGTATATGGACATGGGAATAAAACTCAACCCTAGTTTCAATCATTCCAAGAAATTGTTGACTGATACTACCGTATAAGGAGACATCGTTCGAATAAATGAATCAGCGAGTCAAGACACAAGATAAGATAACCAACGAGTCAACCAACAAGAGAAGTTAACCCCCATAGTACAATGTACCCATAGTTTAAACAAAGGTTATCTGCCTTAGATCACAAAAAATTTAAAGTGTACAATTCATACCGATTAATTACACACAGTCTTAGAAAAAAATTATGTGCGTAACACTAAGTCTTAATTCACCTATCGCAAATCTACGACAAGTTCCTTCTGTCAGTTTCACGTTTGTGATATTGTCACATCTCTTCAGTCCTTCCATCACACGCAACCATCCATTTAAGGAAGCATGTATCTTCTTGGTTGTCCTAGTTTGTTCTTCTCTCAACCGCAACAAATTAAACAGCTGCAAATGTTAACCATTATAAATACTTTATAGTCATCTCCGAATTATCCACTCCATCTGATCTCTGTAATTGGCTAAGCGGTTAGAGCGCTCGCCTCTCGCTGTAAAGTTACCGTGTTCCTGTATCGAAACCTGGAAGCGTCACGCTCCAGTCTACCCAGCTATAAATGAGCACCTGATTCTGCCCTTGAGTAAGGAAGGCAAAGGCCACAAGGAAAAGAACTGCTCAACCTACCTCATAAAGCTGGACCTGGTATAGTGACATTTCTAACACTTCACTCCCCTACGTCAATATCTACTGTGTTCCTACTTTCTTTATCTGGCTCTTTCTGTACTTCTCTCCCTATTACCTTTAACTCATGCCCCCTTCTCCTACTTCCACATGTCAGATTCCTATCATTTCCCAAACCAAACTGTGCCCAAGCCAAAGGGCAAGGTTAGCCTCCCTTACCCTATTTAAGTTATTGAATGTGGTGTTTGCAAGAAAGTTGGAACCGCTCCTTGGTTGCTGCCCTTTGCCAGGTCCTGTCTATCGATACGACTCGATTATACGCCAGCGATAGATTTCTGTAGCGTGTCTTAACAAAATAGGAAGGACGAAAACAGTTGTTTGGTTAGTTCATTGCCTACGTGGTCTCGCGGTGATGATACATACCAGACTAACAAATTCTCAGTGATTTTTATTTAGGTACAGCGTTATTAATCACACATTCATATGTACATATAAACGAGCCACATAGAATAACGGGAACAAGCGCCTTTATTATAGACATACAGTAGCGCAGGGGTCGGCAAATTACGGCACGCGCGCCAAGCGTGGCACGTGGAACGATTTTCAATGGCACGCTGAGTGAATTAAAATACTGTACAGTATATGATCTCATTTTAAAAAAAAATTGAATTTTTAATTAAATAGAAGCATATAATTCTTTTAAAGCTATACCTGTTTTTACAACCCTTCAAAACGAAAGTTTTTAGACATTGGAGGTAAGAATGTGCGATTTGATGAAAACTAAAGGCCTGATCATACTATACTGCACGTAAGTCTTCGTTTTTACGGACCGTTTCCGAGAACAAACAGTCTTCAACGAATTTCATGGGGAGTGGTTATACTTTGCGGCGCCCGCTAGTCTGGCGTCTACCTGCTACCGTAGTTTGCAGGATGAGATTCTTGAAAAGAATCCCAAGCAAATTTTGACGGGCAAGCGGAGACGTAATATCATAATTACGCAATAGTGTCTGGCTAGCGCCTGGACGAGCGTATTTATTTCGTTTTCGCTCGCAGTTTTTGACTTCCAGTGTGAGTTTGGAGCAACAATGACTGGCCTCGACGAAATTATATTTCCGTCCTATCCTGCCTCTCTCTCCCGACCACCACCACCTCTACAGTTCTCTTGGCTGTCGCATACTCATGCCCGTACAGTCCGTTGACCGCAGCACAAAAGTTGGTGTTATTATTAAGTAATACGGTGCCGTTAAAATGAATCAAAAAAAGACAAAAACTTGATACACGCTCGTTTCAAGACTTTTGGACAAACGAATATGGATTCATACAACAAAAGGATCGTGCTGTTTGTGCTTTATGTTATGAAATTGTCTTGTGCCGTACGTCAAATGTACAAAGACACTATCAAACCAAACATCAGTCCATGTTTAAAAACTCTGAGGAGAAAAGTGAAGCCATAAAAATGGCTGTTTCCGGCTACAAAAAAAAACAAAGTAGTATTTTTAGTCAAGTAATTGGAACCAAAAATAAAGCGACCGAATGTAGTTACAAAATTGCACAGTGTGTGGCTTCGAAGGGCAAACCTGTCACAGATGGAGAATACATCAAGGAAACTTTTTTTGAGCAGTGCTGAAATTTTGTTTAGTGATTTACCAAATTTACCTCCCGCTGTACATTGTTCGTTGGCTTAGTCGAGGTAATGTTTTGAACAGATTTGTATCATGTCTAGAAGCAATCAAGGTGTTTCTTGATGAAAAGGAACAACATTTCCCGGAATTGAATGACGAGGACTGGCTGTGCAAGCTGATGTTTCTGGCTGACATAACTACAAATCTGAATGAATTAAACTTGTGTTTACAAGGGCAGGGTCAATCAATACTTGATCTTTTTGAGCACTGGAAAGGATTTGCTTCAAAATTAGACATATTTTGCAGAGATATTACCACTAACACATACAAGTACATCGAATTCAAAGCATCAGAGTTATGGACGATAAAATTTGTAGAATTGCGAAAAACTCTTGAAGGGAAGCTGCTTGGAAAAGTCAGCTGCCATCCTCAACTGCTGGACATCCCTGCCTCAAGCGTTCACCTGTTTGAAGAAAGTTGCATTTGCTCTACTTTCGGCTTTTGGGTCAACTTATACATGAGAACAAATTTTCTCACACATGAAAGCTGTTTTAAGTCCACAGAGAAGTCGCCTAATACTTGTGCATTCAGAAGCCTGTGTGAAGCTGAAATTGACAAAACACACACCTGATATTGAACAATTAACCAAGGAGAAGCAAGGACACGGGTCCCATTAATTGATTAATGACTCAGATCAATAATAATCAATGATTACTCATATTAAAATTTTAATAACGTGTTTTATGTTTGGTTTATTTAATTGTTTTGTTCTTCAAACTATTGGACTTTCTGTCTTAACAAAATATACATATGGCAATTTTATTATAAAATTTCAAACTAATGTGTTCAGAACTTAAATTTTGCACAACATAATATTTGTATTGATATTTGTTCTTATTTATATTAAAATATTGAATAATCTACAAAGAATAGAATAGTTATTTAATTTATTGGAAACATGTTAATACAAGATCATTTTTAAATTGTTTCAATAATTGTTGTATATAAAAATATGATGGACTTAGGTTGGTACGCTGAGTGACTTTGCAACATTACTTCGGCACGACACTACTAAAAGTTTGCCGACCCCTGCAGTAGCGTATTTAGGGTAAGGGGAAGGGGTATGAGTTAATCCCATGTAGTGTCTGGCAGTCTGACGTAAGAGCAAATAAGACTAAAATAACTTATATCATACAAGAGCTGAGATGATTCCCAGGCCATTTCACGTTGGGGGGACCCTCATTGTTTCAGACGAGGAGTAAAAAATAATTTAATGTAAAGAAAGGCACGCAGGGTGATGTATCCTAAGCTTAGGTTAGGCCCTCATGAGTGCTAAGGTCCGGGCCTAATGACTTTACTGGTTTTCTCTCTCTCTCGAAGGGCCTGCCCCTGAGGCATGGTTTAGTGACGACTAATATGAAGTTGTTTATGAGGCTGACATCTTCATCATGTAAAAAAAAAAATGCCTGAGACACCAGCATTTGGAACAGCGCAGACAGTTTTTTAGCACAGACTTCACGCGAGGCCTACTGCTGTAGTGACCTGTGCTCCTTATGGAGTCTAAAAGGAAAATGATCAAGAATCATATGGTCTTCAGCCTTTCACTCTCCCCTTCACAAAGGCTTTTTAACATATGCTAAGAGACTCCGGTTAGTGTTGTTGTTTATTTTAGCAGCTATATGTGTTAGATTTCATACTTGTATTGCAGGTCCATATTTAACACCTATCTGTGTTAGGTTTCATACTTGTATTGAAGGACCATCTTTTAACACCTGTATGTGTTAGATTTCATACTTGTATTGAAGGTCCATATTTTAACACATATATGTGTTAGGTTTCATAAGTGTATTGACGTCCATATTTTAGCACCTACATGTGTCAGATTTCATACTTGTATTGAAGGTCCATATTTTAACACATATATGTGTTAGGTTTCATACTTGTATTGAAGGTCCATATTTTAGCACCTACATGTGTTACATTTCATACATGTATTGAAGGTCCATATTTTAGCGCCTATATGTGTTAGGTTTCATACTTGTATTGAAGGTCCATATTTTAGCACCTATATGTGTTAGGTTTCATACTTGTATTGAAGGTCCATATTTTAGCACCTATATGTGTTAGGTTTCATACTTGTATTGAAGGTCCATATTTTAGCACCTACATGTGTTACATTTCATACTTGTATTGAAGGTCCATATTTTAGCACCTATATGTGTTAGGTTTCATACTTGTATTGAAGGTCCATATTTTAGCACCTATATGTGTTAGGTTTCATACTTGTATTGAAGGTCCATATTTTAGCACCTATATGTGTTAGGTTTCATACTTGTATTGAAGGTCCATATTTTAGCACCTATATGTGTTAGGTTTCATACTTGTATTGAAGGTCCATATTTTAGCACCTATATGTGTTAGATTTCATACTTGTATTGATGGTCCATATTTTAGCACCTATATGTGTTAGATTTCATACTTGTATTGAAGGTCTGTATGTTATGCAATATCATCATTTTTCTTTGCGTTTCTTCTGATCATGGACCTACTGCTGCAGACGGTAACCCATGAAACCTCAACAAAACAGTTAAATGGTCTTGCAGCTGTGGTTTCTGTAGCAATATTTTTAGTGATGAGGTTGCCAGACCCATAAGCTCATATTAACTCATCTGAAGAGACATAGAAGAATATGACCATTGCATTCTCACGCACGTCGTACAAGGCAACTAATATGAGGTTGTGCATGAGGCTGGCAGCCTCATCATGTATAACGAATGGCTACAGAAACTACCGTTTAAAGAGCCTGTGGCTGCCTAGTGCTGGCGTCATGTAGAGTTGGCTCCATGCTCAGTGAGTCAGTGCGAAGTGCAAAGGAAACTAACGATGATGATAGTGTGACAGTGCGAAGTGCAAAGGAAACTAACGATGATGATAGTGTGACAGTGCGAAGTGCAAAGGAAACTAATGATGATGATAGTGTGACAGCACGAAGACGATGTGTGAAGAAGAATAAGAATTCGTGTGTAATGTTGTCGTCACTCTCTCTGACCTACTTTCACACACGTTCCGCAGTCACAGAAAAACTCTCTTGATGACAGGGGTCCCACTTTTATTAATGAAACCCTATCAGGTAGCATATGGATCATACAGAAAACAATGTTGTCCACAAGTTTACTTTTTGTAGGTAATTCCTATACAACACCATATAACCAAGCTATTTAGGTATTCACTACGTAACACCATATAAACCAGCACAGACTGCTGGACTCTCTGAAATAAAATGAAACAAAATAAACTAGCATCTTACTAATGGACAAACATCATCTACGTAATAATACATACATATGTGTGAAAATGTGCAAGTACATGCATTTAAATGACCATGTGTGTGTGTGTGTGTTGTGTGTGGTGTTACACATGTGTGAAAATATACTTGTAGATGCGCTTAAATGACCATGTGCGTGTGTGTGTGTGTGTTTATTCAGGTCTGTGTATATGTGTAATCAACAATAAACAATAAACATATCTCAGTCAACAATAATGCTTTCATACTCATACTAAATACTAACTACATCATCACGCGAGAGAAAACTTAAATGAAGCACTTCTATCTATGATGAAATATTATACACAACTCACTGGTCTAAATGACCACATTTGATCAGTATCTTAGAGGCCTAGCTGCTCTAAAGAACAAGCAGATATAAATATATATATATATATATATATATATATATATTTATATTTATATATATATATATATATATATATATATATATATATATATATATATATATATATATATATATATATATATATATATATATATATATATATATATATATATATATATATATATATATATATATATATATATATATATATATATATATATATATATATATATATATATATATATATATATATATATATATATATATATATATATATATATATATATATATATATATATATATATATATATATATATATATATACTCTATTCTTCCAGCTCTATACTAAACGTAAAAGGCATACGCTACTCACGGAGCTAGAGGGTACGCTAATCTTCCTCTCACAAAAATCACTGATGTAAAATTCACCACACTTACGACTCACAAGAATGCAATATAATCATTACTTAACACTACACAATTGAAAATAATAATGATAATAAGTACACACTTGTATACAGCGCAATGCGACACTAGAATTCCTCTTATAAATTCACTTAGTACTTTACACATTTAACACACAGTCTCACTGTTGAAAATAGCGATGAGATATACGTGAAATTACACTTAAACACAAATAAATCGCCAGTCAGCTTCTATCAAACTATAGATAGACAACTTCTAAAAAGCAATAAATCCTAAACCTGAAACGTCTAATATTACTAAATCTAAAGTATTATAAAAATATACTCATATGCAAGCAAACCTCTATGTCGTCAGCTCTCTTAGCACAGACGCAACTATACAACAACCCGGACCTCACTTTATTATCGTACTAGGGCGCGTTTTGCACAAGAAGACGATCTGGCTACTTCTCAGCTCTGACCCGACTCTCTCAATGTTTCAGTTTAAATCTACATCTCCACTCCTGTACCACAGGATAGCCCCGTCCAAAAGCTCCGCCCATCCCTCTAAGGAGCAAATCAGGAGTTCTATGCTCAATATGGATGACATGAGATCACATCTTAGTAAATATTATCTTCCTAGACGCCCACAATTCAAGTTCTGCCCACTGGTGGTTACATTCCCACGATATCTCTTGCCTGGAGGAGTCACACCTCATGGTTTCGTGCTCAACAAGGTGTTTTCCTCTGGTGTCAGACAGCGCCGAGATGTCTAAAACTAAATGCTGTCTCCTATTAGTTATTCTGCGTCTCACACGTTTGCCTTCTTCACGAATGGCAAAGGTGTGTTTCGTTTAAATTGCCCATTACCGGGCGAGAATGCCAACATGAGCACCAATTTACACCGTAGACTAGATCGCCAACTAATTACTCAGTCTAAAATTACACCTTCTGGCCACACGGTAACAATAGCAAATTGGCTTGGGAGTGGGGTAGTCTTCCAAGACTTAGCCCTTGAAAAGATCCCTCCACCAGGATATCCCACCACAAAGAAAAATTCAAAAAAAACTCCACTGGAGACACAGTTTCCTTTTAAATTAATATTACCGTCGCTTTAGGAACGTTTGGACTAAGAACTGTAGTTAAGTTTCCACAGAGACATCTTCATTTCGGGGAAGTCCCTGTTTCGTTGACGCAGTGCTTGGATCTTTCACCAGAACAGTGGACAGCAAAAGTGCTTTCCCTTGTTACAGTTCCGTATACAAGTTAACAAAGATAGAGCGATAACTTAAAATAGTTCCGTCTACGTGGTCATTCAACTTGTCCGATGAGCTAAGGGACATTCACGAGTAGTCGGTTTTTTTCGTTTTTTCTTTAATGAAAAAAGTCTATGTCTAGTAAGTGTGAATTCAACAAATGTGATTTTGTAGTTCGTCATTCTGCGTCCAGTAAGTGTGTATATATATATATATGTAACTTTCTTATTTCACAAATAGTCATTCTATTGTTATTCTTTATTTCTTCTTTTTGTCTTCATCTTTTTATCCTTCTTCTTCTTAATAACTTCTCTTCTTTCTTTCGTTTTTTTCTGTTATCATCACTTCTTCATCTTTTCTTTTACCACTCCTACTATTGCTGCTACTACGGCTACTGCTACTACTTCTAGTATTACTACTACTACTATTATTACTACCACCATTACTACCATTGCTGTTACTACTACTTCTACTACTACTATTACTACTACCACTACTACTACTACTACTACTACTACTACTACTACTACTACTACTACTATTACTACTATTACTACTACTACTACCACTACTACTACTACTACTACTACTACTACTACCATTACTACTATTACCTACAAGTACTACTACCACCAGTACTACTACTACTACTACCACCATTACTACTGCAACTACTACACTTACTACTACCTTATTATTACTACTACTACCACCACCACCAATACTACTACTACTGCTGCTGATTTTGCAACTACTGCAATCAATCAATACCCTTTAGCTCCCCAAGGAGCATAGGCCTTCAACAAACACATACCAAGTCTTCCTGTCCTGTGCCATCCGCTCAAGTTCTTTCCATGTTTTCCTCATCATTTTTACCTCTGTATCCAGTTCTCTTCTCCGTGTGTTTTTTGGTCTACCTCTGCCTCTCTTTTCCTGTGGATTCCAGAACAAGGACTGCCTTGTAATGCTATCAACAGGTTTCCTCAATGTGTGTCCTATCCATCGCAAGCGTCTTCTTCTCAACTCTTGTTCCACTGGCACTTGTCTGGTTCTTGTCATCAATTCCACATTTATGACTTTGTCATACCATTTCAGTCCTTCTATTCTACACAAGCACCCGTTTATAAAAGTCTGTAGCTTTTTGGTTGTTGTTTTTGTTGTTCTCCATGTCTCAGAGCCATACAATAGGACTGACTTCACATTTGAGTTGAAGATTCTTATTTTCGTGTTGGACTTGATTTCTCTTGTTCTCCATATGTTTCCCAATCAATAAAAGTTCCTCTTGCTTTTTTTATTCTTATTTTGATATCATTGTATGTCCCTCTAACTTTGTCTATATTACTGCCAAGATATGTGTACGATTCTACATCCTTTAGTGGTGTTTCTTCAAGTTCAACCTTGTTATCATTTCTTGCATTTATTCTCGTAATCTTTGTCTTTTCCCTGTGTATTTTTAGGCTCACTTGTTGTGACCTCTCATCGAGAATTTTCATTGTCTCTTGCATCTGATTATGGTTATGGGACAGAAGAGCCAAGTCATCCGCAAAATCCAGATCATCAAGCTGTTTAGTCAGATTTCACTGGATTCCATTTCTGTTGTGTGATGTCGATGTTTAAATAACCCAATCTATTGCTAGTAAGAAAGGAAATGGAGACAAGAGGCATCCCTGTCTCACTCCCGTTCTAATCCTAAAGGATCTGTAAGTTGTCCTTCATGAAGAACTCTGCATGTCATGTCTTCATAGATCTTCTTTATTAAGTTAACGATCTTCATGGGAACTCCATAATGCCTCATCAATTTGCAAAGTGATTCTCTGTCTACACTGTCAAACGCCTTTTCATGGTCCACGAATCCGATTTACAGCGGTGAATTCCATTCCAGACTTTATTCAACTATTATTTTCAAAGTGGCTATCTGGTCTGTATAGGATCTGTTTTGTCGAAAGCCTGCTTGTTCCTCTCTCAGTTGCTTGTCTATGGACTCTTTTAATCTCTCAAGGATGATTCTGTAATACTTTTCCTGGCACTTACAGTAATATTATTCCTCTAAATTGTGTGCACTCCTGTAAATTTCCCTTCTTAGGCAACTTGACCAGATAACCTTCCGTCCATTCTGTTGATATTTCCTCTCTCTCCCAGACTTTGCCAAGTAGTTTGTATAATATCTCTGTAGAGGTATCAATATCTGTTTTGATGGCCTCTGCTGGAATGCATTCTGGACCAGCTGCTTTTCCATCTTTCAGAAGTTTTATGGCTTTCTTTATTTCTTCTCTACTTGGTCGTTCACAGCTGATTAGTAGCTCCTCTTCTGCTGGCTGGATGTCTGGGGCATTAGTTGGAGCTGGTCTATTGAGAAGTTCCTCAAAATGTTCTGTCCATCTCTTCATTTGTTCTTGTATATTACTATGCACTTTTCCATTCTTATCTTTTATGAGGCCATTTGCTTGCTTATATTTCCCTGTTAGCTTCTTTGTGTTGTTGCATTTTCTTTGGCTGCAGCTTCCTCTGCTTCCCTTGCCAACTCTTCAATATACTTTCTCTTGTCTCTTTTGATGTTTCTTCTTACTTCTTTGTTTTCTTCTATGTACACTTAATGAGCTTTGGCTTTGGAGCTTCTGTTTTTGCTTCTGTTTAAACCTGCTTTCTTCTTTTTCTTGTGTTCTATCTTGGTAATGGTTTCAGTTGTTATCAATGCTTTGTGCTGATGTTCTCTTTTTCTCAGTACTTCTTCACATGTCTCGTTCCATATATTTTTTTACCTGTTGCCAGTGGTCTTCCGTATCTGCTTCATCTTCTAGCTGTTGGAGTACTGTTTCTCCGTTCTGTGGTCTGGTGATATCCATGTTGCTTTATGTATTTTTTAATGTGGAAATATGCTTCCTACAATTGCTAGTTGATTTGAAGCACTGAAGTTAGCTAATAGTTCCCCATTCTCGTTCATCATATCTAATCCATGCTTTCCCATGATTTCGGAAAGCGACAGTGGACGCAGCATTTGTTACAGGAGAAGGCGGGTGTTTTTTTGAATTAACCAGCCAATCCGAAACCACCGGGTTGTCACGCAAACTAACCCATGGCAATGAAATGAAAGTTTGTGGCGAAAAGCCTACCCACTTGTAGCCAGTGACTTTTGCTGACAGGTCACAGAAGGATGTAATTGAAATTGCGAAAGACACAAAACGGACGCCTATCTATTGGTTTATGGGTGTAGTTATACGTCACAGGCCCAATGGACCCACCTTGGGCTAACCCGCAATATAATGTACCGAGGAGTCTGCCAGAGAGCAGTATAGTTTCAACAGCGTGGTGTAGATAATATCCCAGACCATAGCCTGCAATTAATTCAGTGTGGATAAACTAATTCATATCTGTGGTGTACTGTGTTCTTAAAGGAGTTTGCGAAAGGTAAAAGGAGGTTAGTGAATCTTTTAGAAACTATTAATATGTTTTCGAAGTCTTTAGTTAAGATCAGTTCTGCACTTAGCATCATAGCTAAATTAATCCTTCTCATAAATGATCAATTAAATCAACAGATTTTCCTCTAAGATGATAGGAGGTAACTGTTAGTTCATACTTCATCTTCATCTAAATTGTTAGGTCATAATTACAGACTTACATGTGTCCACAATCTCATGCGCAATATATTTAACACTTATCAGGAGCATCTCATGTCATACATAATTATTAGAGAATTGAAATCATCATAAGCGAGGAGAAGTATGAAAGGAAGTCAACCATTGATATTAAGTGTGAAAACTTACGAAGACTTTTGTATGTCTTCAGTTCAACGGAAGTCTGAGTCTACACATTACGTGGTTGGCGTCTAGCAAAACTAGCAAAATGAACGTCTGGATAGCAGAATTCGCAATTTAGGACATCCTTCACTTCCTCAGTTAAGAGGGAAGATTTCTCGCCCAGTTTTACACTGTGTATGCGCAGCATTTTATTCACCTGCTTATAAAGTGCTCACAAGTTGATTACATATTAAAATATCAAGTTCAACTCATTCGAAAGCTTACTCCATGAGTCAAGCTAAAGCACGCGCAAGCTGACTCTCATATTTATAGCAAGTTCAACGCAATCAGAAGAGCGCATTTTGAGAATCAAGATTCCATATTTACAAGCTGATTCGCCTATACAGCTAGCAAGCTTACCTTACTACAAAGCCTATTTTATGAATCAAGAGTACATACTCAAGTTGTTGAGTCTACATACCAAGATCATTTCGTGTAAGAGTGCCAGTCTAGCCAGTGCCTTTTAGGGATTAGACAGCAGCCATTTTCTTAAGACAACAGTCAACGATTTGTCAATGCTGCAGAGATAGTTCCAAAGACTGAAGGACTGTATATCGTCAAAGTTCTCATTACACAAAAGCTTTCATCAGTACGTCCTCGTCTTGGAGATAACCCACACAAAATACCATTCACCTACCTGGGAGAGTCTACGCTGTCATGTTTTGGTCTGTCTTACACCACGGTAGGAGCCGCGGTAGCATAGTGGTTAGTGTACTGGCTTCCTAGCGCAGTGGTCTATGGTTCGATCCCCAGATGAGGTGGACATTTTTTATGCCACAAACGGCTCCTGGGTCGACCCCGCCCCAGATGGGTACCAGAGCAACTCTGGGAAGGTTAAGGCGGACGGCGTGATGCCGACCACATCACCCCTAGTGTGCCGACGGTCAAGATAATATGGGCCTAACACCATATTCCCAATTTGCTTCAATGGGCGTATAACGGGTTCCTTTTACACAACGAACATATTTACCGCATGCAATAATATGGGAAAACGGACCGATACAATAGCCAATGAAAACGCTCTTTTTTTCTGGTGTGTATAAGGAAACCTTTTTATGCTTAACATAGAGGCCCATTTTGTGTAAATGATAGTAAGAAGTTATTTAATTTCTTAAGGATTAAAGATGTTTAAACGGAAAGGTATAGATATTTCAACAACGGGAATGTTACTTAAGAGGTAGGTGCAAAGACTTCCTCGAATAGTAGTTCATTTAAAGAGAAAAATCGTTTAAATTGACATCTATACATCACGGTAGTCCCCAATTTAGTTAGCATAGATTTAAATGCATTTTGATAACTAAACAATTATTAAATAGAAAGTTAGAGATAAATTGACAGTATAATTCTAACTTTACATGATTAAAATCTGTCCAGAATTAAGAGAGATAATAAATATTAAACATTTTGCACATCGAACAAGAAGGCAAAAGGACGCCTCGGTTTTAGATTCCTAACACCGCTTTTACCCCATGCCATCCGACAGGGACGATGCGGTAGTATAAAAGTCCTTGAACTTGGCTGATTTGAGGCCACAACTTTTTCAAACACAAGCTGAACAGAAGAGAGCGGCAAAAGTGTGCTGTCAAATACTTTGCCACTGCATCTGCATAGCAGACCTAGATACCATTAACAGCCTGTTACAGCTTATGTGTATTGCCTGAGGGTAAGAAAGAATACATATAAGTATATTGTGACGTACGTCTAGTTTGACAAGTGAATTTTCCCTGATTTGATGGATGATTAAAGGGACTTTAGCTTTTCATAACATTAGAACCCCTGAACATCAGTATTGTTGTAACTTTTCATCAACCAAGAGTAGCAGCTATGATCAAAGCAGTCAAAGACGATCCCCAGAACAGAGAATCAGAAATTTAGCATCTCCGTGCGAACATTGAACCGTTCGCAAGACGGACACGAGCGGTCAGAAGAAAGCTTCTTGCAGAAATTTCACATCCTCGTGCGAGCAGCCTGAGACGAACGAAGATCGGAAGCCAGTCGGGCCATCGTGGTTAGCATGGCGGCTAAATAACTTCGACTTTCCCTGGGATCTGAAGAGGTGCGACATTTTCACACGACCCATTTAACTTACATTCCTTTTAGATATATACAGAATCTGAAAAGGGCAACTTTATCATTCATCCTGACAGAATTCTAAGATTCACTAGCATATAGTTAAATTCCTGCTAGATTTCATCTAAATTGTTGGCTATTGGAGTGAATTCTTTTTCTGTGCAGACGGTAATTTATACTTTAGCTTCGAGTGATCAGTGGTCTAGTTATTTCATTTTTATTTCACTGGATTGTGGTGTAAATTTAAACTGATTAAATAAACCCATTTTCAAAGTTCTAGTGCAAACTAAATGTTACATCTATAAGTTTATTTCCTAATACAACAGCCGCGTAAATTAACTGTGCAGCCGATTAAGGGAATTATAACTTAAATACAGTTTAGTTCTGTATAAATAGATGTGCTTTTAACTATTAACCTCACGGAGAGTTTTTTCTTGATTTATTAATTAAAGACGCGAATGCAGAAAATAGTATAACTGTAAATGTATCGCGCATTTGATCTTAATATGATTTTATTGCATTTCATGTTTTATCTTCTATACAGAATTGATCTTTCGACCCTGCATCCCAGCAATTAATTAATTATACACTGGGTCCTGCCAACTCAGTCGATTACTCCAGTGACTTATGAACATATTTGAAATTTAATCTTTGTGGCGATCCTGTTGGGATTCAGCTATCTGAAGTATACAGAAACAAAGCAAACCCAAAGACTGTTTTAAAATTTCAACTCATAAAGTCGTTTTATAGTTATCAAACTGGAAGAAGAACAGTTGCCAGTAGCAATATTTTACTCACTGCTCTATTTTTGAAGAAGAACATAGATTTCCCTGACACTGTCTGTCAAGCATAATCATTGGATTTTACCACCCCCTGAAGAACTTACCTCAGTGTTTTTGTAGTTTGTGACATTACGGCAAAAGAAAGTTATTTCCACCAGCTGTGCCAATCTTAGAAACCGCACCATACCTCACACCTAGCCAAGTGCCTGTGCCATTCATTAGGAACTTTTATCTAACAAACCAACAGTAGCCTTTACGCTTCACCGTCTGGCGATTTTTGAGACTATTAGCTACCAGCCCACCTCGTTAAATCTGGGACCTGACACAGAAGAAATAAAAAGACAATTTCCATTGTTCTACGGTATTAGCTGCAGTTGTAAAATTCCTAAAGTGCCAGAATTCACAACTTGGTAAGTCTGTGTGTGTGACTGTGTGTGCTGGCCAGCCCAAGCGTGTTTTTGAATGACAGGAGATTTAATCTTTTTTTTTTACCCGTATAATTAGTTCGTCCTAGTATTAAGGGGTATTGTATTCATTGTACGGGATTTCTCCTAGCGGGATTGTTTAACTGTGTTCATTCCCCTCTTCCGTAAAGTTTTGTTGAATAAAGGGAAACATTTGAGAACCCTAGCTTTTCCTCTACCCCCTTATCACTGGAACCCCTTGCCTCAGAATAATAAATTTACCATTGGGTTAAATTGCCTATCTCTAATCATCATCACCCCCCCCCCCCCCTTCTCGTCTTTGGGACCGGGTCTTTTCTGTTAGTAAATACAAGCGGGAAAAGGTGTATTGGATACTTCTCCTCAACACCCCCCCCCCCCCCCTCCCTTTGTCATATTTGTATTCTGTAACCTTTGATTTCTGACTGTAAATTGATAATTATTTGTGACTTGAATTTATGATAATAAAAGTATTAAAAACTTTATTAGCATTTTGTGTAGGCTGGCCCAAATCAAACATTCCTCATATTTGTTATCGTAGTTGTGATTCATGTACGTTGTGTGTCAGAATCACCAAATCGGTGTGTGCGCCTGAGCGACTGGAACTGACAAACAATTGTTTGTTCAGAAGAGTGGTAGGAATAGTTTTGAGAGACAAATATTGTCGTAATAAGAGACTGTCCTTACTCTTCCCAGCACTTGTGAATCTACTACCTCATTTTCCTAAATCCTTATTCTCACAGAGCCTTCACTATCATTCTACACTCTGAAGGGACCATTATCCATCAGAACTCTCTCAGATAAAATTACGACATATATAATAATGTAATTTTCATGTGATTAATCCACTTGTGTGTTCGGAAGTGTGTTGAATGTGTTAAGAAACAAATTACAGGACGAGTGTGCTGCCAGCTTGAACGCAAGCATGTGTTGACTTTTGGAGACGAAAGCCGGCATTGGGAAATGTGTAGAATAATTCAGAATTATGGCAAAAATAAGACTGTAAGTTTAATAAGGTTTTTGAAGGAGTTGTTATTCGTCCATCACGGGTGATGAAGACCACTCTGTTCATCCAATTATTTAGGAATATGTTAGGATAGTCTATGGGTACGAAGGTGACTGATGAGCCCGATGCGGGCCTGGAAAGATCTCGGACAGTGTGGGCAGGGAATGTTTGCTTCATGTGAAGGTTTTATTACACGGTCCTTTCTAGCTTGTCTCCGCTGTTCCGCTGCTGCTCTTCTGGATGATTCGCATGCCGCTGCACCTTTACGAAGAGATGTGCGCCAAGCAGTTCGGTCTTGCGCAGCAGCTTCCCATGTGTCAGGGTTTATGTCAAAGGTTTTCAATGACGTCTTTAACGTGTCTTTGAAGCGCTTCTTTTGGCCACCATGGGAGCGTTTACCCTTCTGTATCTCACCATAAAAGAGTATCTTTGGCAGTCGATGGTCTGGCATGCGGACTACATGACCTGCACAGCGAATCTGTGACTGCATCAGAATAGTATCAATACTAGGGATACCAGCTCTGTCGAGAACGGCGGTATCCGGGATCTTGTCTTGCCATTTGATGTTCATTATCTTCCTGAGACAGACTGTATGGAAGTGGTTTAGCTTCTTTACGTGGCGCCTGTATACAGTCCATGTTTCACTTGCATATAGCAGCACTGGAAGCACCGCAGCTCTGTACACCTTCAGCTTTGTCTGTAGACTAATGCCACTTTGATGCCAAACGTTGGTGTATAATCTGCCAAATGTGCTGCTGGCTTTGGAGATCCTGGTGTTCACCTCATCATCAATGACAATGTTCTGGGATAGTGTGCTACCAAGGTATGTGAATCTGTTTACAACATTCAGTTTCTCACCATTAACTTTGATGATTGGCTCAGTATAAACTGTGCCAGGAGCTGGTTGGTACATGATTTCTGTTTTCTTCGTGTTGATGGTAAGCCCAAAGTTGGCGCAGGCTTCGGAGAATCTATCCACACTATGCTGCAGATCAGCGTCTGAGCCAGCATTGAGGGCACAATCATCAGCAAACAGAAGATCTCTCATGGTGTGTGATTTGACCTTGGTTTTTGCTTGAAGCCTCCTAAGGTTAAACAATTTTCCATCAATACGATAACTAATGTCGATTCCTGTGTCCCCGTCTCTAAAAGCATCAGTCAGCATAGCAGAAAACATGATACTGAACAGAGTCGGTGCAAGTACGCACCCTTGTTTAACTCCATTTGAGACGGGGAAAGGCTCTGATAGCTCACCGTTTTCCTGAACTCTAGCCTGCATTCCATCATGCAGTTGCTGCACTATTGTGTTAAATTTCTTTGGGCAGCCATATTTTGCCATGATCTTCCATAGACCCTCTCTACTGACCGTGTCGAACGCCTTTGTCAAGTCGATGAACGCTGTGTACAGGTCACAGTGCTGTTCTTGGCATTTTTCTTGTAGCTGTCTTGCAGCGAACACCATATCTGTGGTTCCACGTTCTTTCCGGAATCCACACTGACTTTCAGGTAAAAGACCTTTGTCAAGATGAGCCGTAAGGCGATTCAAAAGGATTCTGGCGAATATCTTCCCAGCGACTGATAAAAGAGAGATGCCTCGATGATTGTTACAGTCTTGGCGATTACCTTTACGTTTATATAGATGTATAATTGACGCATCTTTGAGATCGTGTGGGATGGTTTCACTCTGCCACATTTGCTGGAAGATCATGTGAAGTTTCTCTATCAGAACTGCACCGCCATCTTTATAAACCTCAACAGGAATTGAATCGGAGCCGGGGGCCTTTCCACTAGACAGTTGACGAATCGCTTTCTTAGTTTCCTCCAGAGTTGGTACATCATCTAATGCTTCATTTATAGGAATTTGGGGCAGGCGGATGATGGCTTCGTCGTTACATGATGGCTGGTTCAGAATATTATTAAAATGTTCAGCCCAGCGTTGGAGCATTTTTTCCTTGTCTGTAATTAGTGTTTTTCCATCTGCATTAAGGAGGGGAAATGATCCTGATGATGTTGGACCATAGACCGCTTTGAGTGCAAGGTAAAAATTTTTCAAGTCATGGCTGTCAGCAAAGCCTTGGAGCTCATCTGCTTTATTACTCAGCCATGAATCTCGCATCTGGCGTAGTTTATGTTGGACGATTCTACGCATGTTGTTGAAAGCGTCTTTCTTGGATGTAGATTTTGGATCATTTAAATATGCTTTATGGAGATGGTGTTTCTCAGCCAACATCTGCTTTATATCATCTGAGTTCTCATCAAACCAGTCATTTTGTTTCTTGATGGAAGGACCCAGGACCTCTGTAGCAGTGTTGTAGATCTGCTCACTTAGGGCTGCCCAATTTGTTTCCACACTTTGGCCGTCTAGCGAGATAGATTTGAGACGGTCTTCTAAGGTGTCAGTAAATGACTGTTTGATCTTTGTCACCCGGACATCTTGCCTGTCCTTCTTCCTAACAATTACATAGTCAATTAAGTGCCAATGCTTTGAGCGAGGGTGCATCCAGGAGGTCCTGTTGCTGGTAGGAAGTCGAAAAATGGTGTTGGTGACAAGGAGGTCATGTTCTGCGCAAGTCTGGAGGAGAAGAAGTCCATTGCTGTTACAGCGACCCACGCCGTACCTTCCAATACTGCCATTCCAGGAGATGTTATCTGAGCCTACTCTTGCATTAAAGTCACCAAGAATGATGAGCTTATCTGCTTTAGGAACTGATGCAATAACTGCATGTAGTTCTTCGTAAAACTTATCTTTGACGTCATCCTGGTTTGTCATAGTTGGTGCATACGCGCTAATGATGGTGGCATGTTTTCTTCCATAGAACAGGGGGATCTTGACCGTCATCAGTCGGTCATTTATTCCCTTTGGGGGCCCCGCTAACTTGCTGACAATTGCTGTTTTGATTGCAAATCCAACCCCTGCTTCTCGTCTTTCTTCAGTTCCTCTTCCGCTCCAAAAGAATGTATAACCTGCACCCTTTTCGCAAAGTTGGCCCTCACCTGCAAGTCGAGTTTCACTCAGTGCTGCTATGTCAATGTTGTACCTGGCCAGTTCTCTCCCAATCAGGGCAGTTCGTCTCTCAGGTCTGTTTGCTTTAAAGTCTTTGTCAAGGAGAGTGCACACATTCCATGCGCTTAGAATGAGGGGGAAAAATCTGTCCTTTCTTTTTCTTATATGTCGCCCGCCGAAGTAGGGTACCCACCAACCGCGGTAAGCTGGTTAGGTAATGGTGGAGCAGGCAATGTTTATGGCACCTTTTCTAGCCCCTTCCTCATGCCATGGAGGTGAGCAGTGCTTTCCTAAAGAGGGCTGCTCAGTCACTCAGGGGGCTGCCGAATCCCACTGCTGCTCCGATCAGTGGAAGACGACCATATGGCCTGAGCCGCCTGTGTGTAGGTCTGCGACTACGACTGCCAGCGTACCCACGCCTGCCGCTTCGCCGCTCGCTCATCGCCACAGGACTTGTTGTGAGTGGATGGATGAATGGATGAAAGAGTGACTTGATCGGTGATTTGGATTAAAGTGACGAAGAGTTGCGCAATTCGTCGACCTCACTCTCTGGCCTGGGTCCATCTCAATCCAGTGGCAAGACAAGTCAAGACGACTGGAGATGAAGTCAGGTGCAGTGGATGACCAGGGCTTTCTACGTGCCTCGCCGTGCTCCTTACGCTCCACAGCGCGTTGCTGGTAATCGCCGTCATGCCCGTTGAACCAACAGGTGGTTTCTTCCGCGCAGTCTATCGAATCCAGTTTTCGCATGCATGGGTAGGCAGACCCTAACTCACCGAAAGTTTATAACCATTCGGCTACCCTCACCTAGTTTAGCCGGCCTGTCAAAGCCGTTGCCCGGGGGGTGGCCGCTGTCGCATGCCGACAGCTACGAGGAGCCACAGATGAGAGCTGGATGCCAGGTTTGGACCAAAGGTGGCCGAGCTGCCCTGAAAAGGGCATGACAGCTCCTTCACCAGAGGTACTACCAATACCTGACTTCCCAACACCCCCCCCCCCCCTTTTGAAGGAGTATTTCATAAAGGAACGACACACTGAACAGGACCATAAGAAAGGATGACAGGATTTCTTAACATGTATTATTCAAGGTGTCTCTTAATAGTTTGTATTGAACCAAATCATTGTATGGAAGCAGATCATGGACAAATGGATCTAACTTAGGATTTATAAGGAAAGTGTAATCACACTGAACTGGCTGTAGGTGGTACTGAGGTAAATTGTCCTGTGAAACTGTTAGCACAATGTCTGACACTGTTTGGTACGTCCATTATGAGTGTGGATAGAATAGTGCTGGACCATACAGGGGTTGTGATTATTTGTATTCCAGGTTTTATCCTGCAACTATAAAGATTGTACGAGACATCCACTTCTGTGGGACTCTGTGGTGCAAACGTTCTCAAGGTTCATAGAACTAGACACCCTGTTTTCCCCAGCCTTGAGATCCAGACATTGTGTGATCCTGGCTATTGTTGGATGCTTCTCAGTTTTGGAGATAAGTGGAAACGCTATTCCACTGGTAAGCCTATCCAAAAACATTGTATAAGAAATAAAATACAAATAACAAAAACAGTTTGAATGATGACTCATGAAGGACTTTATTAAACTAAATACTAACTTTACAGTGCAGTGAAAGTGATAACTATATGTGAAATAAATAATTGATATTGGAAATATAACTTTATCATATTGAATTATTGTGGGAATGAACATTCCATGCTTATTTATTTTATTTTGTAGAAACATTTGAATTCTTTATCATTTTTCTAATCGAAAAGAGAAACGGTATAGGATCAGTAAAATGTAAATATATATCTATATAATCAGTCTTGCTTAATTATTTAAATTGAGTTACTGGATGAGCTGACAGTGGTTGTTGATTAGTTCAGTTGGTATATTAATTAAGTTTATAATTGGTATATTGATAAGATTGCAAGAGAATGGCAGACTTGGTAAAATTTAGATCTGCTACAGTGCAGTCGGCAAAAGAATTTGGATTAAGTGGGGAGGACCTTATTAAATATGTCACTATTGAATGTGACAAGTTTATAGAAAGAGAAGATAAGAAGTTGGAAACAGAAAAAAGATTACAAATAGAATCTGAGGCAAAACGATTACAAGTAGAAGCTGAATCTGAAAGATTACAAATAGCATCTGAGGCAAAAAGATTACAAATAGAATCTGATAGGGAAGCTGAAGATAAAAGGTTACAACTAGAAGGTGATAGGGAGGTTAGGCATATGGAGGTTGAAAAAGAGAAAAAGAGATTGCACAGGGAACATGAGTTGAGGCTGAAAGAGCTTGAACTTCAAAGACATGTTACAGTCAATAGAAGTAGCCCAACTACCTCTGCCACTAGTGCAAGTCAAGGCGCTTCAAATGGAGCCATGAATTTTCACTTGGATCCATTTGTGGAGAAAGAAGATGATATTGAGTCTTTTTTTAGTAGGTACGAGACATTAGCTACTGAAATGAAAAATGAACCTCTCACCTCATATGAATATCCCTTGAGACCCTGCGAAACTCCTGCGCAGGTAAAAGTCAGTAATCACTTGACAAAAGGGCAGAGGGAGCAGATTCAGAAGGTTCTGGAGAATCATACAGACGTGTTAACGGACAAACCGGGGCACACCAACTTGTTGGAGTATGACATGAAATTACTAGACCCAACACCAATCTGTATGAGGGCCTATTCAATTCCTGTCGCAAAAGAACAAGCTTTAAAGGGAGAAATAGAATACTTATTGCAAGAAGGTATTATCTCCCATAGTGAATCTCCTTATAGCTCCAGTGTGGTATTGCTGAGGAAACCCTCTGGGGAACATAGACTTTGTATAGATTATAGGACACTGAATGCTGTCACAGAGTCTCAGGTGGATCCATTACCGGATACCATTCAACTGTTTGCCAGGTTGAATAAGGCAAAATATTTTTCTAAGGTGGATCTCAGTAAGGGATATTATCATATTCCAGTGAAGCCTGAGATCAGACCATATCTGGCTTTTATCACCTCGGAAGGGCACCATGAATTTAATATGTTGCCTTTTGGATTGAAGAATGCTCCGAGTGTGTTCTCCAGAATGATGAGAAAATTATTGGATCCCCTGAAAAATTCAGCTATTACAAATTTTATGGACGACATCCACATCGCCACTGAAACATTTGAGGAACATCTAGCATCTCTAGATATGTTATTTGACAAACTCAGAGAGGCAAATTTAACTGCTAGGCCTACAAATTGTTGAATTGGCTGCAAAGAATTAGAATTCTTGGGACATACAGTATATCAGGGTAGTATGACCCCTGATCCTAAGAATTTGGAAAAATTGCAGAGAGGTCCAAGACCACAAACCAAGAAAGATGTGAGATCCTTTGTCTCACTATGTGGATTTTATCAAAAATATATCAAAAATTTTAACACTGTGTGTGCTCCTCTGACGTGCTTAACTAAGAAAGGCAAGCCAGGCAAAATAGAGTGGATGGCAGAATGTGAGCAGGCATATACAGAGCTAAAGCATAAACTCACCAGTAGACCTATATTGAAACTACCAGATTTGAGTCAGGAATTCGTGGTGAGAACGGATGCTAGTAACGTGGGTTTGGGAGCAACATTATTACAAAGATCACAATTACCATCCGGAGAATTGAACCCCGTTGCTTATGCCAGCCGCAAATTTAATAAAGCGGAGAAAAACTACTCCACAGTTGAAAAAGAATGTTTGGCATTAGTTTGGGCAATCAAGAAGTTCCAAATATATCTGTATGGGAGGCATTTTGTGGTCCAAAGTGATCATCAGCTCCTGGTTTTTCTCGCCCAAGCAAAACATGGTAATGCAAGATTATTAAGGTGGTCACTTCTAATACAACCTTACTCGTTCACCATTGAATATATTCCTGGATCGCAGAACGTTGAGGCAGATTTCTTAAGTAGGCACCTACCTGCAGGAAACAAGGATAACAGTAAGGCAGAGTGAACCTCATTTTGGGGTAATGCCGTGATTGTAAATACGCTTTTAAATGGGGGAGCTTTGTCGTGTTTTGGTCTGTCTTACACCACGGTCATATTTACCGCCCGCAATAATATGGGAAAACGGACCGATACAATAGCCAATGAAAACGCTCCTTTTTCTGGTGTGTATAAGGAAACCTTTTTATGCTTAACATAGAGGCCCATTTTGTGTAAATGATAGTAAGAAGTTATTTAATTTCTTAAGGACTAAAGATGTTTAAACGGAAAGGTATAGATATTTCATCAACGGGAATGTTACATAAGAGGAAGATGCAAAGACGTCCTCGAACAGTAGTTCATTTAAAGAGAAAAATCGTTTAAATTGACATCTATACATCAGGGTAGTCTACAATTTAGTTAGTTAAAGTCTGCATAGATTTAAATGCATTTTGATAACTAAACAATTATTAAATAGAAAGGTAGAGATAAATTCACAGTATAATTCTAACTTTACATGATCAAAATCGGTCCAGAATTAAGAGATATAATAAGTATTAAAAAATTTTCACATTGAACAAGAAGGCAAAAAGACGCCTCGGTTTTAGATTCCTAACACCGCTTTTATCCCATGCCATCCGAGAAGGACAATGCGAACGTATAAAAGTCATTGAACTTTGCTTATTTGAGGCCATAACTTCTTCAAACACAAGCTGAACAGAAGAGAGCGGCAAAAGTGTGCTGTCAAATACTTTGCCACTGCTTCTGCATAGCAGACCTAGATACCTATTAACAGCCTGTTACAGCTTATGTGTATTGCTTTAGGGTAAGAAAGAATATATATATGTATATAATTATGTAATCTTCCTGTGATTAATCCACTTGTGTGTTCGGAAGTGTGTTGAATGTGTTAAGAAACAAATTACAGGACGAGTGTGCTGCCAGCTTGAACGCAAGCATGTGTTGACTTTTGGAGACGAAAGCCGGCATTGGGAAATGTGTAGAATAATTCAGAATTATGGCAAAAATAAGACTGTAAGTTTAATAATGTATTTGAAGGAGTATTTCATAAAGGAACGACACACTGATCAGGACCATAAGAAAGGACGTCAGGATTTATTAACATGTATTAATCAAGGTGTCACTTAATAGTTTG
The DNA here is from genome assembly GCA_024509875.1 of Oreohelix idahoensis. Lineage (NCBI taxonomy): Eukaryota > Metazoa > Mollusca > Gastropoda > Stylommatophora > Oreohelicidae > Oreohelix > Oreohelix idahoensis. Next base: position 159,695 of record JAMPIV010018675.1, on the reverse strand, counting down.
TATTGAACCAAATCATTGTATGGAAGCAGATCATGGACAAATGGATCTAACTTAGGATTTATAAGGAAAGTGTAATCACATTGAACTGGCTGTAGGTGGTACTGAGGTAAATTATCCTGTGAAACTGTAAGCACAATGTCTGACACTGTTTGTTACGTCCATTATGAGTGTGGATAGAATAGTGCTGGACCATACAGGGGTTGTGATTATTTGTATTCCAGGTTTTATCCTGCAACTACCAAGATTGTACGAGACATCCACTTCTGTGGGACTCTGTGGTGCAAACGTTCTCAAGGTTCATAGAACTAGACACCCTGTTTTCCCCAGCCTGGAGATCCAGACATTGTATGATCCTGGCTATAGTTGGATGCTTCTCGTTTTTGGAGATAAGTGGAAACGCAATTGCACTGGCAAGCCTATCCAGAAACATTGTACAAGAAATAAAATACAAATAACAAAAACAGTTTGAGTGATGACTCATGAAGGACTTTATTAAACTAAATACTAACTTTACAGTGCAGTGAAAGTGATAACTATATGTGAAATAAATAATTGATATTGGAAATATAACTTTATCATATTGAATTATTGTGGAAATGGACATTCCATGTTTATTTATTTTATTTTGCAAAAACATTTGAATTTTTTATCATTTTCCTAACCGAAAAGAGAAACGGTATAGGATCAATAAATTGTAAACATATATCTATATAATCAGTCTTGCTTAATTATTATATATATTATTATTATATATATATTAATGTTCTGTTATATATATATATATATATATATATATATATATATATATATATATATATATATATATATATATATATATATATATATATATATATATATATATATATATATATATATATATATATATATATATATAATAGTTTTAACAGATTTAATTAATTAATTAATCCCCTAGCAGAGTCAATATAAATATAATAACCATTATTCAAGGACGGATCTTGAGAGGTAGCACTTAGACCTTCAGGAACAAACACTATCATCATACTTGAAGGTTTATACAGCTTGACCCTACCTTTGTTTGTCGATACACCCTTCCTCTTTTCAGAGAAGGGGGTATTTCTTGTAAGACCAGTCTCTTATCTGGCACTATCCTGGTATCATCTGATACATCTTTTTGTCCAGGATATCTTACATTTTAATAACATCTTAACCTCTCGCGACATACGCATACATGTGTATCATCATACACGGGAAAAGCATTAAGAGACACATGAACAGTGCATATTAGACATTAGTTTGGTACCAAGGATCATATCATATCATGATTTCGCTTCACATAGGTTCATTCGGCTATTTAACTAACGACATTATTTATGTCTCATCTGTGTGTTTTGTGTGAATTGTATTCACCATCATCACGTTGTAATTACTACTAACCCTATATGTGTAGTATTTAATTAACAAACCCAATAACCGTTTGATCATTATCTAGTTCGTTAATGTATCACTTGTGCTGTCGGTGTTAAATATTTACATATATTGAAAATTCTACCTTGAGATGAGATTGTGGGCTTTTTCTTTTACGGGATCTGAGGACAGAAGCTAAGCTCGTGGGGAAATAGAACACTTTCCATATTTTACTAGAAAACTCTATCTAGTGGAAAGCATTCGCATTCTCTTCTTCTTGTCCTTATCTCGAATAGATATCTTTCTTTCTTAACGAGCCAGTTTCTGGAGACCTTCTTCATAATATTTCACAGGCCATCCACAGCGACAACTACTGTTGTAGCTACACCAAGGTCAACTTACGACAAGAGACAAGCGCTCTAACCGTTTGGACAATCGAATCGCATGAATGTACCTCGTGACTCATTTAGTTACTGGTAGTCTCCAAGGATGCAAATAAAGAATAGGACTACAGATCTCTCAGGCATATCGCAGGAGGCAACCAGCATTAGATTGTATTTGGTGCTAGCATTCATATCACGTAAAACAAGTTGCTACAGAACCACTGCGATACGGGCACATGCTCTGATGAAGGCATACTGCATGAACGCGAGTTGTAGTGATTGTTGCATGTTCCATATGGGAAAAAAAGGAAAAAGTGATTGGTGATGATTAGCTCTCTTCGAGTCTCACATTCTGCCCTTTCTCTTGTCACTCAATCACTCTTTCCTACAACGCTTCGCACACACGGGACTTCTTACCTTTTTTTAAAAGTAGCAGGTATTTACTTTTCCTTCAGTATGACCTCGTGTTTTTTTCCATTTCACTGCGAGATAATTTCCATTTCGTGCCATAGTTCTCGCCTATTTTAGGCAGCCAAACTACAAACACGTCGGCATGTCAGACCGCGTGTTATTACTTCACTTACCGCTTAGAAGGTAACTCAATTGCTCAATCTGAGAAAATGGCAAACCAGATACAACCAGAATATGAGGAGCTTAAAAAGACTCGGCGAAACTGCGGAAAAGGATTCGTTTTGTCCGTGGAACAACCGCATTGGCTGCTGGGTCAGGACAGTGAATACACATATACAACAAAATTATAACTTATACAATCGCCACAAGCTGATAAAACGGAGAAAATCATGCGTAAATAGCCAATTCAAAGATTGAAACCAAAGTGGAGCAGGTTTAATTCTCAGTGCAGGCAGAAATAAATAAAACAATAAAACAGAGTAAAACAAAAACAAATATGAGTATGAAGCTTGGAAGCCATGACCCAAGTGGGCCTGGGCCCACCTTACTCGGCCCGCCCTCCCATAAAGCATAAAGCAGACAAGAAGACCGAAACAGGTGTCTGGCAGGTAGAACTCTTTTGATAATAAGATTACCTCTTGTTGTAATGCACTGTATCCGATTTGAACAGATCAGCTGCTTTCACATCATCGAAGTTCTGCTGCAGTGGATCTTAAACGACTCCTGTATCTTGTCTTAGTTGTATACGCTGATAGACTCTTTCATGCTCATCCTTTGATGGTTAAGTACTAAGAAATGTATATGCATTTAGCTGACCGGACATTGCAGAAGAAATATTGCAACTTAGTACAAACCGAAATAATTGAGGCAGCTCAGTAATAAATTGTATGAATAAGACCTTCGCACGTGGGAATAGTAAGAAATGAGGTGGCCGATAAGGAAGCAAAAAAAAGGAAGACGCGGCCCAAATCACATGAGCGAAGGGTTGGGCACAATGGAGATCAAAGCAGAATAAAAATGTTACAACAAAGGAGTGCACTGAATATTGGAAACAATACATGAAGGGCTCATACGCTGCAGAATGATCCAACACGAACATGTCAAATATTTAGAAAGCAAGAAATACCCTGCAGTAAAGAGCTGATTACATTGCAATCAGGAACAAGATATTTCAAGAACTTTTATGACAGAGGAGCCCTACTTGTGAGAAATGTCATGAGAAAAATACCATAGCATATTATACGTTAACGCTGAAGAAATATGAATAGCAAATTGAACCACTCATAGACTACTTGAAAGCACAACACTCCCTACTCCTACCACTGTTGCTAGAAACTGTTTTAAAAATTGGCATATGCAGGGAGTCGGACAAACGTATAATTTTATATTACAAAAACAAAAATCAACATATTGCAATTACCATAGCAAATAAGAACGATTAAGGATGAACAAAAACATTTATAAGATAATATCCTATATAAAATTTCAGTAGAAGTAAGTTAAACACTGACTAGAAGGGAGGCATCAAAGAAGATTTGGCTACCCGACAAGCAGGAAAAGAGAAGTTGGCAAGAAAACGAAGATATATGTATACCGCTCCACCTATGTCCCAGTCTTGACGTTTGGATGCGAGTTATGGACAATGACTACAAAAAACAGAAGTCAGATCCAAACCTCAGACATTAGGTTTCTGAGAAAGGTGGTTGAAGTAACAAGAAGAGACATGGTCCGCAACCACACGATACTTCAAGGCCTATGTGACGATAAGGTTGTGCGATCTCACGTCCACTCCGTCAGTATCACATTTTTTTCTTCATTTTTCTCTTGCTCTCACTCATCGCTTTTATTCGGCATAAATTTTGGCACTTTCATTTATTATTATGTGGTATATTTTATGCATCATTTTTTACTCTCTATGCTGAATCTAGTAGGGGAAAGTCTCTAACACTCCACTCCCCTGTGGAAGTATTTGCTATAGGACAGTCTTTATCTGACGTATTTACGTTCCGCCAGGTGAACTGTGGTATTATCGTAACAATACCCATTCATCAGACCGGTCACCCGCTTATCTCTTTGAATCCGTCTGACCACCTTTGGAAACGTGTCGGTCCAACATTTGACCCCAGTGAAAAGCTGCTGATTGTGTTGACACAAGCTTGTATTGTGCGTACGATGAAAGACGACAACATTGTCTGACCAGACATCTGTCTGGCGGAGGCACGCAGATAAAGGCGATAATTGGATAACCTGTCGGGGTAGACATCTTGGCGGAAGACATTACGCCAGGAAAACTTGGTCACAATATTGTGGGAGGCAGATAGGTGCAGCCGAAACAATACTATGTTATTTTATAAAGAGATCACGCGTGGATATTAAAATTAATATTTTAAACACGCGAGGGGATATTTAAAACTTCCCCACCAAACAGTGCTAGAGAGATTTGATAGGTTTGATTTGAGAGCCGGAATATACAATGCATCCTATTGGAACATTCGGCGAAAACTCCATCTGTGATTTGAACTGAGAATGAGAGATATAATCTAGTGAACTCAGTAACACAGAACAGACAGCTTCGCAACTTCAACCGAGCAATTCCCAAGCCACCAGAAAGAGAAGGATCGGACCTAGCATTCCTATATCAAAAATGACTGATCGACAGTATTTGGGCAACTCTGAAAACTTAAGAGTAAACTCGTATATTTAAATACATAGACTGTAAAAACTTCGGGGACCAGGACTTTATAAATACAAGACTGGAAACCTAGGAGTTGGATCATCAGTCATTAGAGAAATAATATCCCAGACCAAGTGTATCGCAGAACACCCGTCAAAGAGGAATTACTAGTTTCCCAGGCCAAGTGATTCATAGAACACCCGTCATAAGAGGAATTTCCCAGACGAAATTGATTCGAGAGCACATGCACCGAAATTGCTCGCGTCCATCTGAACATCTGCGCAGGGAGATTGTGTATAACCCAATTTGGGGTAAGTTATGAACATTTCTATTACAAACGTGAATTTAACATGTTTTCTTGCTTGTGGATATATATGAGGCTGGCAACCTCAACATGTGAAAATAGTATATACATGAACCACTACAGCAAAAGCTGGTGATTGGATCTGACTATTCTGCGGGAAACCCGACAGCAGAGTGACCCCAGACTCCGACTGGATCTGTGATGAGTGATGATTACATCACATGTGCCTAAGGTGTAGCAATTTATTTTGTGAGAATTATGTACCTTTTTTAATAGTAATTCAGGCAAATCATTATTCATGCACTCCAGACGCAATTTCCTAGTTAACACCCATAAGGATATGGGTGAATTTTCATCATATTCCTCGAGTAACAACGTGTGCTCGAGAATTTAATTCTTCTGAGTGGTTAACATTGGTGGGTGGAGCGCATGACAATGGGCTTGTTAGTTTGCGGCGAATAAATGTACTCAGCAGGCATTTGTTTCTTTCTATTTGTCTAAAGTTCGTGGTTACAAGCCATCAGACGATTTGTGGTACTAAAGCCGCTAGTGTGAAAAAAAGCATCCACCATAACCACCTACAGTGGAAGAGAGTGTGGAGAAGGCTTTCGCCATCACAGAATTGATGAACCACGGCTTCAGGACTCTCAAACAAGCTAAATGCTAACTAAAAAAACAAACTAAAGACGAATTTTCAGTTAAACTTTAAGTATAAAGTTAAATTTCCACCTACGTCTCAATGACGAGAACTTGATAACTATCAAAATTCCACTAATCTGTCCATATTTATTTTAACCTGTTAAAGACTATTTCACTATTAAATGAGTTACCTGTTGTTGTTAAACTAAACAATAATAGTTAATTCAGTTTATATGTATGAAAGCAAACGTATAAGCCAGAATAGTTGTTTCTTTCAATATATAAATATATTCAACATGAGGATCATCATAGAAAAGTGTAGAGAATTCAACGTTGACCTACATACTTGTTTCATTGATTACACCAAAGCTTTCGATTGTGTACAACATCAGCAGTTATGGGCTATTATGAAAAATATGGGATTTCCAAACCACCTTATACAACTCATCGCACTGCTGTACCAAGAACAACAGGCAGCCGTAAGAATAGAGGGGGAAACATCAGAATGGTTTGAAGTACAGAAAGGAGTAAGACAAGGCTGTACCCTTTCCCCTTACCTGTTTAACATTTATGCCGAGAATATCACGAGAAACGTAAGAGATGACCAAGAACACACAGAGTTTGACCCATTTAACATCGGCGGGTACCAGATCCCGGAAATCAGATATGCTGACGACACAGTCCTCCTATCGACCAACCCAGAAGGACTTGAACAATTACTTCTGTCCACCAAAAAACACAGCGAGGCCCAGAATCTATACCTAACCACCAAGAAGACCAAAGTATAACAACAGACAAAGTAAAGACCAAACCAGAAATTGAAATTGATAACGAAGAACTGGAAAGTGTCAATGAATTCGAATACTTAGGATCAATCATTAACAGCTCTGGCGACTGTGCAGTAGAAATTAAAAGAAGACTTGCAATTGCTTCACATAAGCTAATACAGATGAAAAACCTATGGCAAGGCACAAGCAAAGAAACAAAGTTACAACTGATCAGAGCATGTATATTCCCAGTAGCAACATACGGCTGCGAGACTTGGACACTCAATAAAACAGTTGCAAAAAAGATTACATTATTCGAAATGAAATGCTACAGAAGGATGTTGAGAATACCCTGGACAGAAAAAAAGACCAACAGAGAAGTACTGCACTCACTAAACGTACAGGAACATTGGCTCCTAAATACCATCGCAATAAGGAAGCTGAAATTTTTCGGTCATATAAAAAGACATAATAGTCTGGAAAAAACAGCGATGGAAGGCATGGTCCCTGGAAAAAGGGGAAGGGGTCGACCTAGACGACGGTGGACCCAGGACATCACAGAGAGTCTGAACTTGTCTTTGGCTGATGCAGGTTGACTTGCTGTAACAAGTTGATCCTTTGAAAGGGCAGTAATTCGGAATATGTTTTTGGGCAAAGTAGATTATGAGTTACAATACTTGTATACCTGATTAAGCTGAGGTTTGTTTAACGTTATAATAGAAACATATCCTTTTATTTTGAGTGACAGGTTACAGGAAAGCGTGCGAACGCTTTTATCTCAAATGCTGAGATGTATTTATTCTGTACTGTTTTTGAGCTGTGTTCAAAAACAGCGGAGTCTCGTTTTGGGTTTTTTGGCGGGACTAGAGTGTGTGATCCCGGAGAGGAGAAGAGGGATTCGGAGCGTTGGACCGGGAGTGGTCAACGCTGTCTGTGTGTGTTTTTCGAGGATGTATGCCTACGTAGTGCTTTGAATAATGTCGACTTAATGTTTTGCTGTGTGGATAGGCCATATTATGTATTTGTGAAGCTTTGAGGAAGCTATTATGAGTCCAGGATTGGGACAGGCCATATTAAGTATTTGTGAAGCTTTGAGGAAGCTATTATGAGTCGTGAGGACTTTAGGCCATAATTTATGTGAACTGCTGGGTGCAGTATTATAAGTCTAGCGCAGAGATGAGTCGTGAGGACTTTAGGCCATTATTTATGTGAACTGCTGGGTGCAGTATTATAAGTGAGTCATGAGGACTTTAGGCTATAATTTATGTGAACTGCTGGGTGCAGTATTATAGGGCAGTATTATAAGTCTAGCGCAGAGATGAGTCGTGAGGACTTTAGGCCATTATTTATGTGAACTGCTGGGTGCAGTATTATAAGTGAGTCATGAGGACTTTAGGCCATAATTTATGTGAACTGCTGGGTGCAGTATTATAGCGCAGTGTTATAGCGCAGAGATGAGTCGTGAGGACTTTAGGCCTTGATATAGATCTGCTGATGAATGTTGAAGAGTATTGTATTGATGAGTCGTGAGGACTTTAGGCCTTGATATAGATCTGCTGATGAATGTTGAAGAGTATTGTATTGCAATGACTTGTAATGTGACTGTGTGTATATCAATGTAAACGTGATCGTGCTGTGACTTAATAAAACGACATTTAAATTACACCAGATGTTTACGGCCATCCATGACTATTATTTACGTACCTGTGTTGTGAGTGACTGTTCTACCACACACTCACTAATACATACCTAACACAGATACGACGGCACACCTACGCCACCCATACACCGTTAATATTCATTATCGGTAACAGTGGTGGACCAGTTCAAATTGGAACGAATGGATATGACATTCGCGTATCAAGAGTTTCTCTAACTTGAGAGAGTATTTAACAGACGGAAGGATAAAATCGTTATCGATACAGTCCACATATCTGTATCATTTGATAGATTTGTTTTCGGGTTCTGACACCCGCAACAGTCGTTTTGAGAGAACTTCATGCGTGACCTGAATCTCATGTGCTTCAACCGTGGTAACAATCAGCTTTATAGCACTGTCGGTGACGTCCTGTGTCGTGCCTGTGGAAAACAACAACGTCTGTAGTCTACATTTGCTATCAGATGTGCAGCGAAATTATCAAGCAGCGAGCCAGCAGTTTATGAGGTGATACAACGTCTGAAGGATAGCGTGTACAAGTCGAGTGAATGTGCAGTTGTACCAGTCATTTTGCAAGTATAACTCGAGTCAATAGCGGGTTTGCTGTGTTCCTGTTACGATCATCATGTGCTCCTATGCAGTATTCGAGCACATACCTTACTAAAGCGAGGACCTGAAGGGAAGAGAATCTAGATCCAATACCTTTCGGCGATAGACTGTTTTAGCGTCAGAATTATGGGATATTTAAAGTCTTGGCGGAAGGGAATGGAAAATTGACAGATAAGTGATTTTTTTTTGTTCTGTAAAGTGTGTCATGTCACTCATGTCCTCAGGCCTTCTGAATTCTATGCATTTCTTTTTAATTCTGTTGTTGTTGTTGTTTATGTCTATAGTGACATATGAGTAGAATTTAATGCATAAGTAGTTTATGGCTATTAACATGTGGTATTGACTACTATGATATGGATATGACAATATAGAGGTTCTTTGAACAGAAATTGATCTGACAGTAATTAGGAATAGTTGCAATTTATTGTATGGTTATTTAGCTGTCAGGAGTAAAAGGTTTATTGATACATATACAGTGATCTCAATAAGTAAGTCACTATGGATGATGACGAAATGGATCCTGATAATATGTGGCCTTTATTGGAGTATTTATTTCAAGAGGGTAAAAATTTTCATAGATTAAAAGGACCAGAACTGGAAGCACACGTGATGGACGGATTGTTGGTCAGTGCGTCGAGAGCACTAAGAGATTTTGCTGAGAATAGATTTCAGTCCATCCCTCATTTAAGAATGGCTAGGAATTTAGCAAAGTTGCTGCTGCTCGACCTTCGTGTATTTGTGTATAATAATATTCATGTTGAACACGACAATATATTGAAGGGTATACACAATATAATTGCTGACAATCAGGAAAAGAAGCTAGAAGATGAGGAAGTAAGAGTCAACAGACAGGAAGGAAAAAAATTGCTTAAAGGGTAAAGCTGAAGAGAATGAACTTAAGGAAAAATTAGCTAAACTTACAAGTGATTTAAATAGATCAAACCTGGAACTTGCTAGAGTACAAGCAAGTTTGGATTCTTCACTATTGAAGGTTAAAGAATTGGAGGTCCAGATAAAAGTTAAGCATGTTGAGGTGGAAAACCTTACACAAGAGATCCAACGAAGGAAAGACATGTATGAAAAATTAAAAGCGGAAACCAATGAGCGAGAAGGATTATACAATGTAATGATACATGATGTATGTTTTGATAAACTTGAAGAGAAGAATACTGTATTTCCAGGGGAAGTCGATGACTTAGTGAATAATAATAATTGTGAGAATGAAACACAGTCAATAAAGGTAAATAAAGAGCAAGATGGAAAAGAGACATTGGTAGAGTTGACCTCTGAGAAAGAGAAGGTTGCTAAGATTGAGAAATTGCTAGCAGAAGAAGGTTGCAGAGTTTTGGCTCTTAATGATTTAAATAAGAAACTTAGTCAAGAGATTGCGCATAGAGATATTGAAATTGCAGAGGCCAGAAAACGGGTAAATGGCCTGCTTGACATCGTCTTGGATAAAAAAATGTGGTCTTCTGTCTATGTTGACAGTGATAGACAGAAAGTTGCGAAAAGTCAGCCCCATACACTTTTTGCTCATAGAGAGGCCATACATGGTAAACATAGAACTTTTCGTGGGAGATACAACTTCCCTAGTGCTAGTGGTACTAGTGACTCTATTGATAATTCTTGGCGTCAGGCTAATAAAGATTCTTGTGTTTCAGCCAGTTCTATTGATTACGAAAAGAAATGTGAGAAATTGAAAGTTAAGGCTCCTAAAATCAATCACGTGTTTACTGTTGCAGATTCTGATAAACTTGTAACAGGGAATAAACATAGTACTATATTTTCCAGGAATGAAACCCACTATGGGCAGGAAAAATAAACATTCTAAGGGTTCAGTTACTTGTCAAACTCAGCACAGCCAGTTTGACGGGATTGGTAAACATATTCCCATAGGTGAAAAGAAGAACATTGATAGTAAGAGATATAATCACAAGATTAGACAGTACCAAGGGAGTTTATCAAGTGGTAATTTTGATTCTCCAAGGAATTGTAAACAATTTAGCGGATTTCAACATTTTGATCCGAAGAATTCTGTAAGTTATAGTAGAAATAACTGTAAGAAAAACTATCAATCTGGTAATGATTTTGCTACTAGAAAGCAAGTCTTGTCTAGTGGACATTTTTGTCAAAGAAGATATGTTAACAACAACAATGCTAACTTGGGTTATAGACATAACATTTGTCATAATAGAGGAATTGACAAGAATATAAAGAGAGATAATAGCTCTTCACATGTTTCTCTACATAACTTGACTCAGCAAAAGTCTAGAGTCATTGTTTGTAAACAAAGCAACTGTAGTAATAAATATTTTCATCATGTAACAAATAATAAGCGCAAGTATGCTAACTTTGCTCAACATGAGCCCAGAATCAGTTGTAATAGAGATAAACAAGGTAACAATAACACTGGTGTTTTAAATACTATGTCTGATAATGTTGTTCAGCACGAGAAAGTGTCTCGGTGTTGTGAATGTAACATTTTGTTTCAGCCTACGGCAGTAATGTCTTCTGTGATGTCTAGAGATTATAAAACAAGAGCTGAGGGCATTTTGAAACGACCATTACTTTACAAGGACCAAAATAATGGGTAATTGTAATTTGACTTCTACGTTTTTTCTCCTTAGATTGTACCATTCATTAAAATGGAAATTTTCATTCATATATTTTGACAGAAGCGACTTTGCGATAACAGTCAAGGCTCCTGTGTCATATTAGTAGTGAGAAAAGTGGGTCAACTCAGCATCCGTGTGTGCGTTCAAGCGTAACTTTTTCTGCGTCCCACTAAACATCTGATGTTTTGCTTGCTCAGGGTCAGGACATATTGACAGGAAAGGGAGATATTTAATCTGATTTTTTTTTACTTATGTAAACAGTAAATATTTTCTTTTGTATTTGTTAGTATAATAAATGATATGTTCTTGATTTGCAATAACATGTAATTTCGTTTGAAATATTTAATGCATCATTTGATTGCCATGATTTTTTGTTTTTATTGTTAGCTATATTCCATTGTTGAACTTGCAGTGGTTTGTTTTGGTTTGTTGTTTTTGTAGCAGTTTTGTTAGGATAACTTTTTGTACATGTTGAGTTTGCAAGCCCTATGCACAAAACTCATTAGTTGTAATGGTGCAATAATTACTTCTAGATAATTCATGAGCACTTGAATTTTTTCTCATATGTTTTATGTGATGTATATTTTTTGAAGAGAAAAAAAAAAAACTTACATTTGTTAATGTGTGTCTGTTTAGAGATAGATTGTTCATACGTCCTTCATTTTCTTGAAGTCGATTTCTTTGTTAGTTTATTCATTATAGCTTTGAATTGGTTGTAAATGTAATACTATTTTTATGCAACTTAGTGATACGAAACTTTTTTGTATTTTTTTTTGAAAATGTATTTTTTGAACGGTGTAATATTTTTTCTGTGCCAATGTTAATCTGTATATTATGGTTAGTAATGTGTAGTGACATTAGTTCCTTGCAATTGTTTTTAATGTTTGATGTATTTTCTGTATTTAGCGCGTGACTTTGAGTCAGTGCAAATCTTTTTGATAGCGTTTTATTTTTTGTTTGTGCGATATCTTGTATAATTTATTATTATTAGTTATGCATAAGTTTTATAATTTGGTTAAATTACTTACTATTCTTTTTGTCATAAGTTTTTTTTCACTTGTGTTGTTAGTATAGATATACTTTGTCATTTTGTGTTATAATTTTTTATCGTAGTTGTATTAACTTATATTATATGATGTGTGATTTAAATAGTTATTGTAAGGTATTGTTACAACTTTTTCTACATGTGCATCTTTACTTTTCATCTGTCTTTGTTGACTATTCGTCATCTCTTTACATTTTTTCTGTTGTCTTTTCAGCATAATCTGATATGTTGTTTATACTTCCGTGTTTCATCTTTGTCTCACTTTATGCTTCGTGTATACTTTTTTCTGTTACGCTACTTAGACTTTCATTCTTTGTATTGTTCAAGTAATGATGTAACTTTAGATCAGGGATAGTTGTATTTGCTTTACATGATTTGACATTGTGATATTATTTGTTGTTTTTCATATGATGATTTCACATTTTACTTCTTTTCGAATTATACTTTGTTTACTTGATATTATCATTTCTATTACTATTGTTTGTTGCTTGTTTGAGTATTATTGTATATGCTTAACTTAGTTCTGTAATAGATTAATTTTGAGATACTTAGCTTGGTTTTCTAATAGATTAATTTTAGTAATCATACGTTGGATGATTGTTATTTACTTTACATTTACTGCTAATATTTTGTAGATATACTATTTCTGACTTATCATAAGATGAATTTTAAAAAACATATGTTAGAACTCCATTATCTTTTAAATTTTTTCGTTTTGGGAGTTAATTTTCAAAAAAATGATAGAATCATTTTTTTTCTCCTGGGTGTGTGGGAAACTGTAACAAGTTGATCCTTTGAAAGGGCAGTAATTCGGAATATGTTTTTGGGCAAAGTAGATTATGAGTTACAATACTTGTATACCTGATTAAGCTGAGGTTTGTTTAACGTTATAATAGAAACATATCCTTTTTATTTTGAGTGACAGAGTACAGGAAAGCGTGCGAACGCTTTTATCTCAAATGCTGAGATGTATTTATTCTGTACTGTTTTTGAGCTGTGTTCAAAAACAGCGGAGTCTCGTTTTGGGTTTTTTTTGGCGGGACTAGAGTGTGTGATCCCGGAGAGGAGAAGAGGGATTCGGAGCGTTGGACCGGGAGTGGTCAACGCTGTCTGTGTGTGTTTTTCGAGGATGTATGCCTACGTAGTGCTTTGAATAATGTCGACTTAATGTTTTGCTGTGTGGATAGGCCATATTATGTATTTGTGAAGCTTTGAGGAAGCTATTATGAGTCCAGGATTGGGACAGGCCATATTAAGTATTTGTGAAGCTTTGAGGAAGCTATTATGAGTCGTGAGGACTTTAGGCCATAATTTATGTGAACTGCTGGGTGCAGTATTATAAGTCTAGCGCAGAGATGAGTCGTGAGGACTTTAGGCCATTATTTATGTGAACTGCTGGGTGCAGTATTATAAGTGAGTCATGAGGACTTTAGGCTATAATTTATGTGAACTGCTGGGTGCAGTATTATAGGGCAGTATTATAAGTCTAGCGCAGAGATGAGTCGTGAGGACTTTAGGCCATTATTTATGTGAACTGCTGGGTGCAGTATTATAAGTGAGTCATGAGGACTTTAGGCCATAATTTATGTGAACTGCTGGGTGCAGTATTATAGCGCAGTGTTATAGCGCAGAGATGAGTCGTGAGGACTTTAGGCCTTGATATAGATCTGCTGATGAATGTTGAAGAGTATTGTATTGATGAGTCGTGAGGACTTTAGGCCTTGATATAGATCTGCTGATGAATGTTGAAGAGTATTGTATTGCAATGACTTGTAATGTGACTGTGTGTATATCAATGTAAACGTGATCGTGCTGTGACTTAATAAAACGACATTTAAATTACACCAGATGTTTACGGCCATCCATGACTATTATTTACGTACCTGTGTTGTGAGTGACTGTTCTACCACACACTCACTAATACATACCTAACACAGATACGACGGCACACCTACGCCACCCATACACCGTTAATATTCATTATCGGTAACACTTGCCCAGAATCGTGATGCGTTCAGAGCAGCTGTAATGGAGACTACGTTCTGGAAAGAATACGTCACATGATGATATATAAATACTTAGACATATATTTACACTAAACAGAGCTATACCTTATAAGAGGGATTTCGTTGGATTACACCAACTGGGGGCTTGAACGGGCTAAACAATTGCTTAAAACCTTCACAAAAGGCGACGGACCAGATAACAAGTTAACAAATTGCTCAGCCCTAAGCAGCTTTTGTTCTTGACTTCTGGGAATATCTTGTGAATGCTCCCTTAAGGTAGAAGTGCATTAATCTTCTATCTCCATCTCTGCCAAGAGTAATCTTGCGTGCAGGTAGATACCTTGGAAGCCAATATTAGATGCTCTTGAGTTTTGGTCACTGTTAGGCCGCTTACACACGAGCGTTTCTTGACGCGCGTTTCTCTCGCGTGACAAATGAAAGAGTACGGATTTACAGACAGTCTCGCTCGGCTGAGCAGTCTGTAAATCCCTTACTCCTTCATTCGTAACGCGTGAGAAACGCGCGTCAAGAAACGCTCGTGTGTAAGCGGCCTTAGACCACTACTGCAAAGCAGGGGAGGCAAACCGTGACAGCCTAAAATACAACCCCTGCAGTCCCAAGCAGAATAGTCCCAACTAAGATGGTCTAGCCATGTCTGCAGAATGGGAAAAGATCGGTTGCAACAGCAGGTATGGGAGGCTAAGAGCAAGGGATCCAGACCTCCAGGACGACCCACAGTCCGCTAGGAGGACAACATTAGACAATCTCTGAAGGATCGATGACTAGAATGGAACCAGGCCAGGAGGAAGACAGCCGATAGGATAGTATGGCGCTCTCTCTTCCAAGTCTCTACATCTCACGGTAGAAGAGGAACGACTAAGTAAGTAAGTAAGTTAAACAACCAAACCTAAAGAATCAACAAATTCAAAACTGATGTGTTTGAGATGATTTCAAATGCAATGCAAGGATGAAAAAGATACAGTGAAGCAACATCTACAAACCCCTCAAAAACAACACGGTAAAGAGAGATATAGTCTTTTCTTTGGAATTAGAGTCGTACAGTCCGTCGTTTTTTAGTGCAGTTGGTAAAAAATGTCCAGACTCTAGTAAGAACAGTAGTCGGAATCGGTAAAAAATGTCCAGACTCTAGTAAGAACTGTAGTCGGAGTCGGGAGTCTGAGTGGGACGTATAACATTTCAGGGAATCTGAAAACTTTTGGCCGACTCCATACATGGGGTTTTAAAGGTTAGAGTCTGTGCTTGATAAGCGAGCTGTACGCATGAGGCTGTGATTTGTGGTCGAGCTGGGTGCTCGTATTATGTGACAGTTGAGATATTATATAGTGATTATGTCTTACATATTGTTGTATACGCGACGTCTTCCCGTCTAGGAGTGTTCTGGAGGAACTTTGGGTAATGTTCGTGGAGAACATAGTTAAGGCGATGAGTTGGTCCGGCCTTAGGAGCTACGGTGGCGTAAGGCGTTGGGTATTGTCCGCCTTGTAGCTTATATTGGAGTAGAAATTGCATGCCACCAATCACTTGGGATAAATGATTTACACCTGGATGGTGAATGGATTTGTGCGATGATTGAATGCCGCACATAGAAACGTGTTGTGTGTATTGTTAGTGTGTGGACGGTCAGCCAGTCCGTGGAAGTATAGTTAAAAGTTATTTCCTACAGGCAGTGTCAGCCTGAGTGTGATGTAATGCATGCGTGACGATATTATTGATGTTCAGGACGTATGTGAATGTTCTATTAAATGTCATGGAGCTGTACAAGTGGCGTCGTGTTAATTCATACCCCTAGTGTTGTTTACCATCTACACACGACACACTCATAATACAGAGCACGTAACAAATTGGACAAAAACATCAGTTTTCATGTGCCTAGAACAAAAACCTGCCTAGTGTTTTGCTTTTTTATGACCAAAATATTTTAACCGACTTTGATCTTATTCTTTATTTATCTTTTCATTCGTTATTTTTCTAGGATTTCTTATTTACTTGTTTTCTTCTCTCGCCATGAGACGTACCAGATAGTGAACTATCTAGTTTTCATAATTTTCCTGTTCTGAATCCGAGAAAAAGACGAACCAAACACGGACATGATACGAGGAACAAACGAACGAATTAACGAACGAACAAACTTTATTATCAAAGGGTTGAGAACTGGGCTAGCAGGACTGTCAAACATTATACCTTTCCTCTCTCTCATCTTTTATACTGTTTACATTCATTCTCAAATGTACTTTAAGTATTAGTTTAAAGATATGCAACGCGATTAAGGTAATATAATATACATTTATAGTATCTGTCGCATGTTACGCATTGCCTAGTTAAATGTTTGAAGACCGAAAAGTGGGACACCAGTGTGCTGACCTGAACAAAGGAATGCAGGGGTATTTTCCTGTGTGTATCTAGGGCAGCCAATCAGAGAAGGGGTTTCCCACGGTCAGATAGAATGACTTCGGCGAGTGTATAAGGAAGAATAAATCGTCCGAAATCATGGTTAGAATTAGACATCGGGAAGGAGAACGGAATGACAGACAAGGATGAGAATGGTCTCCTTTTGACGGGAATATCTTCATTTATGTATAGGTACAAGGAAATCAGAAGGGAGTAAGTAGTTGTGAAGAATTTCGCAAGAATAGTGTCCGTGCATTGAGAAATCCTGTGTTTTTCCTATTTATAATTCAATATAAAATCGTTAACACGACAGATATAGGAAAACAACATATGGATATAAAGGTCAACTCATGGAGAACGGAAATATATAACTCCAAAGGCTTGAACTGGGAAAGGTGAAATGCACGAGACCAAGGTTTGAAACACCTCTAGCACAAACCCCCCGAAGTTACAAATTTTTTGGGAAGTTTGCTGGAGTTGCGAGCCTTGTTTCCTGTACGTCCGGTAGCTGCATATATAAGGGCGGACGTAAATGATTTCAAATTCACTTGTACAGCGAGGCAAGACAGAAGGACAACGGCTGGAGAGAGAGAAACGTGTCACGGCCAATATCTTGTTATTTGCAGCCAGGCAGTTCTGTTACTCCACTAAAGCCAGTCTTTACTGATCTTAATTAGATCCTGCGAGGGTTCATACTTGTCAACAAAAAGTCAGAGGTCAATGATCAAGAATTGCTCGATGATCAATGCGAATCGCCCCGGCAGTGTCTGGATTGGTAGAAGCAAGACCTACTGAAGCTGTACATCTCATATGAACACTGATTAACCTAACAGATGAGTGATATTTGTGACAATCGTGCAACCAAGAAGTGATAATTGTCAAGCAGAGTTTTGTGATGACAATTTGCGTGATAAACTAGTGAAAGTTATAAAGTGAATAAGACAGTGAAGAAGTCTATTACCCAACTAATTGGAAGAGTCTAAAGAAATGACATTTTAGTTTAACTTGCAAAAACTGTAATTGAATTCGCCAATTTGGTTTTGTATAAATATAACTTTTGTATCACCAGTCACACACAATCACCACAATTAGATAGATGTAAATAAAGAGGATATAAATTGTATTCACCAGCTTTATTCATTCAATATAGTTGATACTGAGTTTGGTTGAATTTTTATTAATATCACAGGTGGTCACATAGCGGAGGTGGCGCAGTAAGGTCTGACTGTTCTCTGAATATTTTCAGTCCAGATACTTTCACAGCCGTGACTATCGAGTGATACCAGTGTACTTCTCTGTCACTGGGACCTCACACATTCTGGAGAGAATACTATTTCTACTCTAGCACTATCATCTCACACATATAAAACCTTCCGCTACAGTGGGGGCTCGATCGCGGGATATTCTCGTATATCCTGAGCCATCCTCTATCTATACATCTATCTTTAGTCTATCTTGGGCCACCAATAGAGAAAAAAAAAAAAAAAAAAAAAAAAAAAAATTTTTTTGAAAATTCTAGAATAGATTTTTTTTTCTCAGTAACAGTACCTTAGAGTACTCAGTAAATATTGACTATCACAAGGTTGCACGATTAATTGTGTTGTCCATTTGATAATTATTTTAAGTAAGTTTAGGTAAGTTTTCATACCCTACTTAACTTAATATAATGGCTGACTTAGTGAAGTTCAGAACTGCGATCATGCAAATGGGAAAAGAGCTGGGCTTGACAGGTGATGCTCTCGTCCAGTATGTCACAACTGAAGTGGACAAACATATGGATAGAGAGGAAAGGAAGCTGCAAGCAGAAGCTGAGAGAGAAGCCAAAAGACTAGAAGCTGAGAGAGAAGCCAAAAGAATGGAAGCTGAAGAAAAGAGGCTGCTGTTGGAAGTTGAGGCTCAAGCCAAGAAATTGGAGGCTGAAGAAAGAAGATTAACAGCTGAGGAAAGGAAGCTACAAGCTGATAGAGACCATGAACTGAGATTAGAAGAGCTTGAAATACAGGCAGTGGCTACTACTAATGGTAGTAGGTCATCTCATTCGGATACCAGCGCCAGCCAAAGCACCTCCAATGGAGCTATGAACTTCCACTTGGACCCATTTGTGGAGAAAGAAGAGGGAATAGAGGATTACCTTGACAGATATGAACGATTGGCCACTACTTATGGCCTAGAAAAAGAAAAGTGGAATTTGAAGTTGTCACAGGGATTGAGAGGTGTATCTTATAACGTCTACTTGAAGATGCAAAAAGAAGATCAGGAAAATTATGAAGCCTTGAAACAAGCATTGTTGGTGCGTTATGAACAAAACGCAGAAGCTTATAGAATGCGATTTAGAACTGCTAAGCTCCAGACAGGAGAAACGTATCAGCAGTTTTCAGCAAGGTTGGAAAGTTACTTGCTGAGGTGGTGTCAGTTAGGAAACTTCAATCAGGATTTTGAAGGGATCAAGGAGATGATGTTGATAGAACAACTCCTGGAGTCCATGTCTCCTGAGACGAAGACATTCCTAGTAGAACATAAAAGAGAGAGATTAGATGAAATAATCATCTATGCAGAAAGTCACAAACTGGCTCACCCCCTGACTCAAGGAAACAAGAGGAAGCAGGGAGATAGTTTCAAGTCACCTCAAAACCAAAACGAGTTTGAACAAAAGGACAATACAACCAAGAACAACCAAAGATATGACTACAAAGACAAGAACCCTCCAGGATATAACAATAAACCCTCACGAAGGGAAGAAAAATGGTGTAAGTTCTGCAAAATGAACAACCACAACACTGATAATTGTGGAAGGAAAAAACCTCTTCATCATGCTGCATGCTTACAGGTGAGGACTTCTGATAGGAAGGAACTGACGGTGATTCAGAATAGCCTCCATCACCCACCTACACAGGAGATAGTGACTGTGAATGGCAAACAAGTCACAGGAATGTATGACACAGGTTTGTCCTATGACGCAGTCGTGTGTGCATCTCTGGTGCGCCCTGAACAAATCACCACAGAAACAGTAGATATTCAAGGGCCACTAAAGGGAGCATTACCCCTAACTTTACCCATAGCAAAGATTCATGTCAGTTGTCGCTATGTGGAAGGGGAGATAAATGCAGCAGTGTTAGATGATCCCTTTTACCCCCTGATGTTGGGGCGTAGATAGATATTTCTTGGGAAACCCGGTAAAACCTGTGGTTATGGCAGAAATCCAGACCAGGTCTGACTCCAGGAACATAGAGAGGGACACCAAATTAAAATTTGATTCGATTGAGATGAAAAAGGCTCAAGTAGCAGACAGCACATTGAAGCCTTGTTTTGGCAAACTGTCAAAAACACATAACAATCCAATCAAAGGACATTTCTATATGGAACATGGACTCTTGCACAGGAAAGCTGGCAGAGGGACGAACAGTCATGGTCAAATTGTTGTACCATCCACCTATAGAAATAAGGTTATAGGCTGGGGGCACATAACTTTGAGTGAACACCTGGGTAATGGTGCCACAAAACAAAGAATAGCCACCCAGTACTACTGGCCAGGTATTACGGAAGACATCAATCGGTATGTAAATTCCTGTCCAGAGTGCACCCATGTAGATTTAGAAAGTCGACGGAAGAGTCTTCAAAAGTCTACAAGCAAACCAGCCATCATGGGTACTCCCGAGATTTGCACTGGAGGGGAAAGGAAATATCCCACACAGGTTAAATTGCAGTCTGAAACCCATGCGCTGGACAAAAAGAACAAATCACGTAGCCAAAATCAAACACCTACGAATTTGCGAGGGAAAACCGCAACCAACTATCAACGAAAAGAGGGCGGTAAACTTCAAGGGAAACCTACCGACCCCATTTCACCAGCGGTAAGGGCCTGGATGAAAAGCCGAACTGGGAAAAGAGAGATAGCGAAGGATAAATCTATATCCATGAAAACAAAATGTAGGAGCAGATTTTTTTAGTCGACACCCAACTGAGATAGAACGAGAGTAAGAAGAACATTAACTACGGCAAAGCTTACAGTTGTTAGCTGTAGAAATCTACAGCTTAAAAGAGAGGGAGGCTCTGTCGCATGTTACGCATTGCCTAGTTAAATGTTTGAAGACCGAAAAGTGGGACACCAGTGTGCTGACCTGAACAAAGGAATGCAGGGGTATTTTCCTGTGTGTATCTAGGGCAGCCAATCAGAGAAGGGGTTTCCCACGGTCAGATAGAATGACTTCGGCGAGTGTATAAGGAAGAATAAATCGTCCGAAATCATGGTTAGAATTAGACATCGGGAAGGAGAACGGAATGACAGACAAGGATGAGAATGGTCTCCTTTTGACGGGAATATCTTCATTTATGTATAGGTACAAGGAAATCAGAAGGGAGTAAGTAGTTGTGAAGAATTTCGCAAGAATAGTGTCCGTGCATTGAGAAATCCTGTGTTTTTCCTATTTATAATTCAATATAAAATCGTTAACACGACAGATATAGGAAAACAACATATGGATATAAAGGTCAACTCATGGAGAACGGAAATATATAACTCCAAAGGCTTGAACTGGGAAAGGTGAAATGCACGAGACCAAGGTTTGAAACACCTCTAGCACAAACCCCCCGAAGTTACAAATTTTTTGGGAAGTTTGCTGGAGTTGCGAGCCTTGTTTCCTGTACGTCCGGTAGCTGCATATATAAGGGCGGACGTAAATGATTTCAAATTCACTTGTACAGCGAGGCAAGACAGAAGGACAACGGCTGGAGAGAGAGAAACGTGTCACGGCCAATATCTTGTTATTTGCAGCCAGGCAGTTCTGTTACTCCACTAAAGCCAGTCTTTACTGATCTTAATTAGATCCTGCGAGGGTTCATACTTGTCAACAAAAAGTCAGAGGTCAATGATCAAGAATTGCTCGATGATCAATGCGAATCGCCCCGGCAGTGTCTGGATTGGTAGAAGCAAGACCTACTGAAGCTGTACATCTCATATGAACACTGATTAACCTAACAGATGAGTGATATTTGTGACAATCGTGCAACCAAGAAGTGATAATTGTCAAGCAGAGTTTTGTGATGACAATTTGCGTGATAAACTAGTGAAAGTTATAAAGTGAATAAGACAGTGAAGAAGTCTATTACCCAACTAATTGGAAGAGTCTAAAGAAATGACATTTTAGTTTAACTTGCAAAAACTGTAATTGAATTCGCCAATTTGGTTTTGTATAAATATAACTTTTGTATCACCAGTCACACACAATCACCACAATTAGATAGATGTAAATAAAGAGGATATAAATTGTATTCACCAGCTTTATTCATTCAATATAGTTGATACTGAGTTTGGTTGAATTTTTATTAATATCACAGGTGGTCACATAGCGGAGGTGGCGCAGTAAGGTCTGACTGTTCTCTGAATATTTTCAGTCCAGATACTTTCACAGCCGTGACTATCGAGTGATACCAGTGTACTTCTCTGTCACTGGGACCTCACACATTCTGGAGAGAATACTATTTCTACTCTAGCACTATCATCTCACACATATAAAACCTTCCGCTACAGTATCCAATCTAATCAAGAAATAAAATATATTTTTTAAAAATCAATAAAAAAAAAAACAAAAACAAATTAAACAAAAATCAAACCATCCAGAAAACATCAGATTAGGGTACTGTATAATCAGAACTCATGAAATATTCGAGCAGTCTGCGATTGAATGAGCAAGGACTGAGCGTGTTTTTCAGGATATGAGGAAGTGTTCAAAGATGAGCTGCTTTGATTCCCATAGCAAATACTGCCTCTGGGAAGTAAAGTGTTAGAGGGTAACCTAAACGTGACGACGGAATTTATCTTTTTCCTTGTCCAAAATTAAAATCAAAACGAAGACCGTAGAAAGATTAGGAATTTCAGTACTCTTTTCCGCTACATAATCACGTATTTAACCGCTTAAATAATTTAACAGCCCTGTCCCACGCAGACGACAATAAGTAGGTCACTTGTTGGCAGGGAATTTCTGGTGAACTTAGATTCATTATTCCTCGTGGCTTTAATGATCTTGAATTAGGGAAAGAAGAACAAGAGAATTAACGATCCAAAAAAATCAATTTATGTATTATGTATCTGTCTGGCTTCTTTACAAGCTTTCATAAATGGGTGCTTGCGTGGTACAGAATGATCGAAGTTGTTTGACAATGTGACTAAACTGGAATCTATCTATCTATCTATCTATCTATCTATCTATCTATCTATCTATCTATCTATCTATCTATCTATCTATCTATCTATCTATCTATCTATCTATCTATCTATCTATCTATCTATCTATCTATCTATCTATCTGTCTGTCTGTCTGTCTGTCTGTCTGTCTGTCTGTCTGTCTGTCTGTCTGTCTGTCTGTCTGTCTGTCTGTCTGTCTACCTACCTACCTACCTATCTAATCTATCTATCTAATCTAATCTAATCTATCTATCTATCTATCTATCTATCTATCTATCTATCTATCTATCTATCTATCTATCTATCTATCTATCTATCTATCTATCTATCTATGACGGTGTGGCCAGAAAGGTGTAATTTTTGACTGAGTAATAGTTGTCGATCTTGTCTACGGTGTATATTTGTGCTCATGTTGGCATTCTAACACGGGAATGGGCGATTTAAACGAAACCCACCTTTGCCATCCGTGAAGTAGACAAACGTGTGAGACGCAGCAGATGTAATGGGAGACAGTCCTCGGTTGTTAGACATCTCGGCACTGTCTGACACCAGAAGAAAACACCTTTTTGAGCACGAAACCGTGTGAGTGGGGCAACGGATATCGTGGGATGTAACAGCCCATTAGTGGGCGGACCTTGAGTTGTATCGATTAGGAAGATAATCTTGACTGAGATGTAATCTCATGTCATACCAACTGAGCATAGGACTCTTGATTTACTCCCTAGAGGGATGGGCGGAGCTTTGCCTGACATTTTTGACGTGGCTTTCATAAGGTACCGGGGAGTATAGGTAAGATTTAAACTAAAAGAGTTAAAGTCTTCAGTCAGAGAGGAGAAGTAGCCAGATTGTCTTCTTGTGCAAAACGCGCCCTCGTATGATAATCAAGTGAGGTTTGGGCTTTTGCATAGTTGCGTCTGTGCTAAGAGAACTTACGACATTGAGATATGCTTACATTAGGGTTCCCATAATGTTTTGTTCAAAAACCGGGACATTTCCAAATTTTTACCTAAAAAACCCGGGACATTTTGTAAAAAAAAGGGACATGTTAAAAATTAAGGTAAAGCACAAATAAATCTATTATATATTATATGTTGCACTTAAAATAAGATACTGGTATAAAAATACACACATTAACTAACACAACTTCCACTTTAAAAAAGAATTCTAAATTACAAACATACGTTATTAGAAAAATCGCACCTTTAAAAAATACACAATAGTCAAGTTTATATTTCAGATTCATCAGAATATTTATCAGATTTATGGGCCTGTTCAAGAAGTTTTTTTTCTTCTGATATTTGGACATAGAACTCAGCACAAGAGAAATCCTTAAAATTGGCCTTTATAATGGTTAAAGCTTTCACTGTCTCAATTTTAAGTCTGTTTTTTTTTTTTCGTCTGTCCAAAGCGCATTTATTAATGAAAAAACACGTTCAACAGTTGCATTGGATCCTGGCAGTGCCAAACAAAAACTAACTAGGTATTTCAGGTTCTCAGCATTTATATCCTGCTTTGTAAAATGAGCGAACATCTCACACCATTTTTCACTGACACTTTGATCCTTCAGTTCACTCCACACATCAAATTTGCTTTCACAATATTTTTTCAC